>OX359246.1:60977064-61567425 GCA_947179485.1 Allacma fusca
GTTCTAGCCTATTTGCGGGCAATTCAAATTATTTTTAGGCACCGAATCCGGTATGGGTAAAATATTGACCCCGGAGGTCACAGCTGGGTCATCGTGTCACCAACTGGAACCAAACTCGGCACACGTTTAATTTGTGTCTAAATAAAGCTCTAGTTTGGCTCTCAGATTAGCTCTGATTTGGACCAGTTTCATCACCGGTGAGATAATGAAACCGGTATCGACGCTCTTTGATCTCTTGAGGTCAATATCTCGGAGTTCTGAGGTCAGATCTCGCTGAAAAATTTTGTACACGTCATTTAATTTTTATTCTTGCCATTTTTGAAGTTATATTGCTAATTTTCACTGTTTGAATTTTTTGGTACCCCATGAGCCCCCCCCCCCTCATTTTGGGGTACCTTTAACCCCGGATATCTCCGAATCCTGTTTTACGATTTCTTTGGGCCAAGTATCAAAAATGATCTACTCTTCAAGGCGCACCCACCAGGAATTTTCTTATCGAGATCAAACAGGGGGCATATTCTCGTAAGGATTGTGCGGTGTCCTTTAAAAATCATGAGTTTTGTTCGTTTTTTGAAAATGCTTAGAAGGCGTGCACATCTCCTAGATAGTTTTATTAAAAAAATCTACAATGTGCTCTCTACAAGAGCTTCTCTAGTCAAAATACGAGCAAAACACACAGATAAATGGTCACTTACATTTGACACAATGTGTTGAAAATTATTTAGGTCTAAAACGTTAAGGTATTAACGTAATGGAGTGGATCATATTAGTGATCTAAAGAAGAAACTTGACAGACAAGAATATACGGTAAGACAAATTGAGTTGGGGTTCAAAGTGTGCGGTTTCAAAATCACATCCACCTTTGAAAACTCGTAGCTCTACTGAAAATGGTATACGTTACACAAAATACATTAAACTTAATTACAGTATAGACAGCTGCTTCCACTTCGCTCTGCTCAGAGTTTGTTGTTGCCGTTGCCAGAGAGAATTATAATTGCTTGGGGTTTCCGTAATGTATACACAAAATGGCAAATTACAGAAGATGAGTTTAATACGACTGGAATTTATTTCATGCCGGTGAATTAAAAAATAGCACTAGGGCTCCATTACAAGTATCTCAAATAAATTTACAAATCATGAGTTTTGGTCGTTTCTGAAAATCCATAGAAGGCGTGTGCATTTGCTTTAATTTTATTAAACAATCTACAAGATATCTGTCTCTACAAGAGCTTATTTTGTAAAAATATAAGCAGAATACAGAGACAAATAAACATTTACATTTGACACAATGTGTTGAAAAGTATTTGTTCGTTCTTAAGGTCTATAACACCTTAAGGTGTTAACGCAATGGGGCGGGTTTCATTAGTGAACTAAAAAAGAAACTAGAAATTGAGTGACAGAAAGTTGACCGCATAGAATCTTTTTTACAAAAAAAAAACAATTTATTAATTTTTATGGCCAACAGCCTGTAATAATTATATAATACCTGATAAAATCCTAGGTTAGAAAATGTTCAGAAGACATGTTTGTTATTCATAATGGGGTGTACTTGTAATGAGTGTTATTCATCATGTTATTAAAAATTAATTATTTTTCTTCGAACTAGAGTCACTAGAGTGCTTTGTCTTCTTAGGACTCTTCTTTGGCTTGGGTAAGGTCTTCGTGGATCCCTTAGCCACATCCCTGCTAAAGATCCTCCTTCGAAGGAAAATATAAATTGTACGTAAAATGAGCAATAAAACTGAAACTAGGACAAGGAGCACGGAACCGATGAACAGGATTACATCCACACTATGATACTGAAAGAAATTGAGTTCACGGGCTGCGGAGCGAAGATGCGGAGCCCCATTATGTCGAAGAACATATTCTACCCAGAAGATTGCCCTTTCCAGAGGGGTCTGCATTTGATCCTTGAAGGCCCGAGAGAGATATTTAGCTTTTTCAGAGATCCTATTTTAAAAATCATCTAATGAAAAATTCCCTCATGAATAACACAAATAATGTATTTAAATTTGTAATTCAGGCTAAATATCTTGTGCTTCTCCTATACCCCCCCCCCCCAGTTTCATATTATAATCTTTAAAAGGTATAATTAATAAATATTACTTGGGATTTTCCAACAGCTCCTTCAGTTGAGTTTCCAGGCTTTCTTCCGTAATATCTAATATTTCGAGTCGGAGAGCAAATCCAGCATGCTCCGCCTGCTTCATGTTCAAGTCTTGATCAATGAACATGGGAATGCCCAGGAGAGGGACCCCATGGTAAATTGATTCTTGGGTACTCAAAAGACCACCATGAGTCATGAAGAGACGGATATTTTTGTGACCTATTTACAGCCCCGAAAGTTCAAATACAAAAAATACATAAGAACAGTGGTAAATAAAATTTTACGAATTTATTTAATTAATGATCATTTAAATGCGACTGTTTAAGACAAAATATTACCTAAAATGTCTTGTTGAGGGAGCCACTTTCCTAATTTCACATTTGGGGGTAAGTCTGTCATGTCTTGGTCCCATTTCCACAGAACCCGCTGCTTAAGTCTTGAGAAGACGTTTAAAAATATCTTCCGAGTACTCTCTGGGAAATCCTTAGACCTGACGATGGACCCGAAGCTGAAATAGATGAAGCCGTGCTCTGCTCCCGAGACAAACTCTTCCAAGTCCTGTAAGTACATACGCAGGGAAAAAAATTCTCAGGAGTTTCCTAACCAGTAACAATTTCTCAGATCAAAAATGTCTAAGGATTTTTATCATTAAAACTTTACTTTAAAGAATTTTCTGTACCTTTGGAAGGGGCTTGGGAGGTCGAGTGTGCATCCCCCCAACTTCAATCACATCCGGCAGGGTCGGACGAGGAGCAGGGAAATTTGCGTAGCTATTCATAAAAAGGAGACTAATATTTCCCTCAATCTCTGCCAAACTTGGAATGTCCTCTCCCAAGTATTTCCTGTAAATTTTCTCATATTTAGGAGAGAAGCTGTAGTCTCGTCCCACGAGGAAAAACCAGTCAAGGGCAGTATTCACCACTCTTTCCAGGAAGCTCATCCGATCTGAGAATGGGAGGAAAGGATGCGGAACGACTGAGGGTGGCAGCCAATTTCCGACACGACTAGTGACTGTATTGGGAGCCGCCATCGAGACATGGTAAATGTAAGGGACTTTCATCCGATAGAGATAGCCCGCAAAACAAGTATTCATGAACCCGTTCATGATGACCAGATCATAGGTTTGATTCATATAATGCTGAAACTCTGGATTTTGGTAGATTTGATGGCAAGCATCAAACACAAATGAGAAGTCCCAAAATGAGCTGAAGACCCCTTTCTTGCGTTGGTCCAAAGGGTTTGGGAACTTCCCCACGAAGTTTGAGACATCTAATGGTACGATCTCTGTGACGTTGGGTCCCATATCCGCGGATTTGGTATTAGCAATGACGGTCATTTGATGACCACGCTCTCCCAAAGCCTTGATGAGTGGCTCGAATACATTCTTGTGACTTTTAGTCCCTAACGCAGTGATGAAAAGAATCCTTTCGCTGGATACCAGCTGTGCTAAAAGAATCACTAAAAATCCCACTTCCCTCAATAACTTCATGGCTATAATATTAATGAGCCAATGCTAAAATAGAATTAATTTGTTTCAAATTTTAAAAGCTAAAAATGCCTGTGGTTTACATGAATCAATCCTCATGACTGAGGATATCTTACACTACACTACAGATTTTAAACACAATGTTTCTGCAATACTTTCTCACATTTTGGAGAATACAGATACAGACTTATATTTGATACATTATTTGTTTATGCAAGGCGGACTCTTTTATCTACAGCTCTGACATATCTCTTGAAAGGGAAATCATCACGGGGTTTATCAATATGATTCACACGTGGAGGCTGAAATACTTGAGATTCAAGTACCCATATTCCTTCCACATGCATTTTTTGTGACACTTAAAAATGTTGGGGTTCAGATTAGAATATCACGCATTTGGTTTTAACAATATATGCATGCATTATCATTTGGGGCCCAAATGTGGGGTAACTAATAGAGAGTCTACCTAACAGGTATACACAGACAGTATTTCGAGAGGGCATTTACATAATTACATATACGGGAAACATTAATGTCAATAGTATTTGTACAAGTTACAGTTCTCCAGAACTTTTCTAGTCACAATGGAAAGATACCCTTGCTATACTGACCAGAATAATAATTACACAAGGTTAGCCTGATTAAAAGAACTGAGGGATTGTTACAAATCCTATCAAAATTGCAATTTACGAGACAATAATGACAATCAACACTAAACCTGAGAGCTATTCTAGCTATTTACAGATCCACTATCTGTCATTCCTCAGACATTACTTTTATGGACTTGTTGAAGTGAATCTGAATCATTCTTGCAAAATTTTATTGAGTTTCTGCGACATATATTTGTTCAATTAAAAATTCCAGTTTGACAATGCTTCAAGAGTGGATTATTTGTAATGTATGTAAAAAAAGGATATATGTTTCAGATATACAAAATTGGAATGTATTCTAAATTACGTGAACGAAATTGGAACTTGTAGATATTCTTCCCTGTGCCCTGTTAGAATTTAATGAATACTTATTTAATAATTTTTTTAATTAAGGAGGAATAATACACGCAGAGGAATTCATCACTGTGTCAATTGGCTTAGATTGATTATCAATGGTTATATGTTACTTACAAATGTTACATTTAGGGCTCATTCCGTGTGTTACAACACTGTGTGAATTCCATCGCTTTGAATATGAAGGGAGTTAAGTTTACTAAAATAAATTATTTAAAACTTTATTAAAATAATTGTCTATACCCATTCAAATAAAGGTTTGGGGACACTTTAAGACTATAATATGATTTTAAGCTTTCATTGCACTTAATTGTGTCAAATTACTATAATCACATATAAATGTATATCTCCGGCATTTGCTCATCTGAAATCAGGGATCCACCCCATTGACATCGTGTAATTATATATAATGTGCCATCGAATAAATTTTGCTAATGGAGACCTACTATTTACCTCAAAAGAATCGTAGGTATTGCATAACCAGGCCCCAATAACCCTGGAAAATATGGTCAGAAGTAAGATGACTAATTATTACATAAATTTGTCCTGGCAGTGAAAGAAATCTCCTCGTACTCACATACAGTTGCAATTTTTAAAGATTTAAAAATTAAAGTTTAGCTTTAAGTTAGCAGTAAACTAATTAACGCTCTTTACTTATCTTCAAAGTTTAAAAGTAAAAAAATATATTTAAAATAAGAATGTGACCTATAAAAGAATTGGATATCACCCGCACCAGGGAACCAACCCTGAGAAAGGAAGATGCAAATGGTAGTGACAAAAGTAGTAAATTGTACTACACACATTTAGCAATTATCATCGCTGCTCATTCCATCCCTGTAAATTATAAGACAGTTATAAGCTGTAGTCTAGCTCATTATGATAATCCATGCGAATCAATATTTAATGAAACTGAAATCTGCGGATGGAGTTTTTAAGGAGAGCTCTGCTGCAGCCTCACACAGTGCAACAATTATGACTGTGGTGTATGCGGTCCGCCATTATGAAATCTATTTAATTATTGGTTAGTATTGGTGGTTAAAACATATGACAGTACATATGTAGTTCACTGGCAGTCGCAGAAATATGTCTTGCAAGCCAAACAATTCCCATACTTTTTTAATTTAATAAAGCTGAAGAATGTGGTTTTGTGCAATTGGACATGCAGATTGTGTCTGCCCTCACAATCAGCCATGTTCCCTTACGGTTTTGTATTCCCAAATGCGATAATAGTTGCTTTAAAAGCACCAATCTCCAAGGATTTACTGTCTCAGTTGATTCCTAAATCCAAAGACGAAATAATTCCTTGAAATACTTTTACAACGTGGTCTACTTACTTCCAGAAATGGCTTTTCTTAAAACCATTCAAATAGTCTTAGTCCTCGTGACAGGGATCCTAAGTGAAGAGACCAGCAGTTCTGGATTAGCAGGACAAGAATTATCTCAGTGTAACATCCCTGAAGCCCCGGAAGATGGAATGCCATTAAGATTGGAAAACGCTGCTGTAGACGATACGGTATTTAAGATTTTTCAAGGATTTTCATTGGGTTTGCTTGTATATGATTATGCATATCTACATTATATTATTAAAACACTTTTTGGTATTTCCAGGGGGAAAAATGTTACCAGCCAATTTCAGACGTTCGTTACAAAGCCCTGTTCACGAAGACATTGTTGGAGGAAGCTTTTGCAAATGCAACTGCAGAAACTTGTCCGGGTTGGTCCAACAGCAAGAAATGTCTTTCTCGTCATTTGACCACCAGGTGCAGTAGCGAAGAAAAAAAATTATTCCAAGAAAGTTTGATCTTTAATAATTATATCATCATGACTGAACTATTGTGTGAGCCCCCGGAAAATTTCAACTTGTTGAATTTATTTAAACGTAAGTCTCACTCCTGTATTTTCTAATTTTGAACATATTAATTAACACCATGTTTTGTAAACATTGTAATTCAAATATGTATTTATGTAAATAGAGGGAGCAGTGGATGACGGTCTTGCAGATTGTTATACCCTTGATGCAGATATTGACGCAGTTATGTGCATGGAAAGATCCACCAATAAAGAAGATTTCTTCTTGATTCCGTTCCAAAAGTAAGTTTAAAAAATGCTATAGTTTTAGGAAAAGTATGATTTCCTAAGTGTTTTCAAATTATTAAAAATTTTGACATGAAACTCGATTGATAAACCCCCGATTCTGATTTCATTTCAGGGCAATCCCATTGCTGTTGGAGTGTAGCATCGAACCTATAAAGGACTGCTCAAAAGGAAATGTATTGAAGGAGTTACGTTTACTGAACCTGTGGACACAGGTTACAAACAGGTGGATTTCCAGTCACAGTGCCATTTGGACTGAATTGAATCCTCCAAAAAGTACTATTCTGAACTTGTTGACGTGAATCTGATTTGGTATTGATTTTGAATGCAACGCAGTGCTAATAAGATTGAGTTTCTGTGGCATACATAATTACTTTTAATGCTAGCTATTAATTCTTTCAAATTATTACCACACTCGCTTTTCTTTAGTTCATAAATGTTACTGTGTAAACGAATTATTTACCGTCAAAATTCTTTATCCACTCAACATTAGTTTTAGTCAGAGGGCGCACCAATCGGGAGAAACACTATAGCGTAATTCTTTATTCAAGGAAACGGTTTTTGCTTAACACAACTTGTAGCAAAATCTAACATTAGGAAGATCTTATAATGGTAGCCTAAATTAAAAATTTCAGTACAACTCTGACAATGAGACATTTTAAAATAAAGCAAAACTTTTTGTTCCTATAACCCTTGAAATAAACCGCAACTCTGGGGATCTCATCCATTGGCTTCTATGGCAGTTATTTTTGGGTAATATTAAAATCTGTCCCATGAAATTTGCTGCAACCTCAAAAATACTTCGTCCACATTTACCTAGATCCTGAAATAAAATTTCCAAAAAGCTTTGAAACATGTTTTGTCTGGGAGTAACAAATAGATTCGTAAAGCATTCGTGTTTTTAAACCTTGTGACCTATAATACTGACCCAGGTCAATGAATTAAAAATTGAAAAATCGGGAAATAAATTTTCTGCAAGGCATTTTCGAGTCATCACTTCATTTGAGCTAAACATTGAAACATTTATTAAATTAAAAATGACAATATCCGAAAGTTCCCCTTCCTCAATTCTGTCTGTGAAACAGACGTCTGTCAATGTTTTCCAATTTTTATGATTACTATCCATATTATTGTAGTCTCATTGGAGAGCACACGAGATTTTCCAAAAATAAGCTGCTAAAGGTATTTTGGAACTTGCGGGCAACCTTAAAAAATTCAATTTTTCCTAAATAAAGATTCACTTTCCTGCAAGTCCATAAACCCCATATCTACTGTTTATGAGTACGGGGAGGGAACAATTCTTTTTAAATCGGGAAGAAATTCCACTTGAAAATAGGGGAAATAAAATAATTTAAACCATTTGGTAACATCAAGTAATCAGCATCTGTCATATAGAGTTAGATTTAGAAATAAACATTACGTAAAATAAACATTACGTGAGATAAACGTTATAATAAAATATTCGTTATAAGGCCATCCGTAAAATAGAGATTTGCCTGTATACCGTTATGTTGAGCTACTACATGCTTTCATTCTTACAGTTTTTAGTTCATCTGCGTATACATACGTTGAAATTTCACAAGCATTGCAAGACATTCGAATATTGAATGCACTCATTAGGCTAAATTTTATTTAACAGGTCTAAGTAAGTTATCAACTTGGTCATTTGGTTTGCATATCTAAAATGGTCAACACGTACATGTGTAGGAAAAAAAATTGCAAGTACAACAGAAGCATCCTTACATCTACGTCCGTTTGCTAACCAAACACGATGCAGAACGTCAACGTTATATTGTTTTTATTAGCACACATTCAAGAATTAGTAACCTTGTCAGTTTAATCTTTATAAAAAACAATAAACGTCAAAAGTATTACAAATACCTACGTAAGTATTTATAGTAGCTGCTCAAAAGAACCAGGGGATGACACATATGACACCCCTGTCTTCGTCCGCAATTCTTCATGGTAGCGGTTTGGTCAACATATAACTCATCATTCATATATTATATTATATAAAAATTGTGCCTAGTCTCATTACGACATCCATTTAATTATAGGACATTAACGTTGGCAGTTACATGAAACTTCACGCAGCCTTTCTATTACTCATTGGCAGTTCCCTAAATTAATTGCTCGCTTTTGCTAAAGCTTAAGAGTAGTATACTGTAAATACTGATTGTGGGAACGGGGTTGATTAAATTTGGTTATGTGTATATACGTTTTGCACTAATTTAAATTATTTTCGCATTTTGTGGTTCCCGATGGGATAAAATACCCTTTAAAAGCAGTGGCCTTCAACCTAACACAAAATCATTCTTAGAAGTTCCAGTATAGAGTAAACTTCCTTCAGAAATGGTTTCCCTTAGATCCGTTCCCGTGATCCTACAATTAGCCTTCGTCCTAGGCTTGCTAACTGAAGACACCAGCAGTTCTGGATTAGCAAGACCAGAATTCGTGTGTTACCACGAGGGCTTACGAGATGATGGACTGTCACCATCAAGATTTGAAAATGCTATTGTTGACACTAGGGTAAAAAAACAAAATTATTACTAGGTACTAAGTGACTGGTGTATTGATTTGCACATTGCAACCGTTCGTTTGTATTTGCAGGGGCAACAGTGTTATCAGCCAATTCCAAAGCCTTCATTCAACGCCTTGTTCATCAAAGCATCGTTGGATGAAGCTTTTGCAACTGCTATTGCTGAAGTTTGTCCTGGTTGGTCCAACAGCAGGAAATGTCTTTTCCGACATTTGAACACCAGGTGCATCAGAGAACAAATAAATAAATTCCAAGAAGATGTGGTTTTCAATAATTATCTTGTCCTCACTCAACTGTTGTGTGAACCATCCAAGAACTTCAGCATGCTAAATTTCTTTAAAGGTAGTTCTCATTGATGTATTAAATTTTATCACAATAACCACAAGATTTCAAACCGTATATATATTTGCAGACGAAGTAGAAGATGACCATCTTGGAGATAGTCCTAATGACGATACTACCAGGGACGTTGAGTGCGTGGAAAGATTTGCCTATATAACAGATCTGTATGCGGTTCCTTTGCCAGAGTAAGTTTCAAAAATGTATACATAATTTTATTGCATCTTTAGTATGAGATCTTGTAAGAGTGTTCTAGCCATATTGAAACATTTTCACATGAACGTACATAATGAACAGGAATTTTAATTTCAGTATGGCCCCATTATTTTTCGAATGCAGCATCCGACCTGTAAAGAACTACACACAAGGAAATGTTACCACAGACTTAATATCAATTGACCGTTGGGCCAGGTTTAAAAAGGAGTGGCTTTCTAGCCACAGTGTAATATGGAATCAATTTAATGCTTCAAGAAGCGTGAACTTAAATGTACACTAAAGTATTAAATTTGTAATTACTCCTTTGATTCTTGCTCATGAATAATTACTAACTGTAAGTAAAAGTATTACTATTAAGTACTTCACAACTTTGGATCATTTTCGGTGTACGTACTTGTGCTACTTGTGCTTGGTAGTACCTGTGCAATACATTTGCAGTCAGAGGGAACATCAATCGGAAGGAACAACAGGATGGGACATAATTTTAAGCAAGGAAGCGTGAAATAAAGTCACACTGTTTTTTGCCATTTTTATTTCAAAATTTGTTTACGATGTCACAATATATCTTCATGTTTTGGGTTCGTTTTTGGAAATCTTCTACTTTCCAGTAAGCTTTCTAAAAATTATCGGCATAAGCGCTAAACGTAGGGAGCAAGTTTGGGAGAAACTAAATGTTCGGAGAAAAAATCAGCATAAAAGTTACCAGCTCGGTTAATCTTTAAAATTTTTTAACTCCACCCTGAAGAAATGGTAAGACAAGAATTTCAGAGATTCTTGCTTATGTATTTGTGTCTTCCTCAATTTCACTCGTTCCTAACACTGGATTTGAAACAGTCCAGCTCAGACCCATAACTTTCAACGTATAGATACATACATACGTTTGAGAAAGCTCCCTCGCAGAGCTATGGGAAATACGGGCTAATTTACAAGTAAAATAACGCATATACAAAGGAAAATACTTTAGCTGATTTCATTATCTTTTACTTGTTACTGTCTGCTTGGGAACTGTTTTCGTCCTCCGTATGTATTGAAACAATTCTTATTATAATTATAATTACGTGATGTATATCCCGACTGCAGGGGTCGGATTTATGTGGGAAGACGGGAAGAATCTTCCCAGGGAAAAACAATTTTTCAGCAGGGAAATTTTCAAACGGGATTGCAAACAGGGATTTTTAATTCTGTTGACCTTTTTTTTGGCAGGGTTTTTCGAAATTTGGAAAACAATTTTTGTCAGCAGGGATTTTTGAAATTGTTGAGGTGATTTACGAAAATGATTGTTTGTCACCAGGGATTTTCGAAATTGTTGAGGTGATTTACGAAAATTATTTTGTCAACAGAGAGTTTTAAACTCGCTTCGAACAGGGACATCATGACCAGCATGGAAAATGAAAAAAATCTTCCAGGGAGATTTACAAAAATCCGAGCCCTGCCCGACTGGATCACGTTTTGATCTGGGATCCCAAGTGTTATCCTAGGCCAATGAATCTGGTACTGGAAATCTGGTACTGAGTACATAGTAGTATACTCCAAACAGTGGTAAATCCAAACAGTAAATAATTTGTTTGTATCGTTTCCGTTTGATGAGCTATAGCCAGGATTACAAGGCAGGAAGATTATTGTGGTTCCTTGAATAAAACAAACTAAACATATGGTTTGGTGAAGATTGTAAATTGGTGGTGAAGAATTTCCCTAAAATTTGTTCTTAAACCCTTGGACCCTACTTTTCCGAGCAATACATTCTAAAAACTTTCACTTCAAACGCTTGTACTGTCAAAATATAAATGCCTTTGATCATTTCCAACCCTACTTTCTTACATCCATTCGAAAAAGTTTGTTGAATATATTACAATCCATTTAGGACAAATAATCCTGAGTTTGTACAGTGCCACAAATGGTTCCCTCTAGGTGGGAACAATTTGTTGGTCGAATTTCTAATATTTTTTCTGATGTATTTTGGTTTCCACGTTGAGAATTGTGGGCATGATCCGTAATAACAGAGAGTAACATTGGGAGAATTCATCTTTAGTAGCAAAAAGATGAGGAGAGATTTATTGGAACTTGTCACTTTTCATGAACGTTTTATGCTTCACAAAATATTCGTATTTCGTTTGTAGCAAATTTCGTTAGTACTCATTTGAACCTAAAATAATTATCCTCCAAATTCATATTTGTTACTGGTTTCTGTGTACAAATTTTGGGATAGAAAGAGCAGTGTCGTACCCAAAAATTAATTTCATCTAGACGTGTGTGCCCTTGATTCCAGCAAATACACGGGTTTCCCAGGAAGAATGTTAAAAACAAATTTTATGCAACAATCCAAGTTCTGGCCGTTTTATGGTATGGTGTGAGACTATTGGATTTGTCCCAAATGTTTTTCACCTTTAGGTCCATACAAAAACTTTAAACTCATTAATTCTACCGTGCAATCCGCAAGTGTCCGGTACAAGTTTTAAGTTGTCAACTATAAAAGTTAAATAATTAATTCAGTTTACTTATCTCCAAAAGTAAACTAATGTTTAAAACTCCAGCTGTAAAAGCAATGGATTGTATCTATGTATGTATCTACGCAATAAGCTAACAACCCATGGGAATGGAAGATGGCCTAATGACTTTGCTAATTTGATTTTGTTCCCCAAACTCCGAAGAGTTAAGAACTACGTTGATTTAACCCGTACAATTAAGCAGCGCAAAGTTATACAAATACAATAGCGCAATATCTAACTATAACTTCCTCAGAATACAAAAACTGGTTAATGAAACCGCAATCATTATATCCATTAATTAAGGATAGTAGTAGTATTTCTTTGCGCTAACCATTTAATCATAGGATATTTACATAATAAACTACTAAACCTTCTTTTAGCCTTCCTGGTGTTCATTTATAGTCAGATGCAACTGCAATAATAATTCTTGCAAGCCACACGATTCCCTTTTAATTGATCCCTTATTGCTACAAATCAACAGTGAATGCTGAGAATGTGGTTTTGTATGATTTGCATTAGATAGATAACTACTGACAAAATTTACAGATAGGGCACCCTTACCACATTATTTGTTCCCCAAAGAGAGATAACATTCCTTTAAAAGCAGGAACATCTGACAATTTTTCCCTCAGTTGATTCCAAAATTCCTTAGTCAGAAAATCCTTCTCCGAAGTTCTGTAATAAAATAATACCCAAACAAAAATGTATTTTCTTAAAACCATTCAAATAGTGTTAGTAGTCATTGCCGCAGGCGTTAAGTGTGCCGAAAGCCGCCAACCAAGACCACCACCACCCAATATGTGTTACTCCGAAGTAACATCAATGTTCCATCCAGCGTCGCAAAGATATCAACATTCAATGGTTAACGCTACGGTAAGGACTACGCAAAAAACCGTCATTCATTTTACGTAATTACATTACAATCATTATAGTCGTACTACTCTGTTTACAGGGGCAAAAATGTTACAAGGCAATTCCGGAACGTCATTTCAACGCAATGTTCACCAAGAGATGGTCAGGGGAAAATGCTTCAGCTGAAGTTTGTCCGGATTGGTCCAACAGCAAGAAATGTCTTTTCAACCATTTGAACACCAGGTGCAACAGTACAGAAGTGGAAAGATACCAAGAAGATTTAATTTTCAATTATTTTCTCACTTCCACGGAACTGTTGTGTGAACCAACGGAGAATTTCAATTTGTTGAATTTTCTGAAAGGTAAGTCACTCTTTCGTAAAATTGAAGACTGGTTAACTCCATACTTTAAAAACCTTTAAAGGCAATATGTAATTATATATAGAAACTGCTGTAGAGGACGGCTTTTCAACTTGCATTGTTACCCATGTTGCGAGGAGAGAGATAAATAATTGTATGCGAGAATTTATCAAGGGGAACAACGGTATCTTTGAGGTTGCTTTCCAGGAGTAAGTTTCAAAAATGTACATAATAATAACGTATGTTTCGTATGATTTTGTAAGATTTTTTATTGTGACGATTTTACTCAAAGTATGGAATTAAATTGTATTTCAGGACGATCAGAGCTTTGCAGCAATGTTACATCCAGCCAATCAAGACCTGCTCTCAAGGAAATATAACCAAGGAGTTACATTTACTTGGTCAGTCGATCCAGCTTGAACAGGCGAGGTTGGCCAGCTACAATGCCGTATGGAATCAATTTAGGACCCCCGCAAGTCCTCTCCTAGATTTGCACAACTTGCTGAAGTAAATCTGAATGGCTCTTAATCCTATAATTCCAAGACATTGTAAAATGGGATTGTTTTTCGACCGCATATTTAATTTAATGCTAGATATTTGGAAGAATTATTATTAATGTCCTCGGTTTATTCTAGTTCGTAAATGACTTTGTTCAATTAGTGTTGCCTTAAACCACTTTTAGGGAGTTAACATTACAGAAAAGGGTGCATCAAGCGATATGAACAATAATACTAATATTTGTTTTTCAAGGAAATACTCCGTTCTTAAAACATCTCCCTACAAACGTAACTCCTGATATCTAAATCCAGTTGTCGGTTTACTTTGAAATTAGTCAGTCGTTGAACCAATTCAGTTTGAGTAAAATTAAAGTTTTAGACGTTAAATAATTGACGTAAATTTGAAATTGGTGTGTAGGAAATGTCTGCTTGTAGAAACATTAATTTAAAGCATCCGTTACAATTTAGTCTATCATTCGAGAAAGATCGCAGAAACAGTAGAGTTTGTTGTGCCTGCTTGTTTAGATTGATTATTGATGTTGCAATGATGTGGTCATTATTTATATATATTGGATAAAATGCACATAGAATCTTGTGGTGATGATTGTTAACATTATTAAACTGCACTTCCTTTGTAATTTGTTAATTGACTATACTTGGCTCCAAATTTTCAAATATTGAGAGGTAATTATAACATTCGGAAATAAAAAATATCAGCATCCACGAGATTTAGTGCTAACCATATCGTTATTGCTTGATTTTGTAGATGAATTATTTATTTTTATTGAAAATATATACAACTGAATTAGTGGACATCAAATATAACTAATTAGTTAAATCAAAATGTCCAAAGTTGGCAAACAAATCCACGACATTTATCCAACCGCGTCGTCTCTTCTTCGTCTCAAAATCCAAATGTTCCTTCGTTCGCACCGCTTTATTTCTTTAGCTTGCATCACGACATCCTCAGGATCTTTTGGCTATATGTACATACATACGTACGAATATATTTGCAATTTGATTAAATACAGTTAATATACTTATATTCCCTGACGATGAAACAGAGCTTAAAACTGTCAACTTTCGGAGGCTATTGTGCCTTATAATGTATACCCAAAGGACGATGTGACTCATCTTATTGTTAGAGTTCAACTGTATTAAGTACGTTTCTAATTCTCTGCAAAATTGATACAGGACTAATATCGGCTCTACATAAAAACAGGCGCATAAACGGTCACGCATTCTAACCGTTTCTGAAAACGTTGGGATTGTTTCAATATTGCCATCGAAATTACATTTGTTCAGTGACAATGCGGACAGAAAGAATTCTCATATCTCAACTAATAGCACGGATGTTTTTCTCGTCGTGAAGTAAGTTTGTACATGCTAGATACAGATTTTGCAATCATTTCTATACATAACGGCGAGATAAAAAATTATTATAGGAACAATGTATCTTGAATTTTGTACATAATGGACAAATTGCGTCTACTGATGTAACTCTTTGACTCAGGGGTAGAGCAAAGAAAATAATACTTCCATTAAGTTTAAAGGTTTTAAAATTTTACGTACGGAAAACGTTTCTAGATGTCGCTGGAGTGCCATTACTGTACCCGTGTGAAAATTGTAGTTACTCATAGTTAAATATGTGCGCATTAAGAGTAGGCAAATAAGTACGCATTAAGAGTTTTATATTTCTAAAGTACTACTAAGTCCACTAACGTACATATGTATATACTCACAATCAGAATTTGATAATTTCATGAGATGATCTGATTGATGAAACCACAGTGACGCTGGGCATGCGCGAGGATGGTATGGATTCGCAGGTTAAGGGGTCTGAGAGTCAATTGGCAGATCGGCCTGGGGCGATTGTGCTAGGGACTTTGATCCGCATCCGTATCCACCGGCCCATGGACTCTGTTAAGGAGAAAAGAGAAGACGAAACAGGAAGCTGACTGGAACAGACGTGTTCTGACCAGGCTCCCGAATATTGATTGTGCCATATTGTTTGGCAATTATTTAAGTTGTGTTTTAGGATTTTGTTTGATTTTTAGTAGAGCTACTGTTGGGAAGTAGAGATACATTAAGTTGATTATTATTTTATACATCCATGGGTTATTTGGATGGACTTATGTTTATTTGTGTGAAGTTGTGAGTTTGGGAATCTGCAATAAATACCTAGGAAAACCAATGACTAAACAATTCTGCCAGACCTGGACTGAATAAATAAGTAAATTCTTGTCGCTAGGAAGACCATAATATGTTTTGTACAGAGGTGTGGAATATTTTGAAATATTGTATTTGAAATAGTATTTGAAATACATTTATTATTTTGCATTTGGTATTTTTCTAGCCATAAATTATTTAAGGTATTTTGTATTTTGCCAACAACAACATCTCGACTATATTTTGTATTTCGTATTTTGAAGATTACGAACTCGATAGTATTTTGTTTTTATTTATCTTGTAAAATTTACTCACCCCGTATTTCAAATACAAAATATAATTTTAAAATATATGACTGACAATTGTTAAGGTCGTCTCTAACGCATGTTCATATAAATATTTTAAAGGTAAAAGCACTAATTTACAGCATTCTGAAACTTTTTTGGCGGGTTTGAAGAACTTACTTACTGGATAAATACATAAAATTCAATGTATCTGAGAACTATACAGTTAGCAAAATTAGTGACGCGAATATAACCCAGGAGTTATAAGATTATTTGTTTTAAGGAAAAATATTCTGTACCTGGGGTCATGTTTATTTACTTTAATACACACAAATGCACAACTCAGAGTCTAATACTGTGACGTGCGTGTTACCATACGTTTGCTGAATAATTTTTAAATATAGTATTATTTGGCCAAATTATACAAAATACTTTGAGAGAATAAAATTTAGATACATATCAGATATGTACTTTGAGGAAAATTTGAGAGTATTTTCAACTAGTATTTCGTATCTGAAATACGATATTCTCATTTCATATGTTCCCTTTTTGGTGGAAGGAAAGTATTTTATTTTGTATCTTGCCCAAATGACTCCGGATATTTGTATTTTATTTTTTATCTTAAATAAGTTACACCTGGTATTTGTATTTTGTGCTTGTATTTTAACTTTTCTGGAAATGTATTTTATTTTGTATTTCAATAGTAAATTTCATGTATTTTCCACACCTCTGGTTTTGTAGGAACTATTGAAGGTAAGATATGCGTCGGGTCTCGACTAAACCGGCGACACACATCTTTCGTGTGTAGTTTTTAAGCAAATACACGAAACTGATTTCAGTTACCAAAATATTTTTTTCACTAGAAATTATTTCCCTTCAATAATAATTGACTGGCTTTTCTAAACCTTAGGAATGAATCCTGAGAACCATGCCTTACTTAGAAAAAACAGTTCGTAAACCCATCGTTTAGTTGATGCGATTGTGAGAAGGTAGCGGTAAACCCTTGCCTTCAATTAGCTTTATATTTATTTAATATTTGATGAGATATTTTCTTGGGACATAAATTTTTTAGATCTGAGCAAAGGCAATTACCAAGGTATTAGACAATTTTTATTAATGCAATTCCAAAAATGCATTCACGGATTACAATTAGTTTAACTATGTGTAATTATTACGATTTTTGTTCATTTGAACTTTTTGATAATTCACTATTGTTTCTTTTTCTTCTAGTAACTTACAAATATTTTTGAATTTTCTGCTCAAATGTTTACTAGTAGTTAAAAATGTGTATTTTTTATTGCAGTCCTATTACCAATGAACCTATTTCAAATGACCTATTAACTACGGAGATTGTCATAAAATGTTACTATAGTTTTTCGAATTTCATTTAATATAATATTTCATATAATAATTTTGAGCACTAGTTAACATGACTTCAAAAAACTCCAGTACAGCACAAAAGTTGAGGCACTATATCAATTAATTACTTCCTGTAGAAAACAAATTGGTGAAATTATGATCCAAGTTTTTGTTTTTGTGAAACGTTCACTAAAATCTTAACTATTATTTCATCCAAATTTGTCTCTGAAAGAAAACTTTTACCAACGTAGCTTTGGAATGAGCTTGTAACTACCGAGTTGACACATCCCAACCAAAAGTAACTGCGGTTTATCAAAATTCGCAATAGCTCGAGAAATTGTATTTTTGAAATTTCGAATCTCGATCAAAATAAATTTAAGTAATTTAAAGAAGTAAAAATATATCTAGTGTCATTTTTTACTGATGGGAGGACAATATTTCAGCTGAACCCTGAATGAAAGAAAATTGTTGATATTTGCGGAGAAAATTATTATTTCAGATTATTTCACGGTAACATTTTCAATAAAACATTGTCAAGTGACACAATGATAATTGTCATAATTTTAAGCTAATAATTATTTAAAGGGTTTTAGTTGCATATTTTGCATTTTTGCACTTTCTGTACTTTGTACGCATAAGTACATATATTTTAAACATACTTATGCTCTCCACAAGGTCTTGTAAAACGGTTGTCTCTCCTATAGCTCAGAAAACAAATTTTCAAATATTCATCCGCCTAGCCCAGAACCTCTCGCTACAGCGGGAAAGGAAAATATCAACTTCTAAAGTTTCGCTTTTTTAAAAATATATTCATTCACTATTGTAATTAGTTTTCAGTTCAAAATGCTATTAATTCATATATAATAGCCAGGGGAGAGATTAACTCAGTAAAGGGACAACAGATGCAAAAAAAAACTTTGTGTAATTACGATTTCGTGCTTCGTGAATCCTCAGTCTGTTATCAAAATTGATTTGACTCACAATTAGTAAATTCAAAGTATTCCCTAAATTATTTCATCTCTGTTTATAATTTATTTGGTTCCGTACTTTCCATAAACTAAGCGAGTTCCCCTCAAATCATAAGCTTAACCAAAGACATCAAGTATTCATTAAATCATAACAATACCAATGTCGTAACCAAAAATTAACTTCCATCCCACCGTGTGCCCATGAGTCCTCTAAATACCCGGTTTCCTAGGAAGAATGTTAAAAACCAATTTTATGGGACAATCCAAGTTGTGGCTGTCCTATGGCGTGAGACTATCCAGCTGTGAAAGCAATTGATTGTATCTATGTATGTACCTACGCAATTAGTTAACCAACCACGAGACTGGAACATGCACTAACGACTTTGCTAATTTGATTTTGTTCCCCGCACTCCGAAGAGTTAAGAACCACGTTAATTCAACCCGTAATAGCAACGCAAAGCTATACAAATACATTACCGCAATATCTAACTACATTTTCCCGAGAATACAACAACTGGTTAATGAAACCGCAATCATTATATGTATTTTTTAAGGACAGTAGGAGTCTTTCTTCACGCTATCCATTTATAATCATAGGATATTTATATAATAAATCAATTTATATCTACAACCTTCTTCTAGCCTTACTAATGCTCATTTATTGTCAGATCCAAATGCAATAACAATTCTTGCAAGCCAAACAATTCCCGTTTTAATTGATCCCTTATTGCTACAAAACAACAGTGAATGTTGAGAATGTGGTTTTGCATTAGGTAGATAACTATTGACATAATTTACAGATAGGGCTCCCATACCACATTATGTGTTCCCCAAAGAGATAATATTCCCTTTAAAAGCAGCAACATCTGACAATTTTTCTCTCAGTTGATTCCCAAATCCCTAAGTCAGAAAATCCTTCTCCGAAGTTCTGTAATAAAATAATACCCAAGCAAAATGTATATTCTTAAAGCAACTCAAATACTGTTGGTAGTCGTCGCAGCAGGTGTGAATTGTGACGAAATCTACCAACTAAGACCATCTTCATCAAACATGTGTTACTCGGAAATAGCATCAGTTTTAGATGAAAAGTCGCAAAGATATCAACATACAATGGTTGATGCTACGGTAAGGACGAATTTAAAATTGTCATTCATTTCATGTTACAATCATTATAGTCTTACTACTCTGTTTGCAGGGGCAAAAATGTTACAAGACAATTTCGGATAGTCAAGTGTTCACCACGGTCACCAAGGGAGGTTTAGATAAACTTTCTGTAAATGCTTCAGCTGAAGTTTGTCCGGGTTGGTCCAACAGTAAGAAATGTCTTTTCAATCATTTGGACACCAAGTGCAACAGTACAGAAGTAGAAAGATTCCAAGAAGATTTCATATTTAATTATTTTCTCACTTCCACGGAACTGTTGTGTGAACCATCGGAAAATTTTAACTTTTTGAATTTTCTAAAAGGTAAGTACCTCTCTCTCTCTCTCTAGTAATGTTTAAGGCAGGTTAACAAGATGCTTTAAAAACCTTGAAAGGCAATATGTAATTATATATAAAAACT
The DNA here is from genome assembly GCA_947179485.1 of Allacma fusca. Lineage (NCBI taxonomy): Eukaryota > Metazoa > Arthropoda > Collembola > Symphypleona > Sminthuridae > Allacma > Allacma fusca. Next base: position 60,997,387 of record OX359246.1, read on the forward strand.
GCACTAGATGGCGGTTTTTCTGCTTGCATTAGTACTCATCAGAGAGAAATAAGAAAGTGCGTGATGAGATTTATAAAGGGGAACAACGGTATCTTTGCGGTTGCCTTCCATGAGTAAGTTTTAAAAATGTACATAATAATATTGTACGTTTCGTATGATTTTGTAAGATTTTTTATTGTGACGTTTTTACTCAAAGTGTTTTAGCAAATGGAATTAAATTGTATTTCAGGACGATCCCAGTTTTCCATCAATGTTACATCCAGCCAATCAAGACCTGCTCTCAAGGAAATACAACCAAGGAGCTACGTTTACTGGGCCAGTCGATTCAGCTTGAACAGGCGAGGTTGGCCAGCTACGATGCCGTATGGAAAACATTTAAGACTCCAGCAAGTCCTCTCTTAGATTTGCACAATTTGCTGAAGTAAATCTGAATCGTTCTTAATTAATCCTAATTGGAAGACAGTGTCAAATAGGATTGTTTTTTGATGGCATATTTACTTTTATTGCTATGAAGAATTATTATTAATGTCCTCGTGTTATTCTAGTTTGCAAATGACTATGTTAAATTTGTATTCCCGGAAACCAGTTTTACGGAGATAGCATTACGTGAAAGGGTGCGTCAAGCGGTATGAACAATATACATACGGTGCTGGTTAATTTTCTTTTCAAGAAAAAATTCCGTTATTACAACAACATCTTACACAAGTAATTCGGAATATCTAACTCCGGTTGTCGCTTTAATCTGAAATTATTAGGAAGCTACAAATTTGACGTCCGTTTGAAATTGGTGTGTAGGAAATGATTGTTTATAGAAATATTCAGGAAAGATCATAGAATGATGCGTAATGACAGTTGTATCCATTAAAATGTACACATAATCTTATGGTGATTATTGTTAAATTATTAAACTGTACTTACTTTGCAATTTTTGTTAATTGACTATCCGTGACTTGAAATTATAAAGTATTGAGGGGTAACATACGAAAATAAAAACTATCAGCATCCATGGAAAGTAGTACTAACCACTTGATTATTGCAGGATTTTATTGCTGAATATGTATTATGGTTTACTGAAAATAAATACAAATAAATTAAGGGACATCAAATAAAACTAGTTAAACCAAAATGGTTGCAGTTGGCAAACGAATCCACGAACTTTCAAAGTTCATCTTCAAGTTCAAGCTTCATCACTTCTTCGTCCCAAAATCCAAATGCTCCTTTCTTTTGCACCTCTTTCTTTCTCTAGCTTTCAATACAGTATCCTCAGTCAATTTGAAAAAATACAGATACATGTGCTTATATTCCCTGATGGTGAAATGGAGCTGAAAATAGTTATGTATATTTCGTAGTCATATTTCATTTGTATGCGCTTGTACAGAACGTAAAACGATTGTCTCTCCTATGGACCAGATTAGGGATAACGGGTAACCACACACGATAATCAATTTCCACATGTTTTGGCAAATAATTTCCGAGAGTCTTCAAAATGTGATCACAACTAGCCCAAAACCTCTCAATACAGCGGTCAAGGAAAAAAACCTTTTCAAGTTTTGATTTTTTTTTCAAATATGTTCAGACGCTTTCTGGCAGCGCATTTTAGTTTTATGAACTTTCCAGCAACTATCACAGAGGTCTCATGGGGCTTCATTTAAGGGCCTTACATGCATCATCAAAAAAATGCGTTTATGGAAATTAAATGTATAAGACAAAATTATTTTAAAAAATATTTACTCTATTAATCAATTCATACAATATAGCCAGGTGAGATTTTTGAGACAAAATGAATCATAGGTTTTGCGTGATCAATTTTCAAAAATTCCCCGCTGACAATTTCCTCCTTCATGATTCATTTCCACGTAACAAAGTTATAACCTTCTTTGTGTTCGTTTGTCAGTTGCAAGGACAATATTAGTTCTTATTAGTCAAACGATTCCCTTTTTTAATTGACCGCTGATTGTTACAAATCAATAAAAAATGCTGAGAATATGGTTTTGAATGATTCGCATTATAAAGATAAATATTGTTATACTTTATGTTCCCTTACCACATTGTGTTACTCAAAGAGATAACACCCACTTTAAAAGCAGCAACATACGATAATTTTTCTCTCAGTTGATTCCCACATCCCCAAGTCACAAAATCATTCTCCGAAGGTCTGTAATAAAATAAACCCCAACCAGAAATGATTTTTCTTAAGACTATTCAAATAGTCTTAGCAGTGATTGCCGCAGGGGTGCAAAGTGGCGAAAGCCACAGGTCACGATTACCACCCAACATGTGTTACTCGGATATAGCTCTGATGTACGAACCATTATCAACAAGATTTCAACACGCTATTGTCGACTCTATGGTAATGATTGTGTTAAAAATATTTCCATTGGTTTTACGTAATTGTAATTATGTACATCCTATATACTAATTTGAAAGAGGTCGTCTTGATGATGATGATGATGATGATGGCAGTCGTCATTTATGTACGTGACATGTTGAAGCATGGCGGTTAAAAAATGCTTTGATTTTTATTTTAAAGCATTTATTTTTGCTCGAATGAAATAAATACGAACCGCTATTCTTTTTTTAAACATTTCTTTTTTGTTTACTTTAACAGGCTAAAGTTATGGTAACCAAGTGTTACTGCAACTTAATCCTGTTCAAGTCAACACAAAATAATACCATTTAGATTACAAAGCAAAAATTAAAATAGAGAGAAAAGAAATACCGCAATGTTAAACAAGTTACTATCTTGAATATTGGAATATGTGTGGTTAATTCAAATCAAACTACCGTTTGCTTATTGTGTACGCCTTTGAATATTAGTACAGTTTGGCTAATATGATCAGTCATCATCTTTTAACCACCGCGATTAAATTTTAACTTTGGGTAGAAGAGCAAGTAGAATTTAAGAGTAACTTTTTCGTCCACCAACACATGTCATACAATTCATTAAAATGACGTCATAACAGCGTTCTGGATTATTAAAAACAATTTGACCCTATCCTGGTCCATGGGTAAATAACCAATTTTTGTAAGCCAAGATTGAATGTTTCACGTATAATAATCAAACATTATTCAAAAGTTTGAGAACAATTCTAAAATAGTAAAAGGAGAGGCTCCAGTTTTTAAAAAACACCTAATATTATTTTTGACCAAAGTATGTAGCAATGTTGCTATAAGTAGGATGCGTTTAGTTTTCTTAAGAGTGTGTTGCCAATTCCATTCGATGTTTATTTGTGACTACAGATAAAGTCAATAAAACAGTGAAGTTACTTCAAAAACCTACGAAATGGAGGTAAAACAGTGAATATCAAGCCATTCCCTATGTAGGTCAGTGACGGGGTACTTTGAATATAACATATAAATAGCCAAATAAATAGAAAGGGATTTCTGCATGGAATCTGAGGGACATTTTTTTTACCCTGACCGGTCCAGAGTTGAACCCCCTTAAAGGAGGTTTTTTAAAAAAAACAACAAATTTTTTAATTTAGTTTTTCTCAAGGAAAGTAATGAAAAAAATGTATGAAGCCATTGATAAGCGACGAAGTTGGTTTCTGTCACAGATTTTACCCAATCGAAACGGGTTGGAGGTTTGAAGGATCCGTTGCATTTATTTAAACGAAGAACAGCCTTATATGTAAAAACGACCTAATTATATATTGTGAAGTTTCACTTATCACTATCACTGCAATCCCAGTTTTCCCATCCACCTTGGTGGATGGCTTTCATGCTAGTTAATTATAATCATTATAGTCTCACTGCTCTGTTTACAGGGGCAAAAATGTTACAAGACACTTTCAAAACGTCGTTTGAAGACCATGCACACCAAGACATTGATGGATGAAGCTTTTGCAAATGCTTCAGCTGAAGTGTGTCCTGATTGGTCCAACAGCAAGAAATGTCTTTTCCATCATTTGGACACCAGGTGCAATAGTGCACAAGTAGAAAGATTCCAAGAAGATACCTTTTTCAATTATGGTCTCGCTATGACTCAACTGTTGTGTGATCCACCGGAAAATTTTAAGTTGTTAAGTTTTGTTAAAGGTAATTAAGCCGTTTTAAGACGTTTTTACATAGAATAGTTTTCATAGCCGCTGATGGAAAATTATGTAATTACATATAGAAAGCGCAGTAGAGGACGGTTTTGGAGATTGTATCAGTAGCCGTGATGCGAATAGAGAGTTAGCTGCGTGCATGAAAAGATCAATCCACGGGAAAGATTTCTTTACAGTTTCTTTCCATGAGTAAGTTTGAAAAATGTACACAATTATTTTGAATGTTTGATACAATGCTGTAATTGTTTTTATTTTCTTACTTTGTCACACAAATTATTTATCGTTATTATTTTTTCAAACAAATATAATTGGATTGTATTTCAGCACGGTAAGAGCTTTGCATCAATGTTACATCCAGCCAATCAAGAGCTGTTCTCAAGGAAATACAACCAAGGAGCTACATTTACTGGACCAGTCGATCCAGCTTGAACAGGCGAGGTTTGCAAGCTACGATGCCGTATGGAATAAATTTAAGACCCCCGCAAGTCCTCTCCTACTTTTACACAACTTACTGAAGTAAATCTGAATCGCTCTTAGTCTTAATTTCAAGATAGTGCCAAATGGGATTGTTTCTCGGCAGATTTACTTTTAATGCGAGATATTTCGAAGAATTATTACTTTTGCTGAAGGTGCAACTACATTTTCTATTGAATAGCTCAAATAAATGAATATAAGTGTCTCTCAAGTATACAATTTAAATAGTCGCTAGCTTCATTCGCTTGTAAAACCGAAAACACAATCTTTTTCTTCCGCACTCGTTGCGTTCCAAGAACGCTCTCCCTGATCTCATCATACTCTCTCATCTTCGAACTGCATTAAATTGGAATTCCCGGAAACCACTTTTACGGAGATACACATTATGTAACATTACGGAAAAGGGCGCATCAGAGGTATAAGAAATACATTGCGGGTTAAATTTTGTTTCTCATTGTTATTCGAGTGTAGCCTCGAACCTTAAAAGGACTGTTCACAAGTAAACTTAATCCAAGAGCTACACGTTTACTGGACTTGCAGGGACGAATTAACAATTAAAGAGAGGTGGATTTCCAGCCACAATGCCATATAGAATCAATTGAATCTTACAAAAAGTACTCTGCTGAACTTGTTTGACGTGAATCTGATTTGGTCTTTTTTTCTTTCATCTGATTTTTAATGCAACACAGTGATAATAATATTAAGTTTCCGTGGCATACGTACTTTTAATGATATCTACTATTTCTTTCAACTTAGTACCAAACTCTCATTTTCTTAAGTTCATAAATTTCACTGCGTGTAGGAATTATTTACCGTCAAAATTCTTTAGCCACTCAGCATTCGTTGCAGTCAGAGGGCGCACCAATTGGGAGAAACGCTTTTGTGTAATTCTTTATTCAAGGAAATGGTTTTTGCATAACACAATCGGAGCAGAATGTAACATTGGGAAGATCTTATAATGGTAGCCCAAATTACAAATTTCAGCACAACTCTGAGACATTTTAAAATAAAGCAAAACTTTTTGTTCCTATAATGATAACCCATGAAATAAATCACAACTCTGGGTATCTCATCCATAGGTTTCTATGGCAGTTATTTTTGGGTAAAGTTACCAATATTAATATCTGCAATCTACAAACTATAGCTCCTCACGGGTCGAGTAGTTATCCATACCGTACTCGTACTTGGAACCGTACTCGAATTGTCGGAGCAAGTTCCCCCTTGACCCGGACTTGTGTCTTCAAGTACGAGTAAAAAATCCTGTACTCGGAGGACGGTATTATATTTCTTAATTTTTTACCGAACTTGGACCGTACTTACGAGTATAAAACGTTTATACCGACCGACCCGTACTTGAACTCGTACTCGAACCGTACTCGAGTATCAAGTACACCGAAAAAAATAATTTTTAGACGTTATTTTTTGTTAAAGACAGATTGACATAGAAAACAAATAGTACGTTCAACTAACAAGAATTTGTAACTGCAACTTACGAACAGTGTTTGCAATGATAATTTTCTCCAACGAGATTAAAATGCCCATAAACAATAGATCAAGATTTTTTTCTGCCAATCATATCGACTGGATTCTCTTCAGTCAGGTCAATCTCATTCTAACCTCCATTAATTCAGCCCTATTCTGCTGTTCCATTATATTTTACGGCGATAGGTAAATACTTACAATTAGTAACTACAGTAGTATTCAATTCGGAGCTGTGACAATAACTTACGCTGTAGGTGTAACGTTTCATGCTATTCGTAGTAATTTTGAATTTAACCGCTTTTCATTTTTTGCTTCGGAATAACAACAACTTTTTTGTAATCAAGGAAATATGGATGTGGACTTTGTGCTGGAGGAAATTACTCGAGTATCAAATGTAAATCCAAGTACGGGTTCAAGGTTCAAGTACTTTTGAATTTATGCCCCGAACTCGTACTTTGGTTTAAGTACTTTGATCGTACTCGTACTCGCTCTGATACTCGTTAGAAATATACTCAAGTTCGAGTACGGAAACGGATACTCGACCGACGAGTACAAGTACCAATTTAAGTTGATACCATACTCGACCCGTACTCGTACTCGAACTCGAAACTCGAGTATGTACTTGTACTCGTGAGGAGCTATACTACAAACACCACTCCTCCCTCCAAATGAATTAACCCTGGCATCATGTTATCAGCAGTCAAGATGCATTGTAGATTAAAAGGAAAATGCTCTACATGCATCTTTAAGTCTAAAGTTCATGCAGTTCATTATGATTTAGAAATAAACGTTATAGCAAAAAAAAAACGCCATAATGCTGTCTGCAATCTGTGAGATCGAGATTTGACAGCTTATCGGTGTGTTGAACTACTGCATGCTTTCATTCTTGGTTCATTGTCATTACACAAGCATTGCAAGACATTCCACTATGGAATGCATTCATTAGGCTAAATTACATTTAATAAGCCTAAGGAAATTAACAACTTGGTCATTCGGTTTTTTCTTATCTAAAGTGGTCACGACGTACTATGTACTTGTGTACGAATAAAAATTGCAACTACAACAGAAGTATCCTTACATCTACATTCGTTTGCTAACCCAGCATGATGCAGAACTAGTGATGCCAATGGTCTGGTCTGATCCACAATTTATGAAACTGGTCTGGTCCAAGTTTTATTTAGTGAAATTTTGATTTTATCACTAGAAATTACAATTTTAAACGTTCCATAAGATTTCGTGAATTCACAAAGTTTTCATTGTGACCATCATTAGGACCATGGTCCTTTGGTCTGGTCGTGATACTTGACCAATTGCATCTGGTCTGGTCCAAGTGTTGGACCAGACCGGACCAGACCAATAACGGACCATTATAAGTCGTCCGGAACCGGACCATTAGCATCTCTATGCAGAACGTCAAGGTTATATTGATTTTGTTACCACACATTTGAAACCTTGTCAATTTAATCTGTATAACAAACAAGAAACGTCAAAAACATTACAAATACCTACGTAAGCGTTTATGGTTGCTGCTCAAAAGAACCAGTGGATGACGTCTGACACCCGATGTTCATCCGCAGTTCGTCAGGATAGTGGTTTGGTTAATAGATAACTCATCACTCATGTATTATATAATAAAAGAAATTGTACCTGGTCTCATTACGTCATCCATTTTATTATAGGTTATTAACTTTGGCACTTACCAGAAACTTTACTGCAGTCTTTCTATTACTCATTGACAGTTTTCCATAATTTGCTCAATTTTGCTGAAGCTTAAGAGTGGATGTTGATTGTGAGAAAGAGCTTGATTAAATTTAGTTTTGTCTTGAATTAAATTCTTTTAGCATTTTGTGATCCACAATGCGATAATATAAACTTTAAAAGCAGTGGTCTTCAACCTAACACAAAATCATTCTTAGAAGTCCCAGTATAGAGTAATCATCCTTCAGAAATGGTTTCCCTTAGATCTGTTCCCGTGATCCTACAATTAGCCTTCGTCACAGGATTGCTAACTGAAGACACCAGCAGTTCTGGATCAGCAAGGCAAGAATTCGTGTGTTGCCACGAGGGCTTACGAGGTGATGGACTGTCAACATTAAGATTTGAAGATGCTATTGTTGACGCTGCGGTAAATAAAAAAACAAATAATTAAAATATTATCAATGGGTAGTAAGTAAGTAACTGGTGGTATTCATTTGTACATTTCACTGACAGCCGTTCGTTTGTATTTGCAGGGGAAAAAATGTTACCAGCCAATTCCAAAGCCTTCATTCAACGCCTTGTTCATCAAAGGTTCATTGGATGAAGCTTTTGCAACTGCCTTTGCTGAAGTTTGTCCTGGTTGGTCCAACAGCAGGAAATGTCTTTTCCGACATTTAAACATTAGGTGCACCAGGGAACAAATAAATACATTTCAAGAATACGTGGTTTTCAATAATTATCTTGTCCTCACTCAACTGTTGTGTCAACCATCCAAGAACTTCAGCATGCTAAATTTTTTAAAGGTTAATATTTATCATTCCTGTATTACATTTTTTATAAAAAAATTTTATAACAACAAGCTTTCAAACCGTATAAGTAATTATTTACAGACGAAGTAGAAGATGACCATCTTGGGGATAGTCTTAATGTCAATACTACAAGAGAAGTTGAGTGCGTGGAAAGAATTACCTATATAACAGATCTGTACGCGGTCCCTTTGCCAGAGTAAGTTTCAAAAATGTATAAATAATTTTAGTGCATCTTTAGTATGAGATCTTGTAAGAGTGTTCTATCCATATTGAAACATTTTCACATGAAAGGTAAATAATGAACAGAGATTTTAATTTCAGTATGGCCCCACTGTTTTTCGAATGTAGCATCCGACCTGTAAAGAACCACGCACAAGGACATATTACCACGGACTTAATATCAATCGATCGGTGGGCCCGGTTTAAAAAGGAGTGGATTTCTAGCCACAGTGCCATATGGAATCAATTTAATGCTTCAAAAAGTGTAGATTTAAATGTGGACTAAACTATTACATTTTAAAGTACTCGTTTTAATCTAGCTCATGAATAATTACTAACTATTATAAGGAAAAGAATTATTGTTACTTTACAATTTTTACTAGTTGTTAGTGTACGCACTTACGCTACGTACATGATATCTATGTACTACATTTGTAGTCAGAGGGACCATCAATAGGAAGGAACAACAGGATGGGACATAATTTGATGAAAGGAAATCTTAAATAAAGTCATGTTGTTTTACGGAATTTTTATTTCAACACTTGCTTACGTCGTCACAATGTCTTATTATGTTTTGGCTTCGTTTTTTAGGGCGGTGTCAGCCCCCTTATAAGATAGTGTTGTCCATGGGTCCGTTTGTTCCGCAGTTTTCCTCCGAAACAACTCTACCGATTTTGTTCAAAATTTCGAACATTCTTTAGGCCACTTCCTTGGATGAGTTCGGTATTGGTTGAAATCACCGATTTTAATGATATTTTTTTACCCATACCAGTCAGTACTACTAACTTTATATTTTCCAAAAATTTCAGAATTTTGTAATATTTATTTTTGAAATGAGCTCAACATAACACTATAACGAGGGTAAGCAGAGATGGTCGTAGCTGACGCCGCCCTACGCGACAGCCTTAAATAATCGGTGAGATGATTTTTCGGGTACTATTTGATGTTGTTCAATTAAGTCACATCTTGTTATTTCCTGGTGCTTTTTAGTAATGTGACATTAGATCTATAAAAAAACAAGACAATGTGGACACTCATTTGTTTTTTCTGTTTGTTTCAATTTTTCATTTTTAACTACCACGTTTTGCAAGAAATGCAGTATTATTAAAAAACTTACGTCTTTTTTAAAGGTTACCATTATATTATCGAAATAAGTTTCATTGTAAAAATCCGAACAAAGTAATAACGCCAATGTATCAATAAAATGCCAAAATGAACCATCAAATAACTAAAACTCAGAATCACTGGGTATTAATTACCCAGACCTCAAATGAGCAACAATGACCCACTCCGTTTAGAGTCCGAAGCCCTAAAAGCAGGAGCAAAAACACTGCTGCCTACTCCCTCTATAGAGCAAATTTTCTAAACTGTGATCAGGTTTTCGAGACAAACGGGGCGATTTCCTTTAAGTATGTAAGATTTATATCCCGACTGTAGCACGTTTTGACCCCTGGGACCCCAAGTATTCCCCTAGTTCAATAAAGTAATAATTATATTTTACAAAATATGACATACAGTAGATACGTAGCTGTATACTTCAGAGCTGTTCCTTTAAATAATTTGTTTGTATCATTGTCCCTTTGATAAGCTAGTGCTAGGACGGATGGGTAGAAAAGATTATTGTGGCACCTTGAATAAAACAAACTAAACATATATAGTTCGGTGATGCTTGCAACTTGGTGGTGAAGAATTTCCATAAAATCTTTGCTTAAGCCTAAATACCCTACAATTCAGAGGAAAATATTCTAAAGTCCTTCACCATACATGCGGTTGTACTGTCAAAACATAAGTATTTTTGGCAATTTCGAACCGTGATGGCTTACATGAATTTTAGTACGTTTGGTGAATATAGATATTACATTCCATTTAAAAACGCATAATCTTGAGTTGGGACAGTGTGTCTCAAATGATTTCCTCTAGATGGATCTCTGTCTCTATTTTTTCTGGTATATTTTACAAATGTTTCTATATCTGTACGCCGAGAATCATGGGCATGATCCGTAAAACAGAGAGTAAGATTGGGAGGATTCATCTTCAGTAGCAAAAAAGAGGAGGAGAGATTTGGATCTTGTCACTTTTCATGGATTATTTGTGGTTCACAAAATATTTCGCTCTGCTTGAAGCAAATTTCGTGAGAATTCATTTGAGCCTAATATAATCATATCATCTTTCAAACTCAGAACATGCGCTCATGGCGACCAAACATGGAAGGGAAGATTTGAAAAAGACTACTCTTTAAGTTAATTAACATTGGGATACATTTGCTAAACAAAATAAAGCAAACTGTTAGAGAGGTAAATTTTCAAATTTGGGTTGAAGAATGTTAAAAATCTATTTTATGGGGCAATGAAATCAAGTTGTGGCTGTCCTATTGGATGAGACTATTGGATTTGTCCCGTATGTTTTTCTACCTCAGGTCCATATAAAAAATCTAAACTCACATAATTTTAAAATGCAATCGTCAAGAGCCAAGTACAAGTTTAAAATCTTAATTAATAATAAAATCAATTAATCCAGTTTGCTTATCCCCAACAGTCAAAAGTAAAATAATGCATGTTTAAAGCTGCAGCTGTAAAAGCAAAAAAACAATTGATTACATCTAGTGTGTACATAACAGTGGTCGTCACGGGAACGGGTAAAACCCGGGTACATGGGAACGGGAACGAGTACAGGAACGGGTACGTGAACAAATATTTTGTTCCCAACCAGTTTAGGTACGGGAACAGGAACACACTCAAGTGAACCCGACCACCGGGAACAGGAACACGAGTGGGAACGGGAACGGAGATTTTCATTTTGTTCCCGTTCCCATCGGGAACGGATCGGGAACGGGTACAGTCTGCACATGATCCCGTTCCCATACCTGTTGTTCCCGGGATCGAGTGGGTACTTTTACCATCTTCTAGAAACGCATTCAAAATTGATTTCTACAATTTCCTCCAATTTCTACACACATATCCCTGCCTTAAAGATACAAATGCTAGAAATCGTGTTTCAGGTTTCAGTACAATTGCGGTATTTTCTAGAATAGTTCTACAAGTTAATATAATAAATATTAAAATAATTATTATTAGTTTATACTTTTACTGCAGGTTTTACCCCTGAAAAATGGATTGCTCGAGTTAATGTTTTTTTTTAAATAAAACTAACAAAGGGAAACTGATCCATGTATGTACTGGCATGTTTTTTCAGATATATTTTATATGCAGAATAATTATCTTTGGGTCAGCAATTGATCTTAAATATTAAGTACCATTTTGAAACCCTCATCAACATGTAATTTTATTTTTGGTAGAGCATTTTCCCAGTATGACATTTTGAAGTGTTGATATTCGGTTTACTCGGTACATAATCTCTGAAGAATTAAACAGTCTGTTATTACGCCGTTACGTTTAGCAATGGGGGAGCGTTTAGCTGCCCTGCATATTGTCTGTATTTATCTGCAAAACGAAGGGTTTGGTGGTTACAGAAATTCTGATAATAATTTTTACCACACTAATTGTAAGTACAATACGACTTGGACCCGGGAACGGGACCGGGGACACCAGCTGTGGGAACGGGTACGGGTCCACAACATTTTTAATTTCTGGGTACGGGAACAGGAACGGGTCCGGGTACGTACTTTTATTAAATTTATGCGAACGAGTACCTAAAATACTGTTCCCATCATAACGGGATCGGGTCCGGGTACGGGAACACTTACGGAGAGTACCCATTGAGTGGGAACAGGAACGGGAACGGGAACAAACTTTTTGTACCCATGACGACCACTGGTACATAATGTAATTATCTACACCAGCTAACCAACCACGTGAGTGAAAGATGGACTAACGACTTTGCTAATTTGATTTTGTTCACCACACTCGGAAGATTTAAGAACCTTGTTAATTTAACCCGTAGTAGTAACGTCAAATCATACAAATACATTGGATCAATAACCAACAAAAACTTCCTGATAATACAAGAACTGCAGATCTTGTACCATGGTTAATGAAACCGCAATCGTTATATTCATTTTTTGCAACATGGACAGTAGTTTGTAAGTATACCTCATGTTTTTTAACAGCGTATATAGTCTTTCGCTATACTGTATGTTTAATCATATTTAATTAAATTAATTAAGTTAATAGGATTTTTGTATTAGCTATATATAACCTTCTTCTAGCATGTCTAGTGCTCATTTGTCAGTTGCAAATGCAATATACTGTAATAAATCTTTCAAGCCAAACAATTCCCGTTTAATCTCTAATCAACAGTGAATGCTGAGAATGTGGTTTTGTATGAGTTGCATTGGATAGATTGCCATAATTTACAGACAGGGTTCCTTTCCCACATTGCATTCCCAAAAGAGATACTACTACCTTTAAAAGCAGCAACTTTTGAAAAAGTTTCTCTCAGTTAATTCATAAGTTCCCAAGAGACAAAATCCTACTCCGAAGTTCTGTAATAAAATAATGCGAAGCAGAAATGGCTTTTCTTAAAACCATTCAAATAGTCTTGGTAGTCATTGCCTCAGGCGTGATAAGTAGTGAAAGCCACCAACCACCACCACCCAACAACATGTGTTACAAGGAAAGGCCTTCACTTTACGGTCCTGCAGCGTTAAGATATCAACATACCATGGTTGACGCTACTGTAAGGGCTGATTTAAAATTGTCATAAATTTTAATTAATTACACTTAATTACATTACAATCATTATAGTCTTAATATACTCTGTTTACAGGGGCAAAAATGTTACAAGACACTTTCGAATCGTCAGATGACCACCATGTTAGCCAAGACATGGTTAAATGAACTTTCTGCAAATGCGTCAGCTGAAGTTTGTCCCGGTTGGTCCAACAGCAAGAAATGTCTTTTCAATCATTTGGATACCAGGTGCAATAGTACACAAGCAGAAAGATTCCACGAAGATTTCATTTTCAATTATTTTCTCACTGCGGCGGAACTCCTGTGTGAACCATCGGAAAATTGAAACTTGTTGAATTTTCTTAAAGGTAAGTCTCTCTCTCTCTTTCTCCAAGTTAACTCCAAGCTTTGAAAATAAATAAATGTAATATGTAATTACATGTATATAGAAACTGGAGTAGATGGTGGCTTTGGAGATTGTATTAGTAGCCCTGATGCGAAAAGTTCGATAGGTGTGTGTGTTATGAGATTTCTGAAGCGCAAAGCTATCTATGAGATTGTTTTCACTGAGTAAGTTTAAAAAATGAACATAGTAATATTGCATGTTTGATATGATGTTGTAATTGTTTTTTTATTGTCTTAATTTTTCACACATATTATTTTAACAAATGGAACTAAATTGTATTTCAGGGCCATCTAATCTGTGCATCAATGTTACATCCAGCCAATCAAGAACTGCTCTCAAGGAAATATTGTGAAGGAGTTACATTTACTAGCCCAGTCGGCCCAGCTTCAACAGGCGAGGTTGGCAAGCTACAATGCCGTATGGAGTCAATATAAGACCCCCGCAAGTCCTCTCCAAGACTTGCACAACTTACTGAAGTGAATCTGAATCAATCTTAATTCTATTTGCAAGACAGTATCAAATGGGATTGTATATCTCTGCGACATGAGTATTTACATACTTGTAATGCTAGGTATTTTGAATATTTATAATTATTTTAATGCCCTATCTTTATTAAAATTCGTAAATGACTATATTAAATTAGTACTCCCGTAAAACACTGACTGAGATAACATTATTCAGGGGGTGCTTCAAGCTGTATGAACAATAGATGGTGCTAGTTAATTTTCTTGTCAAGGAAATTTTAACATTATTAAACTGCACTTATTCTGTAATTTCTTAATTGACTATACTTGGTTCGAAATTGTTAAAATATTGAGGGGTAACATTCGCGAATAAAGAATAATAACGTCCACGAAAACTAGACACATTTTTCCTGATATCCATTATGAAACCAATCGTCAACCATACTCGGGCTTCCGGGAAAAAGGGATAGCATGCTCATAGTTTCAGACTTTTTTGCAAATAAATCGCAGTAAGTATTGCCACATGTCTACAACTTGGAAATCTGCATCCATTCCTTCACTGCTTTGGTGCCTTTTGCACCTTGTTGAGTGAGGTCTAGGGACACCTTTCCGCATTTCTTGCTCGTCGTGGTGCGGCTTTCCTGATCGCTTCACTAGCCTATACCAATACAGAGAATTTACTTGCGATAGTGGAAATTTGTTTAAACTAAGTGTCCAAAATATATTAGCTCTAAAACATTATGTTTACACGACTTCGAAGATAATTTCCTTATACTTTTCTGATGGATGAGATCTTAATGTAAGGGCAAACGTCGCAGGACAACTTTTGAACTTGCATTTGCGATAATCACGTAGAAATGCTTCCCCGGGCGTTTTTCTAAATCTCTTCGTATTGAATGCAACCACACATTTTGTTGTACCTAAAAAAAGCATCAGCTAGTACGTCCGTCTAAGATGTTGTTAAATCATGAATAATATGCCGATCCCCATCTAAAAATACTGTTTTTTTCAGTAAATCTCCTGCCATTCTTTTCTACTGATAGCCAATTGAAAGCTAGTTGGCTGCAGGAATTTGTCTGATAATAGTAGATTACACATATTTTTCCAGCTGGTTATATACACATTCCGTCAGTTCTATAATCTTAAATCGTACTCGTACCTGTATCTGGTGGTGCCGAGATCTGCCCCTGATTGTCATCATTAGACCTTCGTCGTTCTGATTTATCTGACTAAGTACTTTCAGACAATATCTGGTCTTCCTGCAGGGTCTTTAAATGTGACTCGCTTTCCAAGCTTTGATACTTATCTGACTCGGAATCAACTTCATTTCGTCCTTCGGATTCTGAGGATCCTTGCCTTTGCTCCTCATTGCTGGTGTTTTCCTCTGTATCTGCTGTTCGTTCGCCTTCATTAAGTTGTTGACGTTTTCCTGTTTGTTTATCGGTGGTAGGTATGCGTTTTGTGAAATCTAATGAACTGCGAACCCGACTAACGAAATCTAAAACATTTCGTTTTGGTGTCGATGTTATTCCTTGGTCCTTACCTATGACGGGAAAGAGTATCATTATTTTCTAAATCAGTTCAACCATGCAGTTCGGTTCACAATAAAGATGCATCTCACTGAACATCCGCGGCACCTTGGAATTTCCTCTTCAAACCAAGTACTTGAACTTCTCTATTAATAGGGCCTCCAACATAGTTATGTTGCAGCAGGTTATGTGGAACCAGTCCTACATAATCAACGGACTTGCATTGAGTACATGATTCCAGATAATACATATTATTTATTTATTGTATTAAAGCAGTACAAATCAACTCTGATGAACTTACATTGCAGTAATCACATTGAATAGCTCCTTTTTCGTGTTTATCATCATCCGTTTTACAATAGCAGTACTTAGCGTCCTTTGAATCACTGGTAGATGCTCCCCCTTTTTGTTTTTTGCTTCTAGAATCGTGGTTCGGGCATTTCTGGTTGAAATAATCCTGCAATATTTTATATACGTAAATGATACCAAACCAGCATATATATGTTAAAGTATTACATTATACAACACTCCTCAATTTCTCGTGACAAGTATTCGACTCAGGAACATGCATATTTTAGCTTATCGAAATGTGACAATGCAAAATTACCTTAAATGTAACATTCTTACATTTTCATAAATTCACTCAGCAAATTTTGACAACTAATTACTATAATACCTGCGTTCCACGCTTGTTGAAATTCCACATTTTCCACAGCAAAGACCTATGCACAACGTGATTTTCTTTGAACAGCATTATTGCTGCTTTTTCATACACCCCTCCTTTCCTGTTATAGCGACTATACAGTTTCCTTGCATCTCCGTCTGTAACTATGTGCAAAGTTAACACAACTTTTGTCACATTGTTTCCTAACTTACTCCATTTTTTTAGCTTTTCTCTTAATTCTCCCTCGCTTTCTGTAGCCATTTCGGCAGAAATATCGACCAAATGTTCCCTTGACCAACCAAAATCTATTCAGGATTTCACTTTGTAAATGTCCGCTGAATGTAACATTGTCCTCCAAATGAATTGTGTGCTACTTTGGTATTTCTTTTGTCATCTTCCGAAACTCAAGTACGTCGCATTTCGTTGGGGATTAATCCCTGGTCCCCTTTGTTAGTTTGTTTATAATATGTAACCAACCACAGATCTTTCACTGTCTTCACGGATTTTAGTTGGGCCGCAATGATGCCGATCCGAAGCAATAAAAAGCTCCAGCAAAATGCTTAATCATTGGTATAACGTTAAAACGTGCATATTATTGAAGCCAGTAATAAATGCATTTGTATTAAATCACTGTGCGTGCTTATTGTTTGTATAATGATTTTGATTCATACTCCTACTTTGCATTACACGCAAAAAACGGTTCAACAAAACGACATCATAACGTTTTGCGGTTTACACTAAACAATCTATCACTACGTCATCCAGAGTAGATTCGCATAGAATATAACTGAATATTATATATTATTACAAATGAACATTATATCGTACTTATACAAATAAGCAAGGTGAGCGCTTATACGTTTGCAAACATTTTCGCTAACTCTGCTAGAGACACTGCATCAATTTCCTCCTTTGTAGCCTTAGGCTTAAGTATTTCGGCTTTACACCCACCAATGTTCTGTTTCCTTACTTTGTTTTCTTTTTTGTTATGTGTTTGCCATTCTTTCTTCTTTCGTGTATTATATTCACAATTTTTTATCTATTTTTTGTTTTTATGGTTTTTGTTTGCATTGTTTTTTCTATCTGTTTAATGGATTTACCATTATCACTGTAGAAAATGACAAGATTCGCCCCCTGCACGAGTTTAAATACTTTGTTAATCCTGAGGCTGTTAGATATACCAGAAACCACAGGTGCAGGAACCCGAGCTTATATGACGAAATATTATTTTCCTTAACCACCACGCAGACATGCAAAGCTTTTCCTGGAGAAATTACAACTGCAATGACATAATTAAATACATACACAGCTGTTGATAAGGTTCCCAAGATATCCAGGCAGAATGCATTTCCGTGAGAAAGGACATTTTCAAACACTACCCTTCCAAATGTTTTCTCACTTTTGCTTATTCCGCGAATGGTTTTTATCCTTGTTATGTCGTAAAAAAGTGAGTATAACAACACAAGTGTAATTGGCAGAGTCATGACGTAATGAAGCAAGTCACTTACAGAAAGTTTAATACGAATTGTCCCTTGGTATTCAATTTCAGTTTCAAGGCTTTCCCAGATTCCCGGACAATTACAAAAACTATGAATCGCTTCCAGGTTTGCCTTTTTCAAGAATATTTGTCTCTCCAATCTTTTGGCGCTACTTTGAAATTATGAAGGCACATTTGTACAGCGCAACAACACATTGATTCCCCATTTCATGTTGAATCAAAGACCATTCATTAAAAATGAAAGGCATCGAGCTCCGTCATTCCAAATAATGGATCTTGTGAAATTCGTAAATTACAAAGGAATGCCAAGCGTATAATAAAATATATAGAAAGAAAAAATAATTATTATTGTATTCGTACCATTATTTTTCACAGAACTCACAGTCAGCCCAACAATCGATCGGTTTTTTCGCCACTAAACACTTTTAATTATTTAATCCGTTTTTTCAACACTATTTGTCTTTAAATTTGCACAAATAGTTTGTGAAGTTTCTCAATACTGTGCTACAAATATACTGAAAATTAATTTCAAAGGAGTAGGAAAAGTTAGATTTGTTCACCAAACATTTTGGCTGGAACGAAGTCCTTTCTAATGTGGTCAAGGACCGAAGTGACTCCATAGAAATGGAATTCTGTAAACAGGTAGCAGCTGCATGCTATAAATCCTCCGTGCATGCAGCTGCATTGCAATAACGTCTCCCGCAGAGACAGTTTCACACGGGGCAGCGGTCAGTTTATTTAGGGCACCGCTCCCTTGACATTCACATATCATTTTGTCCCAAGCTGCTTTTCCTAAGTGTACTTTGGGAATAAACTTTCCAATGCTGAAAGAATTCACTGTCATCTACCTTTTCGTAGGAACGGTACACAAGGTGTCGGATAAAATCTGCCGACAATGTCGGATGTCGGCTTTAATCGAGATATTTGTCGTATGTCGGGTAAAATCCTAAATTTTGGCTTGTCGGCTAAAATCCACGTTAGCCGACGAAAGTCGGATAAAATCTTCCGACAATGTCGGCTGAAATCCTGTTTTGCCGACATTGTCGGCTAAAATCTAGGAGGATCCGACAATATCGGATGTCGGCCAAAATCTAGTTTTGTCGGATCGGCTACTATCCCATTTTTTTCTAGTGTCGGCTAAAATCCAGCCAACATTGTCGGCCTAAATCCTGATTGATCCGACAATGTCGGCTAAAATCTTCCGACAAATGTCGGATGTCGGCTAAATTTCTACTTTCTTGAGGCGGAAGTTGGATTAGATCTTAATTCATTGTACTACGTAAACTATTTATTAGATTTAATAAAATAACGTTTCACCTAGTGGATTCACATATTAAACTATTACATTAGATTAAACAATACAATCCAGCAACGTTTAAACTCATTTCCCTACTACCACAGAAACTTCCAAAGATGTATTCCAACCAGTCTCGGCATGGTCTTCAAGGCGCATTCTTGGTGATAGAAATTTTCGTCAAGACCACTATATTTTACAATTTCCCGCTCAAATTATTAGGATTAATTATTTATTTATTAGTATTAAACATTTGTGTTTTTAACTGTAGTCCTTAGCAATTAACTTATTTCAAATGACCTACTAACTACGGAAAGTCTGCTAAAATGTTATTGTAGTTTTTGGAAATTCACGATGGTTCCGGAATTAATTTTATGATAATTTCGAGAGGTGATTAATATGTATTTGCAAGGAATTGCTTAATTTATATGACTCCAAAAATGTACAAAAGCGTTAGATTGAGGCAGTATTTCAAATAATTCCTTCTTGGAGGAAGCAATTTATTGAAATTTTGATCAAAATTCTTGTATTTTTGAAAGTTCACTATAATGTCTTTACCATTATTTCGACCAAATTTTTCTTTTATTGAAAACTTGTATCAAAATATTTTTGCAGTGAGCTTGTAACTACGGGGTGGACACATCCCAGCCAAAAAAAACCACAGTTTATGAAAATTCACAATGGCTCACGAAAAAAAATCCTTTTCGAGACAAAATAAATCATAGTTTTTGCATGGTAAATTTTGAAATTTGAGGTTTAAAAATAGTTTTTCAACAATTCACTGCTGACAAGTTACCTGGTAGAAAATTCTAACCAGTCTTATGCACTTAGAGTATAAAAAGTACCAACGTCGATACCAATGAATTATTGTTCGCCCCAACGTGAACCCGTGCTTTCACCAAATGCCCGAATGTACTACGGAGAATATTAAAAACCAATTTTGTCATACCTCTCTAATTTTATTGTAGGTTGTGACTGCGCTGGGAACAAAGACTACTGGGTTTCTCGATAGGTTTTCGCCCATGGTTCATTAAAATTGTTAAACTAAAATTTCGGCGATGCATTCGTCAATATAAGTCAGGTTTAAGTAATTACACGGACTATAAAAGCCAACTAATTAGTTCAGATAACACTACTTATCTCGAATGGTAACAAAAAAATATTTTTAAAATAAATAATGCAACCTGCAGCTGTAAAAGCATTTGGTTGTGGCCATGCAAACATAGCCAATTACAAACCATGAGACAGGAAGATGCACATGTGGTTTATTATTTTGTTTTTATCTACCACAATCCTTATGAAAGGCACCGAACAAAAATAAATTAAAAGTTGTATCACAGGAGCTTATGATAACTTCATAAGAATAAGAACTAGTAAATAAAACCTCAATCTCTACGCACTTTTAAAACACAACTGTTGAAAGTACATCATATGTATTTGTCAGCGGTTCTGTGCAGTCTCATTTTTTAGTTTTATTTGATTAAAGGATCTCAGTGTTAGTCATAATCTTCATTTAGTCTTTGCCAGTTACAAGGGCAATAATTCTTACAAGTCAAACGATCATCCTTTTTTAATTGACCGCTGATTATTAGAAATTAATAAAGAATGTGGTTTTGAATGATTCGCATTATAAAGATAAATATTGTTATACTTTAAGTTCCCTCACCACATTGTGTTCCCCAAAGAGATACTACTCCCTTTAAAAGGAGCACCATTTGACAGTTTTTCTCTCAGTTGATTTTCAAATTCCCAAATCACAAAATCCTTCTCCAAAGTTCTGTAATATAATAATACCCAAGCAGAAATGACTTTTCTTAAAACCATTCAAA
Organism: Allacma fusca; assembly: GCA_947179485.1. Lineage (NCBI taxonomy): Eukaryota > Metazoa > Arthropoda > Collembola > Symphypleona > Sminthuridae > Allacma > Allacma fusca. The sequence continues at coordinate 61,018,430 of OX359246.1, forward strand.
TATTCCTAGTAGTCATCGCCGCAGGGGTGCAAAGTGGCGAAAGCCGCAGGTCACGATTACCACCCAACATGTGTTACTCTGAGAGAGCACTAAATTACGAATCAATATTATCAAGATTTCAACACGCACTTGTTGACGCTACGGTAATGCATATTTTAAAATTATTTCCATTGATTTTACTTATAATTGTACGTAATAATTACATTACATTATTACTACTCTGTTTACAGGGGCAACAATGTTACAAAACCATTTCAAAGCGCCGTTTGAACGAAATGCACACCAAGACATTGATGGATGAAGCTTTTGCAAATGCTTCAGCTGAAGTTTGTCCGGATTGGTCCAACAGCAAGAAATGTCTTTTCCGTCATTTGGACACCAGGTGCAACAGTACACAAGTAGAAAGATTCCAAGAAGATTCCCTTTTCAATTATGGTCTCACTATGACTCAACTGTTGTGTGATCCACCGGAAAATTTTAAGTTGTTAAGTTTTGTTAAAGGTAATCCTGCATAGTTTTTCATAAAATGAAAAAAATGAATTTTTTAAAGACCACTGCTTTTAAAGTTTATATTATCGCATTGTGGATCACAAAATGCTAAAAGAATTTAATTCAAGACAAAACTAAATTTAATCAAGCTCTTTCTCACAATCAACATCCACTCTTAAGCTTCAGCAAAATTGAGCAAATTATGGAAAACTGTCAATGAGTAATAGAAAGACTGCAGTAAAGTTTCTGGTAAGTGCCAAAGTTAATAACCTATAATAAAATGGATGACGTAATGAGACCAGGTACAATTTCTTTTATTATATAATACATGAGTGATGAGTTATCTATTAACCAAACCACTATCCTGACGAACTGCGGATGAACATCGGGTGTCAGACGTCATCCACTGGTTCTTTTGAGCAGCAACCATAAACGCTTACGTAGGTATTTGTAATGTTTTTGACGTTTCTTGTTTGTTATACAGATTAAATTGACAAGGTTTCAAATGTGTGGTAACAAAATCAATATAACCTTGACGTTCTGCATAGAGATGCTAATGGTCCGGTTCCGGACGACTTATAATGGTCCGTTATTGGTCTGGTCCGGTCTGGTCCAACACTTGGACCAGACCAGATGCAATTGGTCAAGTATCACGACCAGACCAAAGGACCATGGTCCTAATGATGGTCACAATGAAAACTTTGTGAATTCACGAAATCTTATGGAACGTTTAAAATTGTAATTTCTAGTGATAAAATCAAAATTTCACTAAATAAAACTTGGACCAGACCAGTTTCATAAATTGTGGATCAGACCAGACCATTGGCATCACTAGTTCTGCATCATGCTGGGTTAGCAAACGAATGTAGATGTAAGGATACTTCTGTTGTAGTTGCAATTTTTATTCGTACACAAGTACATAGTACGTCGTGACCACTTTAGATAAGAAAAAACCGAATGACCAAGTTGTTAATTTCCTTAGGCTTATTAAATGTAATTTAGCCTAATGAATGCATTCCATAGTGGAATGTCTTGCAATGCTTGTGTAATGACAATGAACCAAGAATGAAAGCATGCAGTAGTTCAACACACCGATAAGCTGTCAAATCTCGATCTCACAGATTGCAGACAGCATTATGGCGTTTTTTTTTTGCTATAACGTTTATTTCTAAATCATAATGAACTGCATGAACTTTAGACTTAAAGATGCATGTAGAGCATTTTCCTTTTAATCTACAATGCATCTTGACTGCTGATAACATGATGCCAGGGTTAATTCATTTGGAGGGAGGAGTGGTGTTTGTAGTATAGCTCCTCACGAGTACAAGTACATACTCGAGTTTCGAGTTCGAGTACGAGTACGGGTCGAGTATGGTATCAACTTAAATTGGTACTTGTACTCGTCGGTCGAGTATCCGTTTCCGTACTCGAACTTGAGTATATTTCTAACGAGTATCAGAGCGAGTACGAGTACGATCAAAGTACTTAAACCAAAGTACGAGTTCGGGGCATAAATTCAAAAGTACTTGAACCTTGAACCCGTACTTGGATTTACATTTGATACTCGAGTAATTTCCTCCAGCACAAAGTCCACATCCATATTTCCTTGATTACAAAAAAGTTGTTGTTATTCCGAAGCAAAAAATGAAAAGCGGTTAAATTCAAAATTACTACGAATAGCATGAAACGTTACACCTACAGCGTAAGTTATTGTCACAGCTCCGAATTGAATACTACTGTAGTTACTAATTGTAAGTATTTACCTATCGCCGTAAAATATAATGGAACAGCAGAATAGGGCTGAATTAATGGAGGTTAGAATGAGATTGACCTGACTGAAGAGAATCCAGTCGATATGATTGGCAGAAAAAAATCTTGATCTATTGTTTATGGGCATTTTAATCTCGTTGGAGAAAATTATCATTGCAAACACTGTTCGTAAGTTGCAGTTACAAATTCTTGTTAGTTGAACGTACTATTTGTTTTCTATGTCAATCTGTCTTTAACAAAAAATAACGTCTAAAAATTATTTTTTTCGGTGTACTTGATACTCGAGTACGGTTCGAGTACGAGTTCAAGTACGGGTCGGTCGGTATAAACGTTTTATACTCGAAAGTACGGTCCAAGTTCGGTAAAAAATTAAGAAATATAATACCGTACTCCGAGTTCAGGATTTTTTACTTGTACTTGAAGACACAAGTCCGGGTCAAGGGGAAATTCGGGCCGACAATTCGAGTACGGTTCCAAGTGCGAGTACGGTATGGATAACTACTCGACCCGTGAGGAGCTATAGTCCGGAGTTGGGACAGCCGGACAGTGTCTCAAATGATTTCATCTAAATGTGAACAATTTTTTGGTCAAATTTCTAGTATTTTTTTCCTGGAATATTTTATTTCTGTTTCCACGTTGAAGATTGTGGGCATGACTCGTAAAAACAGAGTAAGATTGGGAGAATTCCTTCAGTAGCAAAAGGATGAGGAAATATTTGGATCTTATTACTTTCCATGGATGTTTTATGATTCACAAAATATTTCCAGACGCTGTGTTTGTAGGAAATTTCGTCAGTAATCATTTATCTAACATAATTATATCATCCTCCTTCATATTTGATACTGCTTTCCTTGTTAAATTTTGGGATGGAAATACCAATGTCGCAACCAAGAATTAATGTCCATCCCAACGTGTGCCCATGATTCTTCCAATAATACCCGGGTTTCCTATGAAGAATGCTAAAAACCAATTTTATGAGACAATCCAAGTTGTGGCTGTCATATGCGACTTGAGATTATTGAATTTATCCCATATATTTTTCAACTCCGGTTCATGCAAGGATTTTAAACTCACATAATTTTACCTTGTAAGCCTCAAGAGTCAAGTACAAGTTTTCAGTTGTCAACTAAAAAAGTTAATTAATTAATTCAGTTTGCTTATCTCCAAAGGTCAAAAATAAAATAATTTGTGTTTAAAACTCCAGCTGTGAAAGCAATTGATTGTATCTATGTATATCCCTACTCAATTAGTTAACCAATCACGATACTGGAAGACAGGCTAACGACTTTGCTAATTTGATTTTGTTCCCCAGACTTTGAAGAGTTAAAACCCACGTTAATTTAACCCGTCCTAGCAACGCAAAGTCACACAAACACATTACCGCAATATCTAACTATAACTTCATGAGAATACAAGAACTGGTTAATGAAACCGCAATCATTATGCATAACATGTATGCATTAATTAAGGATAGTAGTAGTCTTTCTTTACGCTATCCATTTAATCATAGGATATTCATATAATAAATAAAATAGCTACAAGCTTCTTCTTGCCTTCATAGTGTTCATTTATTGAGAGATGCAAATGCAATAACAATTCTTGCAAGCCATTTTAATGCATCCCTTATTGCTACAAATCACCAGTGAATGCTGAGAATGTGGTTTTGTTTGATTTGAATTACGTAGATAGCCATTGAAATAAATTACAGATATGATTCCCTTACTACATTTGTCACCCAAAGAGAGAAAATATGGCCTATAAAAGCAGCAACATCTGACAATTTTTTTCTCAGTTGATTCCCAAATCCCGAAGTCAGAAAATCCTTCTCCGAAGTTCTGTAATAAAATAATAACCAAACAAAAATGTATTTTCTTAAACCCATTCAAATAGTGTTAGTAGTCATCCCCGCAGGCGTGGGAAGTGGTGAAAGCCACCAACCACCACCGCACAACAACATGTGTTACAACGAAAGGCCTTCACTTTACGGTCCTGAAACGTTTAGATATCAACATGCCATGGTTGACGCTACGGTAAGGGCTAATTTAAAATTGTCATTCATTTTACATGATCACAATACAAGTATTATACAGTAGTCTCAATACTCTGTTTACAGGGGCAAAGGCGCTTCAAGACAATTTCGGAAAGTCATCTAAGCCTCATGTTTACCAAGAGATGGTTAGATGAAATATCTGCATATGAATCAGCTGAAGTTTGTCCGGGTTGGTCCAACAGCAAGAAATGTCTTTATAATCATTTGGACAACAAGTGCAACAGTGCACAAGTAGAAAGATACCAAGAAGATTTCTTTTTCAATTATTTTCTCACAGGGACGGAACTGTTGTGTCAACCATCGGAAAATTTCAATTTGTTGAATTTTCTGAAAGGTAAGTCTCTTTAGTAAGTAAAGTTTAAGACAGGTTAACTCACTGCTTTAAAAATCATCTTCAAAATTATATAGAAATTGCAGAAGAGGATGGTTTTGGATTTTGTATTAGTACTCGTAAAGCGAGGAGAGAAATATCGATGTGTATTATAAAAGTTTTCAAGCGGAACAACCGTATCTATTCGATTGCTTTCCATGAGTAAGTTTCAAAAATGTACATAATAATATTGTATATTTCGTACGATTTTGTAAGGTTTTTTTTCGAAGTATTTTAGTAAATGGAATTAAATTGAATTTCAGGACGGTCACAGCTTTGCATCAATGTTACATCCAGCAAATCAAGGAAATATTGTGAAAGTCGAGATGAGTTGTGGATGGGGGTGGAAATAAAATGGTGAGGTCCGGAGATGAGTAGGGGAGTAATGTAATTAATAACTTTCATTAAAATAATTGTAGGGAGTTGTTAGGGGTAAAAACAAGTAATATAATAGAATAATAATTAGGAGTTATTCTCCAACAATAATATTGCGTAAGTAGTAAATATAAATAAGAGAATATTCTCAGGGTCGCGAAGAAAACCAAAGTGGTGAAAATGAGGGAAAACTGGAGAGGGATGAGACACAATGTGAATATCTTGATCGGTGAAGAGAGAGTGTTCATAAATATCATAATTATTCATCTAGGATAACATTTCATAGCATCTTATCTAACGTATTAATGTAGCCAATAAAAATAGATATTTGACAATAGAAATATAATAATCAATAATAAGTACATGAATAAATAACAAAAATAAGTACAATGAGTATTTCCATGGCGACACAATATTTCCGTATGCTTAAGCATGCAGAGCAAGGTAGCTCTGGATGTCGGAAACTTACATTAACCTTATAGCCTATGTCCAACATTAGCAAGGATGTCTGAAAGTGAGTACTTTCCACCCTCTTGCCTCCAAACGCATGCTAACTTGAGCTAGCCTTCCACTAGGTATGTACCTAGCGGAGCGCCATTTGTTTACATGGCGTTCCCAGCGTAGGTACGTTGGCCGACAAGTGCCGTGCGCGGCGTATATCCCGAGCCGATTTATAATAATACCAAGGAGCTACATTTACTGGGTCAGTCGATCCAACTTGAACAGGCGAGGTTGGCCAGCTATGATACCGTCTGGAGTCAATACAAGATCCCCGCAAGTCCCCTCCTAGACTTGCACAACTTACTGAAGTGAATCTGAATCTCTCTTAATCCTAATTGCAAGACAGTATCAAATTGGATTGTCTCTCGGCGGCACATTTACTTTTAATGCTAGTTCGTAAATGACTATGTTGAGTTAGTATTCCCGTAAACGACTTTTACGGTGACGACATTACGGAAAAGGGAGCATCAAGCGGCCAGAGACAAATATACAATATACAGTACGGGGTAAATTTATTTTCAAGGAAATAGTTCGCGTTTAAAATATCTCCCTACAAAAATAACTCCAGGTATCTAATTCCGGTTGATGTTTTATGTACTTTGAAATTAGTCAGGCACGTTGAGCCAATTTGTATGGGTGAATTTGGTCGAATAATTAAAGTTTTAGGCGTTAAATAATTGACGTTCATTTGAAATTGTTGTGGAGGAAATAAAGGCTTGTACAAATATAAATTTAGAGCATCCGTTACAATTTAGTCAATCGTTCAGGAAAGATCATAGAAGCTATTACCCCTGTCATTTATTCGCTTTGCCAAATTGCTGAGAATGATTACTGATGTTGCAATGGTGTGGTCATGACATGAGTTGACAACATATGTGCTAATGTGAATTTGAAATTGAATGGAGTGAGGTGGGAATGCAGTACGCAGTATGACACCGTAATAACAGTTGTATTCGTTAAAATGTACATAGAAACTTGTGGTGTTGTTTGTAAAATCATTAAACTGCACTTGGTAATTTGTTAATTCACTGTACTTGACTAAAATTATTAAATATTGAAGGGTAACATTCGAAAATAAAAAATATCAGCATCCACTGGAATCAGGCACTCCAGAACGTCCAAAAAAGTGGGGGGGGGGACAACATTTTAAAATTAGTTTTCGTTACTTTGCTATTGGCCACATACAAACGTATGTATGTACATATGTATAGGATTACACATTATTTTTCGTTAGTTAGCTCATATTGTAGCAAAATGTAGAACTTTTAATTTTTGTTCCAAGTTTTATTTAAAAGAATAAGTTTTAGCTTTAACAAATCTACTTTGGACTGCAGTATAACCCACTACTTTCACTACTTAATTTTGGTAGTTACATAGATGAGCCGATCTTCACATGCATGCATATACATACGTACCAGAATGGAAAAGAAATTTATCATTTGAGTAAAAAATTTTGTTTAGAAAAGATAGTTCTTTAAATACAACTAACAGTAGTTTGTGGAAGATTTAAAAAATTAAGCTTCATAGGAGTTTTCACATCAAAAAGTTAAGAAAAGGTTAATTTGATTCTTAATAGTGGGGTGGACAGCAGTATAGCCTGTCCCTCCCTGACGCTTTTTGGGAGGGACAATGTCCCTCCTGTCCCCCCTTATTGCGGAGTGCCTGCCTGGAATTATTTGCTAGCAACGTCGTTGTCTAAGTCTCAAATCATCGCTAAGCGATAATTTGAGGCTTCGCGTAGGGTGAAGTCAGCTACCGCCGTCAAAGTAGGACGAATTTTGAGTTTTTTTTAAATTTCAGATTTTTTTCAAAAAACTATCTGGCCGATATCAACCACATTAGCAATAACCATAACGGTTTACATAAGCAATATTTACAAAATATTTCGTTGAAATCGATTCAGTAGTTTTGGATATAACTGTCATGTGACTTGAAGGTAAAAATTTCAAGTATTTTTTTCTGGAGAATTATCCGGCCGATTTTCTTATAATGGTGCCCCCATGGGCGAATTTTATTCTTGCACTTGACCCTTAGTCATCATGCCACAATGTTTTCTAACTTTGTGAAGTTACAACTGAGAAGCTTATACCGGCTCTCGTCGGTTATAGAGTGTTGGGAATCACATGTACAGGGTGTCGTACATATTTCTTCCCCTTAATTTATGTAGGCACAGAGCTAGACGAGTGGGACAAACACCCCTCAGTCCATTCCTCCCATTGCGGGAGTATATCACAAGTCTTCGCTCCAGCCGAGGAAATGTAGGGTAGGAGATAATTAGGGAGGAGAGGAGGTTTTTTTGTGAAGGAGATTAACGGACGCTCATTAGACTGGAATGTCTAGCAAGCAAAGCAGATGGACAGCTTCTCCTGGTTCCTCTCCGTCTAAAGGATGTCCACTGCTAGTTCCCCTTGTGCATCCAGGCCATGGTTCCAGTCTTCAGAGTGCGAGCCCCTTTCACGCCTTACTCCTCGCATCACCCCAAAGCTATAGTAAAGGATAGAAAGAGCAGTGGTAATTATTAAAGTATCAGAGCTTTACTGGAATAGAAAATCGACCCCAGCCGCAACGAACTGGAGGCTCTGACCACTCAGCAACCACTGCGAGGCATTATCCGGCCGATTTCAACCTTAGGCTTACGTTTGACACGAAATTGCATTGAAATCAGTCAAATAGTTTTTGAGATATCGTGCGGAGTGACACACGAACGTACGGGTAATGCTAATTTACTAGGGGGCTGACGCCTCCCTAAAAAATCCTCCCTTCGCGATAATTTAAGGTTTCGCGTAGGGTGGCGTCAGCCACCGCCGTCAAAGCAGGATGAATTTTGAGGTTTTTCAAAGTTTCTGAATTAAAAAAAAACTATCAGGCCGATTTTAACCACATAAGGAAATCCCAATTCGATTTACATAAATAATATACACAAAAAATTTCGTTGAAATCGATTAAGTTCAAAATTTAGAGAATTGTTTTTCGAAAAATCTATATAGTCGATTTCAACAAAATAACCCACAACGATTACTATTTCCATAAGCAATATTCATAAAACATTTCATTGAAATACATTGAGTAGTTTTGGAGATAACTGTCATTTGACTTCAAGCCCAACATAAATTGTTTTCTCAAAAACTATCCGTTCGATTTCAACCAACTACGAACTCAGCCTTACTTTTGACACAAATATTATCCATAAAAAATTTCATTCAAATCGGAATAGTAGTTTTTGAGTAATCGTGCGGAAGGACACACGGACCTACGGACATGGCTATTTTACTAGAGGGCTGACGCCACCCTAAAAGTTGACACAAAAGTAGAAGAGTCAGATGTCAGATATCGGCTCTACAGAAAAGCAGGCGCATAAACGGTCTCATTTTAGTAGTTTCTGAAAACGCCAGAATTGTTTCAATGCTGCCCTCGAAATTCAATTCGGTGAGTAATCTACACATTAAGCTATAACATTACCTTAACACATACATTCCAGTAACGTTTGAACCCCATTTCCTTATTACCATGGAAGCTTCCAGATGCGCGTGCTCGGCGACAGAGTTTGGTCAAGACCCGGATACTTCAGAATTTCCCACTCAAACGTTTACTAGGATTTAAAAATGTGTATTTTTTTATTGTAGTCCTTAGCAATGAACTTATTTTAAATGACCTTATAACAACGGAGAGTCTCATAAAATGTTACTGTGGTTTTTTGAAACTCATGGGGATTCCCGAAATTGTTTTATGACAACTTCGAGCAATGGTGAACATTTTGAAAAGACTTGCTTAACTTAAAAATTAAAGCAGGGCTCCATTAAAGCACAAAAAGTCTTTAGATGAGACAGTGTTTCAAATAATTCCTTCCCGGAGAAAACAAATTGGTGAAATTTTTATCAAAGCTTTGTTTTTTTTTGAAAGATTACTAAAGTCTGAACTTTTATTTCGTTTAAATTTCTCTTTGACAGAAAACGTTTGTTAAAATATCTTTGGAAAGAGCTTGTAACTACCGAACTGGCACATCCCATTCAAAAGTAATTACAGTTTATCAAAAATCCCAATGGCGATCACGAAATTGTATTTTGGAAATTCGAATCTCGATCAACATCAATTTAAGTAATTTTAAGAAGTAATAATATATCTTGGGTCATTTTTTGTTGAGTGGATGACAATATCTCAGATGAACTCTAATTGACAAAATATTGTTGAAATTTTAGTGACAAAATCATCATTTCAAATTATTTACAACATCTTTACCGGGTTATTGTGAATAAATTTAAATTGAGTAGATTAAGATGCGGTGATCAGAATATAATTTAGTATAGTTACAAAATTATTTTAAGCTAGTAACTATTTAAGGGATTTCAGTTGCGTATTTTGAGGTTGTACGTTTTGTCAATATCCGACAAAATCTCCATAAACGCATTCTTACGCGCTACACAGGGTCCGGTAAAACGATTCTCTCCTATTGCCCAGATAAGGGGCCACAGTATTCAATTACCACATGATTTTACAAATAATTTCCAAGATTTTCCAAAATTTCATGTCACTTGTAAATTACTCTTTAAATCAACTCAGACATTAGGACCAAGTGAGATTTTCAAGACAAAAGGAATCATAGGTTTTCTTGTTCAATTTTCAAATTTTAAATTTGAAAATATTTATTTTAAATTCCCTGCTGACAATTAAGCTACCTGCTGGGAAAATCCAACTAATCACACGACCTTATACGATGTACGAATGTCGTTACCAAAAATTATTGTTCGTCCCAACATGTCCCAATGCTTGCACCACATGCCCAAATGTCCTACGGAGAATATTAAAAGCAAATTTCGTCTTACGTCTCCAATTGTGACTGCTCTGGGAACCCAGATCTGGATATGTCCCATAAGATTTTCGCCCGTGTTCCATTAAAAATGTGAAACTGTAATAGTTGCGTACTAATTAATTCAGTTTACACTACTTATCTCGTATGGCAACAAATAAAAAAAGCAGAAATAAATACTGCAGCTGAAAAGGAATTGATTGTGAGCGTGCAAGCTTACCAATCACAAACGTTGACAAATAGAGACGAACAGGTCGCTTATAATTTTGTTTTTAGCAACCACAATCTTTATGAAAGGCGTCTAACAAAAATAAATTGAAAGTTGTATCGCAAGAGCTTATGGTAATTTAGAATTAAGAACTCGTTAATAAAACCTCAATCTTTGAATGCATTTTTAAACACAGCGATTGAAAGTATTTCATGTTCGTCAAATATCCTATGCAGTTACACGGTTTTACGGTTCTATTTAATTATAGGATATTTATAGCAATCATTATACCTTCTTCTGCAGGGGCAATAATTCTTGCACGTCAAAAGATTCCCCTTTTTTAATTAACCGCTGATTACTAGAAATCAATAAAGAATACTAAGAATGTGGTTTTGAATGATTCGAATTACATAGATTGTTATACATCATGTTCCCTTACCACATTGTGTTCCCCAAAGAGATAACACTCCCTTTAAAAGCAGCAACATCTGATCATTTCTCTCTCAGTTGATTTTTAAGTACCCAAATCACAAAATCCTTCTCCGAAGTTCTGCAATAAAATAAAACCCAAGCCGATATGGCTTTTCTTAAAACCATTCAAATAGTCCTAGTAGTCATCGCCGTAGGGGTGCAAAGTGGCGAAAGTCGCAGGTCACGATTACCACCCAACTTGTGTTACTCGGAGATAGGACTAATGTACGAAACATTCTCAACAAGATTTCAACACCCTCTTGTTGACGCTACGGTAATGACTATTTTAAACCTATTTTCATTCATTTTACACAATCTTATAAATGTACATACATTACAATCATTATAGCCTTACTGCTCTGTTTACAGGGACAAAAATGTTACAAGACAATTTCAAAACGTCGTTTGAACACCATGTACACCAAGTCAGTGATGGATGAAGCTTTTGCAAATGCTTCAGCTGAAGTGTGTCCGGATTGGTCCAACAGCAAGAAATGTCTTTTCCGTCATTTGGAATCCAGGTGCAACAGTACACAAGTGGAAAGATTCCAAGAAGATTCCCTTTTCAATTATGGTCTGACTATGGCACAACTGTTGTGTGATCCACCGGAAAATTTTAACTTTTTAACTTTCGTTAAAGGTAATTAATTAAGCCTTCTCTCGTATTAAATTTTACATACTGTAGAATCGATTTGTGCTTTAAAAACCGATGAAGCAAACATGTAATTACATACATATGTAATTATATATAGAAGGAGCAGTAGAGGACGGTTTTGGAGCTTGTACTGGTACCAGTGATGCGAATAGAGAGCTAGCTGCGTGCATGTCAAAATCAATGAACGGGAAAGATTTCACTTCAGTTTCTTTCCAGGAGTAAGTTTGAAAAATGCATATAATTATTTTGTATGCTTAAAATGATGCCGTAATTGTTTTTATTGTGTTAAATTTTCACGCAAATTATTTTAACTGATGAAATGGGATTGTATTTCAGAACGGTCAGGGGTATCCATCAATGTTACATCCCGCTAATCAAGAGCTGCTCTCAAGGAAATACAACCAAGGAGGTACATTTACTAGGTCTGTCGAACCAGCTTGAACAGGCGAGGCTTGCAAGCTACGATGCTGTTTGGGATCAATTTAAGGTCCCCGCAAGTCCTCTCCTGGACTTGCAAAACTTGCTGAAGTAAATCTGAATCCCTCTTAATCCTATAATTGCAAGGCAGTGTCAAATGGGATTACATTTCTCCAACATATTTACTTTTAGTGCTAGTTATTTCTTTAAAATTTAATTAAAATTTAAAATATTTTTGTGCTTTATTTATTCTACTATCTAAAGGAATGATATTGGTACCTTGTAGTTGTGAGGTTCCACCAGAATTAGTGCATGACCATATGTATGTACCATTGTTTGATATTATAATTGAATTATTTACTAAAGTTTGTTGAAAACATAAACAATTAGTTGAACACGAAATAAAACTAGTAAAAATAAAATGGCCTGAATTATCAAGCAAATTCACGAACTTACAAAGAATTATTTAACATTATTTTTTTCGTTGCCAATTCCAAACACTCCTTCGTTCTCGCCCTCGGCGCTCTCCGTTGCTTCCAGCTCAGCATCCTCAGGACCTTTTTGTATATGTAATTACATATATAAGTATATTTACGATTTGATTAAATGCAGATACATCTTTTCATCTTGTCTGAGGATAAAAGAAATACCTCCACACAAATAATTTAACTCGAATTAGTAATCTTTTGGGGATTATTATGCCGTATGCTCCTACTTAAATAATATTGTGATTCAACTTTGCGTATTTATTACAGAAATCTTGCAGAAAATTTATAGAAATGAAGTTGATAACATGGTCCGAAATGTTTCAACCTTGCCAATTACCATTTCATATACATTTTGTCAGTGAAGGTCAGAAAAATTTGTTGGCGTCAAACATTAAATGGGCAACGATTCAAAACAAAACGATGACCATAATATTGTGAAATTTTTGTAATAACGTTTCTGCAATAATTTTAAGTAACTTTCCAATTTGATGATTTGCTGAAAAGTTGCGTAAAAGGTTGTTAAAAATCTTTTACGTATTAAGACAGAATTAAATTTTGAATTCCAATTATTGTAGTACGAAATGGATGCCTGGCGATACGTTTTTCTATCCCATCACAGTATAATGCATTCAGGATAAAAATATAATGTTGCTGAGTTCATGTTGTTCTACCATGCTTTTGTACTATATCCTGGGCCAACCACACCTGGTTTACATACTATAAAATAATTTGATTACTTCTACATAACGTACACATGTAAACCAACCATGATAAAGGGAGATGCAGAAGGATTTGTAAAGTTATGCTGATTTTGCCACAGCAGGCTGAAAAATTAATAACCGCGTATGAATTAAGCATGGGAAGCATTCAGAAAGCTTCGTCAGAAGAACTGGTTGATGAAACCACAATCTCCAATGAGTTTTTAAGTACCCTGAAGTACTATATTGCATTGCACGTTATAACGAAATCCGCCTAATTAGACGCTGCTACTATCATTATTATACTATCGGTCGCAGAGATATTTCTTGTAAGTACATTTTTGGGTCATGGTTTGCCTGGAACTTGCATGCTGGGAATGTGGTTTTGCATAATTAAATAAACAGATTTTAGGCTTAGCTCAGATTAATGTTCCCCTAGCATTTGGTCTTCCGCAATGTGGTAATATTTCCTTTAAATGCATCTACCTTCACCATTGTCTCTTAGTTCATTCCTAAATTCCTAAGACACAAATCATTCCTGAATAATTCTTCTATAACGTAATACCCAACTAGAAATGGCTTTTCTTAAAACCATTCAAATCGTCTTAGTCATCGGTATAAGCGTGCTACTTTGCTGTAAAGGGGTAAGCAGTTCCGGATCAGCAAACCAAGAACGCGTATGTTACTCCAAGGAAGACTCACCTCTTCAGTTACCATCAATAAAATTTGAAAACGCCATTGTTGACTCAGCGGTTCGTATAATGACTATTTTCCAAATAATTTCTCTGAGTTTATTTGTAAATCATTTTTTTAACCGTACACTTAATTATATTTCCAGGGGAAAAAATGTTACAGGTCACTTTCGTCAGAGCGAATGAACAGCTTGCTTACGAGGGAATCGGTGGATGAAGTTTTTGCAAATGTTTCTGCTGAAATTTGTCCGGGTTGGTCCAGCAGCAAGAAATGTCTGTCCAGTCATTTGAAGACTAGGTGCACCAGGGAAGAAATTAATAAATACCAAGACACTTCCATTTTCAATTATTTCCTTGCTATGACTGAACTTTTGTGTGAGCCACTGGAAAATTTCAACTTGTTGAATTATGTTAAGCGTAAGTCTCATTCCTGTTTCTATTTTTAACATAATAATTTATTACATGCTTTAGAGACATTGGATGACTTCACGCTTGAAATACATGCCTTTAAATCCTTATATTTATAGAGGTCACCGTAGAAGACGGACTTTCAGATTGCTTAAGTCCCTCAGATGTCAGTATAGATGTAGTTAATTGCGTGGAAAAAGCTTCTGATTCGGATAATGTATTGGAGATTCCCTTCCGAGAGTAAGTGTCAAAAATGTACACAATTGCATATATTTTATTTTTAGGATGATTTTGCTTTTTTATTTGGATGAAGTGGGCATTTATTTATGGAAACGGGATTGGATTGTATTGTATTGCAGGTTGATCACAGTCGTGACCGAATGTTACATTCAGCCAATAAAGAACTGTGCACAAGGAAACATTGTCAAGGAGCTTTTATTCCTAGCCCAGTCGACCCAGTTTAAACAGGCGAGGATTGCTGGCTATGATGCTGCATGGAATCAAATTAAGACCCCCGCAAGTACTCTCCTAGACTTGCACAGCTTGCTAAAGTGAAACTGAATGGGCCGTAATCTTATTATGTAGATGCATCCCCGAGCTAAATGAGATGGCTTTTCTCCGGCCCTTCTACTTTTAATGCTAATTATTTATTTGGTTTATTGGTGTATTTGCTTTAATCTAGTACTTGAATGACGATGTCAAACATATGTATTTCCCGTCCAACGACTTGACCTGTGTACAGTATTACGTTTTTAGGCAGGGCGCATCAATCGGAAATAACGCATAGCGTGCGGTGCAGGTTTTTATTGAAGAAAAATGCCCGTGCTTAAAACACCTCCCTGTTAAAACTAAAACCAGAGACCTTTCGTTGACTTTTTACATCCACAGTATTCGGACGCCTTGAACATGACATTAATTATTATTACTACGATTATATGGAATTTTTGAATAACGATTAAGTAATTGATGCGTCATAGGATGGCACACTCAAGATTTGTTTCAAAGACTGGGGAAAATTATGTTTTTAACGCTAAATTCAAATAAAATCTAAATTTTTCTTTTATGATTCGATGCAAGTGTAAACACATCTTCAAAAAAACTCTGAATTAAAGAAAATCCTTATTTGACTGAGTTTTTATGGGTGTCAATTAGCATGGATTGAAAACTGACTGTTACGTGTGGTCATTGACACATTGGTTAATTAAAATTGATTCCCATTTTGAAATTGATTAGATTCAATTACACTGACGTAATTCAGTTGACATTTATTGAACCATCATCATTTGAACCACCGGTCATTTAAATGTAGCTTACTGTAGAAGAAAACTACCAGAATGGAAGCCATTTGCTTATCGCATCAACATTGTATTTGTGCTATTAAATGAAACCTTCAGAAAAGAAGATAACCGTGTATATACATATGCACTTGATGAAATTATTTCGCGTTCCGTTTAAAACTTGTATTGCTACAAGTGAATATTTACATATTCAGCATGTAAATATGGGTATAATTGGGTGCTGATAATTTCAGGCCAAACTACTTGCACAGACAAAGATTAAGTACCCAACATATTTATTATTCACATTATATATATATTATTATACAAGTGGAATTTAGTATTTATTTACTAATTGCGAGTAATTGAAACACTAAAGTTTTGTTTGCTCCCACTGCTTTATACAAATTAGCTGGACTGTATACTGACCATCAGCTTGTTAAGTTGGGGCACGTTGAGCAATTTACCCTTTCTACTAAACAATTGATTACCTGTCGAGAGCTTGATTTATAGGTATTCTCCTGATACCATTACATTTTATCACTTATTACGCGTATAGATAACCTCCGTCGATCCGGATTCCCCACTTTTAACACATCTGTGCATGGAGTGGCCATTAATAAAAAAAAATAGCAATGAAAACTTTCCAGGATGTACTACTTTTAATTGATAGAAAGTGGGCAACCTGAAAGGAAGAGACGAGCAATATGGAGACTTGGGTTTCAATTATTTTTGTAGCTTTTGCAGTTTTTAGCTGCAACATCCAGCTCAGTACTCAATCCAGTGTTTTTGTTACCATCAAAAATGGAACAATCAAGGGTTACACAGGACGAGCTGTCAACAATGCGACGATTTTCACTTACCAGAAGATTCCATTTGCAAAGCCTCCAATAGGAGATCTCCGATTCAAGGTTGTTTACTTTTAAGGATTCGATTTACTTCGTGGCATTATTGTTGTAATGTTTCTCATTGGAAATTGGAGCGAGACTGGCTTACTTAATCCGTGAGAAAAGTCTTTACATTGTCCTAAATCATATGTTACTGAAAACTAGAATCCAGAACCTCAAGATGGTTGGGGCGATAAGATTTTGGACGGAACCGTGTTAATTCCCTCGTGTCCTCAGTTTTTGACTGGGGTTGTTGCTCAAAATGAAGACTGTTTGTACCTGAACGTTTACACAACTCGTAATGGAACGGACGCTAACCGAGACCCAGCTCCCGTCATGGTCTTTATGTTCGGTGGCGCTTTTATCTTAGGAGAGTCATCTTACTACACTGGTCATAAACTTCTGGCCAACGATGCCGTTCTGGGTATGTACTCAAAAATGCAGACTAAGCAAAACTGAAAATTCAATTATTGCACATTAAATTAAAACTCATTTTTCTGAACATGGGGACAAATCTGAAGGATGAACTGTTGAATAAAAAGGGACGGATATCGTAGTAGACTAGCCAATGTACCAATTTACGTTTAAGATATTCAAGTTAAAAATAATTTCGGAAAAAATGAAACCCAGGGTGAATTTTACGCCTGTCCTTTAAAAGCTGTCATACTATTTGATTATTGCAGTCGTTCCAAATTACCGTGTGAGCTTACTGGGCTTTTTGTCCACTGGGGATGAAGCATCTCCTGGGAACTACGGATTGAAGGATCAAAACATGGCTCTTCGATGGGTTCAAGAAAACATTGCTGCCTTCGGTGGGGACCCTAACAGAGTTACTATTTTTGGAGAGAGTGCTGGATCCGTGTCAGTTACCTATCATTTGCTTGCACCCAAATCCCATGGTAATCCCTAAACAGAGCATGCATAAGGACATGTAATTATTCCGTACTGTCAACTATGATTTTAAATCAAGGTGCTCATGTAATTGTAATAATTATTTGTAATAAAATCTTTTCTAGGTTTATTCAATGGTGTCATTGCTCAAAGTGGAACAGCTCTGGCTGCATGGGCCTACGATAAGAATCCTTTAGAGTCTGCCCAACGGGTTGCAAAACCCTTGAACTGCCCTACAGATACAAATCAGAAGCTTGTAGATTGCATGCGTAATAAAACAATTGATGAATTGACATCCTCTTTCTTCGAATTGATGGTAAGTTCTGCTAGTTTAGGATTTTTTTTAAGGAATGACAATACTGTGTCAGATGCAGATCTGCAAGATGATCTGAAAGCTACAAATTTGGTCTCTTATCCAGAGAGAGACGCTTATGGAAATACTCTTTTGGAGAGATTTTTCTACATTAATGCTTTCAGAACCGGGTGCATTTAATTTTTGTTAAAATATGGTTAGAGTACACATTAATTAAAATAAAATGTTCTTTTGTAGCGAGAGGATATATCAAACTCAAACATGGGACTCCGAGGAACTAACCCAGTTATAGAGCCGGACTGGTCTGGTGCGTTCTTAACTGAGGATCCTTACAAACTGATGAAAGCTGGAAATTATCCCGATGTGCCTGTTTTATTGGGTGCCACAGCCGATGAGGGAGCATTTTTCCTTGGTGGATTCCACGTTTTGGGTTTCGGTCATCCCAATAATACTCACGGTACACTGAACAGCAGTGCTTGGATGAGGGAAGACATGATCAACGAGATCCTCACTATGTACCATTTTCGAGACCATCCAGGAGCACCCGCTATTGAAGAAACCATCGCAATGACTTTCATGCCTAAAAAAACTCGGCTGGACTTCGATGAAGTGTCTGATGCCTTAGTTGATGTTAGATTGATGTTTTTTTACATGATTTTGGACCCTAGATTTCTTTAAATTTTGAATATGTGACAATAATTTGGCTCTCGATATTTTAACTGTAGATAAGCAGCGCTTATGGAATCAAAGGCTCCGTTTTAAAGGCAGCGAACATCTTAAGTCAACATTTGAGTAACGTCTATTTGTACTCTTTTGAGTATCAGTCAAATGATCGTAGAAATAGGTAAAGATGTTTATGATTTCTAGCTGTACTTAGGGAATCTAAATTGAATATTCAGTTTTTGGAACATTTCTTGACATTTTTCAGCTTGTGGTACTACCTTTACGACATCTTTGTTCCTATCATTGGTGAAAAACCTCCTCCATATAATCATGGTTAGGATTTTGTTGTTTAAAAGACATATCATTTATTACGCATGTAATTATATTTTCATTAGTATATTAATTGTTCAGACATTTTTTAAATCATCCAATTTCTTTTTCTTTCTAGGTGTCATTCATGCCGGTAAGTAATGTGACGCTTCAAAAGCATTTTTGTGGTAATATCTAAAAAAAATATTATATTTGTTTCTTGAAATGTCCGCTAATATTTACTTTGATTTTAGATGATTTGATGTATGAATTCAATCTCCCGTTCATCCTTACTGAGCAGGACAAGGCCTTTTCAAAGATTTACTGTGAACTTTTTGTTAATTTTGCGACAACTGGGTTAGTTAATCTTTTTAACGAGGGTGTCAATTTTTCCCATTTAACAATTGAATTGCAATTAGTGTACTAATTTCTTAAAAATGTGTATAGAAATCCAACTCCAAAGACAAGTGTAGACTACCCCGAGTGGCCTAAATACCATTGGAGGGATCCCAAATACTATGTTCTAAACAGCTCCCCTGCCGTTGCAGAGGACTATGCTCAGCAGTGGCTCCATTAAAATTATCTATTTCACTTTACTTAAAATCATACGATTTGTAAACCATTCAATGGATTTTGATTAAAGAGGTAATCTTTCGGTCATGATTTTATTGAAGCATAAATACCGTTACCCCTTCTATATAGGCTATGAATATCAAACAAAATGAGTACGAGAACTCCCGAAATTCTTCGTGCATTTCTCGGAATAACCACACGAAAATATTAAGCTTCCTAAATCATCTTGTAATTACTTGCTTCGTTGGAGGGTTAAATGAAATCGAAGACAATTCAATTGACAAATGAATACAGGAGATTCGATGATCATTCCGGACAGAACAGGAAGTGAAATAGAAATTACGTTGGTCATGGTTATGTCACAAATAAATTAGGGATTGTTAAATTCGCCGAAACATTTGACAAGTGCATAATGTTGTTGAAACAAAGGGATGGCTGGTGATTTGTGGTAGAAGTGGCAATTATTCACATCAAACAAATTTTATATAAACTTCTATCCCTTAATTGTCTTCTTCCTTTGACTTCTATCCCCCAAGGAATTGTCTGAAAACGAATTCATGAACGAAAACTTTATGCATAAAATAAAGGGATCGAAATTAAACCTACTTACCAGGCTTAACTCAGTTTGGACGGTAAAAATCGTTTGAAAATATAGTTAGCAGGGATTTCTTAAAATTTGTGGAATACAGTTTAGGATTTAAAATCGGATTCCTTGCATTCATTTATTAATCCATCATCTCATTAAATCTCCTGCGTTGATTGAGACTCATTATGAAAATATTTGCTCACAATTCTACTGAATTCCGGAATTGGAAGATTAAAAATGATTTAAAATGGGATACAGTGCAAATCGGGTTAAAATTCTAAAAGGGTTAAACTGAACCAGAGTTATACAAAGTAAGTATAAGTTAAGTACAAACCGGAGTAAGGTGTAAAATTGGTTTATGTTGCAAAATATCCACAACACATGAAAGGTTAAGATGCAGTGGGTTTGATTGGGTGATAAAATTAATTCGAGTGCCAAGAAGATTAAAGTCGAATACGATCTGAAGCTATATAAATCCTTACGAATAAATACCCTCTGTTCGTTGTGTATCACAAATTCCTATAAACGAGCAGTTGTGTACAAGTAACGTGAAAACATTATATGAGAATAAACGACTGTTAAATCGTCGACTCTCTGCCGCAAAAAAAGATTAATTTAATTCTTCCTGGTCAACCATCAGTTTTCAAACATTTAATTTATTAGCGTCTGAAGGGATGATTGAGCACGGGCCTAATTCCAGTAAGTATTGTAAGAATATAGAATGAAACAAATTTTGACAGACATAAGAATAGTAAACCAATGACAAGTATCAATGAATCATTCGAATTCTCCAGTAGTACTTGGTCATTAGGTAATGAGCAAGGTAGCAATTGTCTTTGCAACGAAGTCAATAAATATTGGAGTGGATTCTCTTTCCATGGTGTGAAAAATTCCAACTTTGATACCCACATTCGCCACTGATGCTACATTCCTTTCCAAATATTTTACATTGAGGCGTCCAATTTTGAGTACCTTCGCGGTTCTTACAACCTCAATTTTGAAGGTTTGCAGGCGTTGCGGTACGGAAAATGCTCTTCCAAAAGTCACAACATAGTAGACTGTCATGTACAAACAACCAACCAACAAAACTGTTGTGAATAACATACCGAATTTCGAGACATGACGGATACCCAAATATCCGCAGAGTATTGCCGTCCCCATTGATATTAATTTCAACAGATACACCACAGGAGCATAACCACTGTTGAAAACTATGATGAGAAGCTGTATTTGTCTGCAATTCTTGAATAGTGTCCTGTAACAGAACTCACTCCTGGACAAGGACCTATACATAAGAACATAAATAGTTCAATTGCGATTCCAATTTTGTCAATATGTAAGAATAATAAAACATTAAAATAAAATATTTTATGAGTAACTCATAGGGGTGACAAATGAATTCCGTCAACCTGAACATATTTGTGTTTTTGACGCTTACCGCAAAGACCCAATTTCCACTGACAACCTGTCACTAATACTCTCAAAGAACATTAGGAATTGACTTAATGTCATTATCCAACAAACAGATATGGACTGGAAGAATATGTGCTCATGAATCCAAAGTAGGAAGAAAGTCACAGGATTTTGGTAGTGTCTCGGGAGGAACTGGTAAATATGGCCCTTCGTACACATAACGCCTATTAGAGCAACATAAGTAAACACAAGTGGAATCCAAGCCGGCGTTAAATATATAGTTGCGATTTCCTGAAGTGACAACTTCATCCAGGGCTGTTTGGTATCCCGATGCGAGGCTGCAAGTTCAATCAAATTATTCCTTTATCAACTACCAAATTTAGTGTGAAGTGTGAACCAACTGTAATAAATCATTTTTCCGTGTCTCCCTTTTTTCGTAATTTTAAGCTCATTTCATTTTAACTCATTATTTTCAAACTGTACAAAAATAAGTACGTGAGGAAACCTGCATATGATCGTTGGCACCTGGACAGAGGGGCCGACATTGGCCAGTAACAAAAGTTTTAAAAACGTTTTCCCTAAAAAGGGACGAATCGAGGAAATCTGGCTCAACTCTTGTGTGCGTTACGTACATAAATAAATGTGTGTCGTCACCCCATCTACATAGATACCTATAACTGATTCTCAAATCTAGACTCACCCGAAAACAAGTAATTAAAAATAGCCATGGCTACATGTGGTGCCTTTATGAAACACAGGTATTGTATTAGTACGTGGAATAGTAAGGAAAACGAATTTAAGGTTTGAAGTAGAACTTCGTGGAGAGGATATTGGTCAAAGCTGAAGAGAGCCATGACGATAAAGAAATAAAAACAGTGCAGCATCCTAAAAACGCTGTAAGCATAAAAAAGTATCCAAATAACTCTTGTTTTGGCATTTCCATTGACCAGAGTAGGCTGACCTTTGGTGTTAAAATGTAGACCAAAGGGAAACAAATTCCATTTGGAAAAGAAATTTAGATACTTTATGTAGAAACCCAGGTCTGCCTTGCCAAGCATATTGGATTTAAAAACAGAAAACCTAAATTGTATGCACAAAATTAGAATTCTCCTAAATGAACTTCCTATGTACAGTACCGACAGTATAAATGTTTAACTTAAAAATAAAAAGGTGGCAAATAGCAATTTCTCATACTTTTACAATCACTTGAATGTTTGTAAGTCAAGTTTTAAGAACAACCACTCAGCTGCTGATTCAAAATCATTCTGATATATCAAAAAAAAATAATTGATCCGCAACACAATGCGAATAATTAATTGAGCATAATTTTCCAACCTTCTAACTTGACTTGCTAACTAACTGAGGGTAAACATATTTCAAGCGTTTAAATTGTAATTCAAAATAGCCTTCAATTGGAAAGAGTAAACTTTTTAGTGCTATTGGTGAAACAATTGGCTTCATCTACGATTCTTAGTAGCACGCTCGGAGATACAAACATACATGAAAGGTTGTGCATATATATTTAATTAATATTATATACATATATGCTCGAATAAGAATTCTAGCGGCATTGATCCCGTTTTTGAAGAAGAATTTTGGAAATAAAAGAGCAAAAATAGTAATTTTAAATGTGTTATCATATTTGGAGATTATCTGATTCTTTGAGAATGATTTCTCTGAGCTCTGGCTCCAATAGTCGCAGAGAAATAAAAATTAATAATTATAAAATACAATCGCTTCTCAGCAACTATTGGAATCAAAGTTACGGCAAGTCAACTGGGTTGGGGTACATCGTTACGAATAATTTCCCCCCTAACTGGTTCTTTGTAAACTCGAGGGAATAATTTAAGACTTGTTGATTGATTTTGGTTTACGTTAGAGGCTTACTATATAGCAGCCTAAATTGAGTAGGTAGCTAGGTACTACAAGTGATTAGAGCAATTTTTCTAATGACAATAATCACGGCAATTAAATCTATTAATGGAGTTGGAGCAGGTTGTATAATTATACATTCAAAAGTCTAGTTACCATTGCCGTTTGACTTCATCAAGAAGAAGGCCAAAGCTCTCACGGTGTTCACTGCAAGTTTTATGTAAACAGGGTGACAAGTGATATGCCGCCCATTAGACACACGAGCACATCAAATATGCAATCTGCTCATTTTCTTGAATAATCTTTTTCGAATTTGTTTAATTTGACTTTATTCATCTACATATGTCAATTTTTCCAAACACAGCGTTGAAAATGAAATGATAATTTGATTTTCTTAAAGAGTAAATGCTTCAGTATTTCTGGGTTTCTCTTATTATATACTGAATTTTGAACTGATTAATCACCGACGAAAAAACCGGATTTACCCCATTCGACCTTTTCGGGTTTCAGATTTTGGAAAAACCAGATCTTATCCGGACGACTGTCCAAGACCAGGTCCGCAGGCACTCTGGAATAAAGGGGAAATTGTCCCCCCAAAAACGTCAGGAAGGGACAGGCTATACAGATACAACTGGCCTTCTCACTTTTCAAGAACCAAATTAGCTTGTCTTTAAATGTGTTTATCTATATATGTATTTGTATATGTATAATTATATATCATAAGGTATGAAAGAACGATAAAACATAAATTGAAATAATGTAGAAATTAAGCAGCAAAAAGTATTTAATAAAAAATTTATTCATTACAAGTTGCATAAGCAATAAAAAGAAGCCAAAATGATGCTTCAGTTTCACTTATCCACTTTTCTAACTGCCGGTTTAACCATTATTTCCGGTTCATGTGACGTATTCTTCTCTTCCGATGCGGAAGCGCACCTCACTGCCTGCAGCTGGTATCAGAACGGGAGCTAAAACCTTCGGCTTGCACAACTTACACAAAGCCATAAGACCCGGCCGTCATGTTGTCGCACTGGGGTTAACTCGTGGGCAGAGATGTGTAAAATACCTCATTTTTGTTTCAAAAATACCAAATACTTTAAATTTTTTTCGTAACACAAAATACTAAATAAGATACCAGCAGCTAGTTTTACTAAAATACCTAAGTAAAATACATTTCGAAGTCCGCTCCAAAGATACTTAAGTAGAAAATACTATCTTAAATACTTTAACATCAGGAAATACATCCTCAAATTCTCGTGCTTGTGGGTTTTCACATGTAAAGTTTTTGGAAAGAATTCAGTCAGACTTGTCCAGGACGTTTAGTCCGTTCCCGTTCCCTTGACTTCATAGTTTTATACTCCTCATGATCTTCGGGTGGAATTTCTAAATCACAAAATGTAAATGGGGTCAAATATGCTTTGTGACTTCTGCACATAATTTTTAAACAAACAGATATTAACATTGTTGATAGATATTCTACAAAAATAATTAGGTACAAGTGCTTGATTCAAATCTACGCAAAATAATGTCTTAATTAATTTAGTTTTATTTAATTTCACAAGCTAATTCAATAAGATCCCAAGATAAATATTGTTTACGTACCAATTGCTTGAAAAAATTTAAAGTTGATGACAAAGCTCCTTTTATTATTCCACTAGTTTTACTATAGTCCTCGCCGTTTTGGTTCCAACTCCGAGATTCTTTTCACAAATAATACACTGGGTTACTACACTTCCATTGTCTTGATCAGTTACCCGAAAATAATTGCCGTCCAGAATTGCGGGTAAAGATCGCACCGAGGATGACATTTCGAAATGTCTTATACTTTCTGAACTGCCGATTTCTTATGATTTATAATAAAGCATGATAACGGAAGGACCATGCTCTCTGATTCTACTTTGCTTTGGATGATCTGATGAATTTATCCGTTTAATATTTCGCGTACGTATACGACGTCTGTTAATCGCTAAAAAACGTTGTTCCTATGCTTAATGTTAAGAATACAAATAGTTTGACAATAGCCACGATTGTGGCAATTTCAAAATATTGGGTACTTAAGTATTTTGATAAAGTATCTTATTTTAAATACTTATACTTACTATTAATGGCTGCAAATAAAATACTAAATACTTACCAGCACCACATTTTGTAAATACTAAGATACAAAATACCTGGACGATCCCAGTAGGTTTGAAATACAAGATACAAGATACGTATTTTGTATTTTAGATAGTATTTTGTATTTAAGTATTTCAAGTACTGCACATCTCTGCTCGTGGGGCTGCATTTTCTGAATAATCTACTTATTTAATGTTTCTGACCATTTTCTCACTGCTGAAACATACGAGTTCATGGGATATCAATGAAGCATTTTAT
Organism: Allacma fusca; assembly: GCA_947179485.1. Classification (NCBI taxonomy): domain Eukaryota; kingdom Metazoa; phylum Arthropoda; class Collembola; order Symphypleona; family Sminthuridae; genus Allacma; species Allacma fusca. The sequence continues at coordinate 61,043,986 of OX359246.1, forward strand.
GATGTATGGGATTTTAGATCTGTTCCAAATTGTCGAACCAAATAGTTAATACCATTCCTGTATAAGGAGCATAACGGACAATTTTGCTCGGATCAAATTATAAACACGATAGTTTTTTCGCACTGATACAATTGAAAAGCATACAAACACCAACCAAAGGAGTATTTTAAGAATATAAATAATTACCATTAAATACACGTTGCTTGGTGAAAGATTTTCTTCAAAGGATTCAATGACACACAGTTGGTCTGGTCCAACCGATGGAACAGGTCATGCATTTTGCCGAGTACATCTACATCTGCCAGTCAAGTGAAGCTTACCGGGGCAATGTAATGCACAATTTTGTGTTAAGCCCATAGTTAGGATTCATATTTTGCAAGTCTTATTTTAAAGTCTAGGATGTATACCTTCAGTTTCAATGACAATCCTTGCAAGATTGCGTTTGGCAGACATGCCTACACTCTCGTACACTTTTACACTCCACCTGTAATGCATTAGAAATGTACAGGTAAACGGAAACGTCTAAGTCAACCCGGTCTTATTTATTAACTACTGTGAGTACGGAAGGAACTAAAATTTTGTTTGCTCTAATTGTGCTAAAAAAATCAACTCGATTGCACACTGACCATCGACTTGCCAAACTGAACGACATTGAGCAGTTTAACCTTTCTCAATTGCTTATTTAATTGATTAATTGATTACCTGTCAAGAACTTGATTTATAGGAATTTTACTGATACCACTACATTTTATCACTCATTTCACGTATAGATAACCTCCGTCAATCCGGATTCACCATTTTTAACACATCTGCACATGGAGTGACCATTAATAAAAAAAACAGCAATTATTACTTTAATTTATTGAAAGCCAACGACCCGAAAGGAAGGGACAAGCAACATGGAGACTTGGGTTTCAATTATTTTTGTAGCTTTTGCAGTTTTTAGCTGCAACATCCAGCTCAGTACTCAATCCAGTGTTTTTGTTACTATCAAAAATGGAACAATCAAGGGTTACACAGGACGAGCTGTTAACAATGCTACGATTTTCACTTACCAGAAGATTCCATTTGCAAAGCCTCCAGTAGGAGATCTCCGATTCAAGGTTTTTTTTTTTACTTTTCAGGATTCACTTTACTTGATGTATTATTTTTGTAATGTTTCACAATGGAAATTGGAGCTTGTACTGGGTTAATAAATCCATGAGAAAAGTCTATACGCTGTTCTAAACCATGTTTCTAAAACTAGAATCCCGAACCTCAAGATGGTTGGGGCGATAAGATTTTGGACGGAACCGTGTTGATTCCCTCCTGTCCTCAGTTTTTGACTGGGGTTGTGGCTCAAAATGAAGACTGTTTGTACCTGAACGTTTACACAACTCGTAATGGAACGGACGCTAACCGAGACCCAGCTCCCGTCATGGTATTCATGTACGGTGGCGCTTTTGTCTTAGGAGAGTCATCTTACTACACTGGACATAAGCTTTTGGCCAACGATGTTGTTCTGGGTACGCTATCAGTAAAAAAGCCTCAAAGAAACTGGGAATACCTTTCAACATGGTTGTATTGCTTATGCAATTATTGCAATATGGCACCGCGAAATTAAAGATTAAATGTGTAGACAACCAGTCGACAATAAGATGTTGAAGTTAAAATGAAATTCAGAAAAAATGATACGCATGCGTAAACGCTTAAGACTGTTCGTTTGAAAGGGTCACCCAAATTGTTTATTGTTGATTGTAGTGGTTCCAAATTACCGTGTGAGCTTACTGGGCTTTTTGTCTACTGGGGATGAAGCATCTCCTGGAAACTACGGATTGAAGGATCAAAACTTGGCTCTTAGATGGGTTCAAGAAAACATTGCTGCCTTCGGTGGGGACCCTAACAGAGTTACTATTTTTGGAGAGAGTGCTGGATCAGTGTCAGTTACCTACCAATTGCTGTCACCCAAGTCCCATGGTAATCCCTAAATAGAGCATGTATAAGGACATGTAATTATTCTGTACTGTCAACTATGATTTTAAACCAAGGTGCTCGTGTAATAGTAATTATTTGTAATAATATCTTTTCTAGGTTTATTCAATGGTGTCATTGCTCAAAGTGGAACGGCACTTGCGGAATGGGCCATTGATAGAAATCCTTTGGAGTCTGCCCAACGAGTTGCAAAACCCTTGAACTGCCCAATAGATACAAATCAGAAGCTTGTAGATTGCATGCGTAATAAAACAATTGATGAATTGACATTCATTTTCTTCAATTTATTGGTAAGTTCTGATAGCGTTCGATTTTTTTTTGACGGAGTGACAATACCCTCTCTAAAAGAGAAAATTTTGTCTCTGAGTCAGTGACTCTTAGGGAAAAAATCTTATGGAGACATTATACTACATTACTTCCTCTTTAAACCTGATGCAATTAAATTCTGTCAATATATATGATTGTTACACATTAATTAAATTAAACTATGGTTTTGTAGGTAGAGGATATAATGAACTCAGATATGGGACTCCGAGGAACTAACCCAGTTATAGAGCCGGACTGGCCTGGTGCGTTCTTGACTGAGGATCCTTACAAACTGATGAAAGCTGGAAATTATCCAGATGTGCCTGTTTTGTTGGGCGCGACATCAGATGAGGGGGCACTTTTCGTTGCTGGATTCCACGTTTTGGGTTTCGGTCATCCCAATAATACTCACCGTACACTGAACAGTAGTGCTTGGATGAGGGAAGACATGATCGATGGAATCCTCACGAATTTCCATCTTCGAGATCATCCAGGAGCGCCCGCTATTGAAGAAACCATCGCAATGACTTTCATGCCTAAAAAAACCCGGCTGAACTTTGATGAAGTGGCTGATGGCTTAGTTGACGTAAGATTGTTTTCTTACATGTTTTTGGACCCCAGATTTCTATCAGTTTTGAATGTATGTGACATTAATTTGGCTTTCGAAATTTTGAATGTAGATAAGTAGCGTTTATGGAATCAAAGGCTCTGTTTTGAAGGCAGCGGACATCTTAAGCCAACATTTGAGTAACGTCTATTTGTACTCTTTTGAGTATAAGTCTAAGGATCGTAGAAATAGGTACAGATGGGCATAATTTATGGCTACTTTCATAAAATGTAAACAAAATTTCAAATTTTGAACATTTCGTGACATTTTTCAGCTTGTGGTACTACGTTTACGATATCTTTGTTCCTATCATTGGTGAAAAGCCTCCTCCATACAATCATGGTCAGAATATTTTTAGTTTAAAAGATCTATTGTTTCGTACATGTGTATGTAATTTTACTTTCGTTATGCATTGACGAAACTTTTTCTAAATTCCAATTTATTTATTTTTTCCAGGTGTCATTCATGCCGGTAAGTAACGTCAGGCTTGAAAAGCAGTTTTGTAGGAATATCTAAAAAAAATAAGATCCTAAGTTCCAACGCTTAAGTTGTTCTTAGAAATGTTTTCTGATTCAATATTTCCTTTGATTACAGATGATTTGGTGTTTGAATTCAATCTCCCGTTCATTCTTAATGAGGAGGACAAGGCTTTCTCGAAGATGTACCTCGAACTGTTTGTTAATTTTGCTACAACTGGGTTAGTTGACAAGTTAAACATAAAAGAGTGTTAAAGGTGTTTCCACACTGACATTTCTGAATTATTATTTACAAATTTATATAGAAATCCAACTCCAAAGGCAAGTGAAGACTACCCCGAGTGGCCGAATTATCATTGGAGAGATCCCAAGTATTACGTTCTAAACAGTCCCCCTGTAATTGCAGAGGATTATGCTCAACAGTGGCTCCATTAAATTATTTTATTCAAATCACTTTCCTTACAAGCATATGATTTGTTAACGATTCGGTTGATTTTGATTGAAGACGTATAGTCGTCTTTTAATTATACAAATTAATATTCACGCTCCAAAATCCTTCATTTATTTGATTGCTAACATTTCCCAATCACATGCCTTGCGTATAGTCACTTATCTGTGCATAGAACGCTCGCTGTGATTTGTCATGGCAAGGATGTAGATAATGTTTCAATATATTTTCATCGATATCACATTATAGTACACTCTGACTGCCTCACTTTACAAGAAACCCTTGTATAAGTATTTTTACAAGAGTTTAATTTGTGAAAATTCCCGTTTAATTTTTTGTCATTTTTTGAATCACATATGACAATGTAAATTTAAGTGCCATGTAAACTCATATAGATGTGGTCTTTTGGAACAGAATGTACTGCATACTTGTGTAATATTTATATTATTTAATTCAGGAATTTTATATTACCGTGGGTTTTAAAATATTTAAAGAAAATTTTGCATTTTAATTCATTCAGAATTGGCACACAGTTTTTGCTTATATTTAGTTGTACGCTACAATTAGAATTTTTGAAAAATGTATACGGTTTACTAAATTTTGTGCCGCATCATGTGTTTGGGGGAATTGTGACTGCAGGCGTGCAGATGCTTATTTAAACCGTTGCTCTACAAACTATGTAACAAATCAGTCAGCTCATAAACATTGGGCCGGCGACTGGGTACAAAATCCAGCATTTTCTTGATAATACTCCTAACTTCCTGCTGTACGTTAAAACTGATTAGTTTCTGAACATACTCGGAGTCATTCTGTAGTTTGCATTTCATGCAGAACATTCCATCATCAAATAGATATTTTTCGGTAAAAATTTCGTAAAATGACGCTCCCAGGGACCACACATCGGATTTGAATGTAGGTCTCAGGTAACGCTTGTCCTTGTCTTGCTTGAGACATTCCGGGGCAACGTAGAGCAGAGTTCCTCCGAAGTTATCTGTGAAGTTGGTTGCGTACGTATGAATGTCCATGTTGCCCAAGTATCGAGTAATTCCAAAGTCACAAAGATACACCCGTCCTGTCCTCATGTTAACCTGTATATACACATTCACGAATCTCACTGTTAGTACTAAGGATCTTTATTCACACAAAACAATTTGAAGAGATAATCAATAATGCTGCCAATACAACAAAAGTTACCATCATGTTATTCGGTTTGATGTCAGCATGCAAATAACCTTTGTCGTGGACGAAGGCAATGGCATAAGCTACGTCCAAACAAATTTTGACTTTATACTTGAAAGGGAGGTCCTGCAAAGTGAAAATAAATTGAATATCCAATACCGTGCTTAAATAATACCCAAGTTAGTTATATTCAGTGTACGAATTCTACGACACATACGAATTTTTTCTCTCCAGCGGATGGAAACAGAATGGAGTTGAGGTCTTTACCCTCAACAAGTTTCATCACAAGCCATAGGTCTTGTTTTGGTCCGTAGCTAATCCCATAAATGCTGATCACATTCGGGTGGTTCAATGCACTACAGTGCCCCAATTTTACAAAAAAATCATAAATTAAATATAAGGGTGTTTATTTACATCCCTGACCCTGCATTCCAAAGAGTATTCAAATGTATACTAATTTTCTTGTAATACATCTTCCCGTTTGAAGTTTCTACTTCAAAAACTTGTTTGATAAAAGCATAATTTCTTACAACTGTGTTTTGGCTTCCTTCAAAATATCTTCGAAAACATTGCTACTGGTGACACCATAGTTCATTTGCTTGATGGCCACTGTTTTTACTTTACCATTTTCCATGGACCATGATCCTTTAAAAACTGAGCCAAAACCACCCTCCCCTAGTTTTTCCATGCACTTCAGCTGTGTGTGCTTGATGACCTCCAGTTTGCCTAAGAAATACAAAAAATCCATTAAGTTTTAGAATAATCCTAAAATAGGGATTGCAATTTATTAAATAAATAATATTTTAGGAATTTAAAAAAATAGCAAAATAATAAAAGTAGGTCGTTACCTTTCGGTGCTGCTGCTTTACCCGTGCTACGTTCGAAGAGAACCAAAGCCTTGGGGTTCAGATGGTACTGGGCCTGCGTGGTGAAGCGAACTTTAACAGCAGCGCTCTCTGCATTGTAGCGTCCATCTAAAACAATACTCTCAACCGTGCCCTGAACACCACTGAGTTGGAGCATGCGCTCGACGTACCCTCCATAAGCGTCTGTTTGCAAAATTTTCAGCGTTTTACTTGCATCAGGTCGTAGTTTCACAGAATCACCTTTACCGATTCTGTTCCCAGCTGAGTCCAATTCTTGCGTTACAACCTGCAGAGCTTGACAATTGACACTAATAGCTTTCCCGTTCCCTAGAACTCGAACTATCTTCTGGCCGGAGAAGGGTTTAATGCTAATTTTGTCTACTTGAACTAATTTGCCCAAAATGGCTGGTTCCACCTGAAGGCCAATGTCTTCCTGGAGGGTTTTGAACTTCTTAGGATCAGGTTCGACCATTACAGCACTCTCCATTCGGAACCATTGACCGTGGGAATCTCGACTCTCAATATTGTCTGTAGAAGTGATTGAACGGCGGGGAAATTCAAATGACATTGTATCACTAAAAAAATTTGCCACGCTAGTTTATACCAACTGCTAAAAGGCTTACCTTCATTGCTCCCCAGTAAAGTCTTGGGATTGTAGAAAAATCGACAACCCCACGCAAATTGTACTTGGGCGGATTCTGCATCCGTGAATCGAACAACCCTCCCTGTCCTTCCGCACGTTTCTTCCATGCCATGCCGCCATTTTGAATCCCCTTGAATCCCTTTGACAGTGTCCTCATTGTCAATGACCCGAACGAAGGAACCCACAGTTGCGTAAGACTCATCCGCCAGAGCGCAGCAGTGTCCGTTATCCGTGAATATGACCGCCTTTGAATTTATTGCCGCCATACAATTAGCATCAACGAGCTCAATATAAAGAGACTCGCCAATAATATTATGAATTATTGCTTTTTGACCCGCAATTTTTGAAATATCGCTGTCTTTGCTGGATGGCGGCAAGAAGCGTTTGACGGTCTCTTTACTCAATGTCTGAACATGGTTGCCAACACGGAGCTTATTATCTCCTGCATCCTCAGTCCACTTCTCACTCGGGTCTTCCGACATTTTAGAGGCGGACTTGTCATGGTTTGGATCTATTGAAAGGGCACTTAAGGATTTGGCAATGTCTTCAAGGGGTGTTTTTGGACGGACTTGTTGTATGACGTGTTCCAATTTGTCGCTTTTTACTCCGGCTAAAATTAATTGTAAAATGTCATCATGGTGAAAACGTAGTGCCATCTTGCATAGGACAACAATCTGTTCCAGGGGGTACCCCTGAATGAAACGATTTGAGACTAGAAACTTGGCAGTGTCAACATAATCTTTCTTCAGAGCAGCAACTGCTGGTAGTTTTGACGTATTTTTGCTGAAAATTGAAGTACGACTGTCTTTAATAAGCAAGTGAACTAGTTTCAAGGATTGCAAATCCGACTCGGAGCTTAAAACAGCAAGCATGATGGGGGTATCACCCTCTGAGGTACAAGCATTCACTTGAATTCCCGGTTGCCTCAGAAGACACTGAATTGTTGCTACACTTCCGTAGTAAACTGCAATATGAAGGAGGGTTATCTTTGAAGGTCCGATTTCCTGAGCAGCATTTACCTTCCTGTCGTTTAGAGCTTTCTGCACCTCAGAAATCGCATCTTTTCTGATTGCATCTACTGGAGATTTCATCCGAAGGTCTTGCATTTGCTCAATCAAGGTAGGACTTGCTGAGACCATTAAGTTTTGCACCATCAATGAATCCAACTTATTCAGTTTTACTTCTGCTCTTGCACTCTCCAGGATTACTATTGGTAAAAGGTAATAATTATTAGAGTGTTGATTAAGTTTTTTTTTCAAGTGACATTAGCTTAAAAAATTGTGGATTTTGTTTTTCTTACCCGTCCGCTCATTTTTGGATAATGTGCTTCCTGTGGCCCCCATTTTGTTGGATGGAAAGGTAACTTTTACACTAGTCCAGCGGTCGACAAATAACTACAGTAATAAATAATATTGGGGAATTGGCAACTCAATGAGCAGGAGCTTGGCAATTCAAGTGGAGCAAGGACTGTGGTAATGTGAGATGCCAGAATAATGAGATAAGATTGTGGACGCTGTCAGGGGGGATTAGAGAGATAAAGAGCCGCAAGATCATCCGTGTATATTTCGTATTTTAGGCTTTTGAATAAATTAAATTCTCTTGTTATTGTGTATTGTTAGCATGAGTGGATGTACATAATTGTACATGCACGCTATGATTGTCCTTATGGGAATACAGAGATTGCTAATTGCGCAGTCAGTTGATTTATTTGGAAGTTGCTATATAAAGTCTGTACATATATTTATGAATTCGCCATTAAATCAGAGGAATTATTTCAGAGAAAATATTTATTGCTGACTGTTATAACTGTGGGTGTAAGGATTATCACTAATTATATGCAGTGACAAAATCTCAAAATTTGTATAAACGCCTGCAGTGTGTATCTAACAATACGTTTTTGCTATATGGACATTATTGTTCTGGATTTATTAGGCACAAAAAAAAATTACATAGTTACAAGATCAACAGATTACTACAGCCTCTTCAGTATTTTACACTTTACAATGTATGTGTGAGAGAAAAGTCTCCCAAGGACTTGAGAGGAATTTTACATCATGTCCATGGAGCCCCCCACATTTTTCGGTCACTCGAAGTTTGTGTCTTAAGATTATAGGAAAACACAAGTGTAATCTTCTAAATCCATGCCTTTATTGTTTAGCAATAATTATTATTTATTAGTGCCAATCTAGTTTTTTTTTGCCTATTTTCGAAAAACAAGCAGCATTTTGCTCTGGGTTTACTCTTGGTTACTTCCTTTGAATTTTACTGTGATAAGTCAAGTTTATTTGTGAGAGTGAATAATATGAGATGTGATATTCAATATTACACACTCATGGAAGGTTGCTACTAAATTCATTTCTCAGATTAATACGATCAATGCAAATTGAGGTAATTTACATTGAGTTAGTTAGAAATCATGAGTAATTATATTTTTTTTATTGTATAACTCCGGCTGTACTTAATTATAACAATCAGTATAGTGTGTCGTACTAATTTATAGTGTTAAAACAAGAAGGGGTAGAAAATGAAAGAGTACTTAGGAAGAGTAAGAGCAAATTGTTATAATATATTACCTATATATTTGTTGGCAAGGGTTTTGTGTACGAGTTTCTTGTGTGCTAAGTCGAATTTATTGGAAAACGTTTGACATATCAGATGTAAATAAAAGCTTTTGGAAATTGTTGTTATCTTCATTTCTCAGGTTCACATACTAGTCAAAGTGCACTGCGTTCTTTAGGTAATTACTTTGTGATTAAGTAATGATATTTCTTTACTAAATTATTCCGAATGTCTGAATGTTGATCGACCCGACTATCTTAGCAATGAGCGTTTGAACCAAAGGTATCCACGTGACTCAGCCTATCCTACATCCTTCTTATATACAAAATTTGGACCAAGCCTACGTGCAGATATAAGCCGGCCTACATTTGATTGACAAATTTGCTCAGCGAATTCTACACCCATCCTACATATTATATGCTTTTCGTCACCGACAGACTACTTGGAGCCATTCTATGGTTTTATAATTAAGAACCCTATCTCAAGTCAATGGAATCGGAATGAAATAGTTTAAGTTTAGTCATCGTGACCAAAGCCCCTAAGAGAAGAACAGTTTGCCGATATGGCCTTGGGCGCGGGTCAAAAGGAACACGCACTTAAGATTTTACAAATTAAATACTACAAGAAACATTTTTCAAAGTTAGCTAAACAGGACAAATGTGAAAATGGAAAACTATTAGCTGACGGACAACGAATGCATTTACCTCTTAGTAAATCCTCTTTGAAATTAAAATTGTGCTCAAATTTTCACTCGAGTGGTCGAGTTTACACAAAGATTTCACTTTACCGATTATTTAGAACTTTAAATTTCGGTGAAGTTTCAGGGAAAATCAAGGAGAGATAGCACAAACTTTTCACGCTTGAGTCGCACCATAAAACATTCAATCTGGAAGTACCAATGCTGAATTTCTTTAATTTTCATTTTGCCCGTTCCAAATACCATTAAATGAAAATGACATGATTCTTACATGTAGCCTGCATAATTATATGCTTAGAATTATTTTACAATGGCTGAGCCTACCTATTTTGTAGGCTAGGTTTTAAATGTATATTGTTGCACCCTATTTTACTTAGAAGCCTCTTTAATAAAATCCTCGGACTCTAGAAATACCCTGCAAATAGGCAAATTTGTACGTAGTATACGCGGACACCTTTGGTTTAAGCCATAAGAAAAATGATTTCCCTTAACCTTTCCCAATTATTTGTTTTCTGCAGATACATACCAATATAATTTTAATATAACCAGAATCATCCGCAGCAAAGCATTGAATAAGTGTTTTATTGTTATCTAAAATTTCCAATCTGTTTACGAAACTTACCTTGTCATGTTTGATGTTGGATAACAGTCAGTGGAGGTGGTGACTTATGACCCTGAGGAATTCTTTAAAGTAGATTGTTACGTAAGTGAAAACGAAGAGTAGGCAATTAAACTAGTTTTGCTGGTTGGCCATGGGAAAATTAAATGAGCAGTTCGTGATAATATATTTCCTATAATTACATGTATTTACTCAAAGGTAGGTTTGATTAGAAGCTTCTTAGTTGAGGAATTTAATTTATTCACACAAATAAACCCAATCAGATATAAAACTTTTGGAAGCTGATGTTAACTTCATTTCTCAGGTTCATATAATAATCACGGCCTACTGTGAGTAATTAAATGTATATTTACTAAATCGTATTGAATATAGTTTAAAGTCTACTCTGTGGTCACCACTATTAACGTTCTAATTCACTTTGGGGCGAAGTCTCGTACAATAGGGTAGAGGGTCTGAAAGTGTACAACATATTGCGAGTGCACTTGCGTATACTTACGGAACTTTCAAGACAATTTCGTGAAAGGATGTACACAAGCACGGCGTGCATTTGTCACTGAAAAGTGACACTTCGTTTTCGGGCTCGTAGTATCGGGAGAACCCTTAAGAAAATCCCGAGATTTTTATTACTAAACCCGAATTTACTACGTACAAGAGATGAATCCTCGGTTAAGCCCCTGATTAAGCAATTCTGTTACAACATTGTGCAGCAAATTACAGCTAGAGCGTAACATTTTTCAAAATGGTAATTTGTCAAATGAGTTAAAAATACAATCCGTAACTGTATTTTAACGCAAAAACAAATGAACGCTTTTGAGAGGGACTTTAAAAAAGTGTGCAGTTTGACGTCTGGCGATGGCGTCATCTGCCGGGGATGTTAGTTGTTGGAGATGTTAGCAAGTGTTTAAATATAACATATCTTTTAACTTCTTGGGGTCAAACTTTCTCCATCAAAATAATTACTCTTCTGACTGATCAGGGAATGTAATATGTAGCTGGGAAAAATCTGAATTCGCTTGTCCCCTTGTCTTTCATATATTGTGACTACGGACAAGTAGACAATTCAGTGGCGTAACGAAGCTTATTACAATAGGGTAAATATATTTCACTTCGCCCCTCAAAAAATCGTGAAAATCGATATTATTCTTATGAGAATTTTAATGAATCTATATTACCCCAGCGGTAAACAACAGCACACTGTAACTAATCAAATTTGATAGGACTTGCACAAATTAAAGATTAATATCGCTTCTCACCGCTCCACAATCAAGCGAGAATGAAGTGTATAACCATTAAATTAAAGGTAGCTCCAAATCGTATTTTAAATGCAAAATATTTTCGCATAAAAGAAAAATGTTCCGTTGGTAGAGTCCGTGTGTCAGTTCCACTGTTAGAGCCCAGAATGGCGTACTTGCTTGTTATCGTCGTTATTTTGAGTGTGTATCTCTATAACAGATTTAATGCTGATCCGTCGTTAAAGTTACCACCAGGTAAGTGAGCCCGGAATAATTTTAATAAATAGTTATTGTAAACAGTCAAGATTCACATTTTCTAAATTCAAAAGTGCTCACTCAGTAAATGGTGACATGTTTCATTATTTCAGGGCCTAGGAATTTTCCGATAATAGGTAATTTGCAGTGGTTGAACACATTCCCTTTTACACATTTTAGCAAATTTAATGAGGTATATGGCCCAATCGCATACCTCAAATTGGGTAAAACACGGTAAGCCCATTAGAAGAGAATCCTTTTAAAATAGTACGAGTGGGGATTTTTTCACTTTTGTGAAATTCAAAAGACACTATTTTTTAAATCTTATTTTAATTTTATCAGAGTATTTATGCTTAATGACATTGCAACTTGGAAAGAGGCTTATTGTAGGCCTGAACTTTGTCGACATCCGGGGAGACTTTTTGAATCCGTTCTGGAAAACAAAGGTATCAAGAGAGTCCGATGTGCCGCGTTAGCAATTATGTATGTAGTTTGACAAAAATGTTATTATTGAAGTTACTCCAGAAATTTTGAATATTCTTAGGTATTGTATTTGGGAACGGTAATCCTGAAATAAAATACTACATGACCAAGAGCCTAAAGGAGTTTGGTGAGAATACTTTGGAAGATTTAGCGCTCCAAGAAATTTCTCTCCTGTTACCAACACTTTCCGAATCCAATGTGAAACCCATATCAGTGCAATCATTATTCCCCATCCCAACACTCAATTCCCTTTGGATGCTATTACTGGGGACACGCATTACACAAAATGACGCAATGGTATACAAACTTGCAGAAACAACTCTTACGTAAGTTACTTTGAAATGTTCTTTCGTGTAATTTTCTTAATTCTATCTGTAATACAAACAATACAATGTAACAGTGAATCTTTTTTGCTGGCTTTAAAATACAGCATCTCATCAGACTCTTCAATTTTTGGAAGGGGGTCCATCCTCTTACTTGTACCATTCATTTCTAAAATATTTCAAGTACAATCTCGAAATGAACTCATAAAACAGACTTTACTAAAATTTCGTGAACTCCTTCAAAACCGATTGGAAGAGTATGCCGCGAGTCGCCGAAATTCCGAAATTCGTGGTATTACGGACGCGTTTTTTGACAAAGTGGAGCAAACAGATCCAAACTCGAACTCGTTTTTTGCCAGAGGTACATAATTCAAAGGTTTTCATGGCATGAAGGTCTAGAGAGGCCTCCCTGCAGGGACATAAGGTTCAGCAGGGAAATTCAGAAACGATCTTCCATGGAGATTTACAAAAATCCGTCCCCTGGTGTGTGTATTATTATATTATAAAATGATTCTATATTGTTACAGGTGACTCTCTGCATCTCGTTTACATGGGTCTACTTATGTCTGGAGTTGACTCTACTAGTACGAGCTTAGAATGGATGCTACTCTTCCTGGCAACAAATCCTCAGGTTCAGGAAAAATTTCAAGCAGAGATTAGTGATATTATCGGGAATCGAACTCCATCTCTGATCGATCGTGAGAGAATGCCTTACACCTTGGCGGTTATTCAGGAAATGCTCCGATTGTCCGCCATAGATTTATGTCAGTTTCATCAAGCTATTGAGGACACAGAGCTTTTGGGATATGATATTCCTAAGGGTTCGATACTTCTCCCAAATGTTTACGGGATTAATCGAGACCCTAACATTTGGGGTGATCCGGAAAATTTCCGACCGGAGAGATTCATCGATGCGGAAGGGAGGTTTGAAAAGAGTGACAAATTTATTTCATTTGGTTATGGCAAACGGTCATGTCTAGGAGAGACCATAGCAAGGGATCAAATATTTTTATTCTCGACTAGCATTTTCCAGCGATTCAATGTAAGAATACATGGTACAGTGCCAACACTAAATGGCAAATTTGGTATTTTTCATCACTCATATCCTTTTGAAGTAGTTTTTGAGATTAGAGATCAATAAAGTTGTAACACTGAAACTAACTACAATGCTGTTGACATATAATGCAAAAATTCAAGAAAATTGACCACAACCTTTGCTTGGACCATCGAAAGTGAAGGTGCCCCAATTGCTATAATTATATATACGTAACTCACAAAATGCAGATCGAATGTCTTAACGCAAACATTAATTCCATGCGGCAAGAAGTCAAAAAAGGAAGAAAACATTCCCATAAAGCACGATTGGGAGCTAAACTTCTGCTGGGATAAGCCGCGTCAAACACATCACAGTACATGTTAGATATTAGATTCATGATTCATTTCCCCTTAAAATTTAACACAAGTGCAAACATAAAAAACATGAACTTCTGAAATTCCAGAAAATAAAGGATTTTGTAAAAGCATTGTAAACAAAAATACAAAAAGGTGGGCATCAGTCATAATGTATCATCATGTAAAAAAACAGGCCAGTCCATGCTTTACACCTATCGCCGGAAGGTCTCGTAAGGGATATGGACACAGTGGTCGGAAACAGAAACCATTTTCTGCGATTTCACCAGCTTCACCATGTTTTTGGAAATACCATTATAAAGTCTTAATAAACGTGGGAAAACCTGGCCTGCATATATTGCTGAAAATTATTCATTTTATTAGACATCCAGTTAAGCTTCATCAAAACGAGAAAATTATCTTACACAACACTATGAATAGCAGAATCAAGGGGGTTTCTGGAATAAGATATTTCACGTCGATTCTATCCAGGAAATTTTGTGAACTTTCTGAGAAGCTATTCAATAGGTCCCTACATTGAGAATTGTGGTCATGACCCCGAGTAAAAGGGATGAATGTTAGAGAAAACTGCATAAGCGCAAAAACGGAAAGGGTAGTTTCTGACGTTGCCATTGTGACTTCGCAGGTCAGTCCTTCGCAAAAATATTTGAAAGCGCTGCGATTGCAACAAACTTCAGGGAAATTCATTTAAATAGTCTTCGTATCTCAAAAAATTCCGCCTTGGACTGATGCCCAAATATTGGGCATATGAGGGAGCAAAACCTCCTGAGCATTTTTAATCGACATATGTACCCAACAACTACATGCTAATAACTAGATTCGGTTTAAACTTGGCTTTCGGTGTCTTTTAAATCTTGAGGAGAGCCTCTGATCGTAACTGCTTTGACAAGGGAAAGGGACGGGACAATTTCAGAACGTGAAAATTGTTCACATGTTATTTTGGGACGGAATTGGGACAAACATTATTGTCTCGAGGATTCAGGGACGGGACTGTACAGTATGTCGGGACAGGCTGAATTAATTGTACCACACGGATATTCCATCTAAACCAATGAGCATAACTTTTTATAATAGAGCATGTCTATGTGGAGTATTTACCCACTTCAATGGTGATCTTTTAGAAAGATTCCATCTTGGAGTTTCAGGTTGATACACTGGGTTTTAATTTGAACGTAGTCCATCTACTCTACAAGTGTACAAATACATATGTATCTATGTATGTGCAAGTAATTGTAATGCAAAAAATAAACATCATAAATTGCAGTCGGTTGGCCGACAGCTCGATGAGCGAAACGGTGGCCGTCGTGTACATTTCACATGAGTATAAACGAAAATTAATTTCGCAGCTTGTTGTGGTAACTTGGCGCAAGTTGTTTTTTATGAGCGAAATTTTTCCGAACTTCTCCGAAATTGAACTGTATGCTGAAATGATGAAGTGAAGTTTAAAAAGCAATCCCAGTTTGTATGATATGTAGAATGTCTATTTTTTTCAAAATTTAGAAAATTGGCAAATTCGAAGTGGTTTGCACAACTACCTGTTTAGGGAAATTTAAAGTATAAATCATGTTTTTGAAATTTTTGAAATTTCGCAAAATTCCAAATGGTTTGGACATCTACATGGTCAGGAGACAGGAGTTTGTTTTGGGGAACAGTTTCCCATAATTTTTGATATTTTTGAAAACTGGGAATTTCGAAGTGGCTGTTGGATCATTCAGGAGACCGTGTAAACCAAATTTCAATCGTGAATATCAATTTAGATTTTTTTAAAATGTTTTCGAGATTTTGAAAATTGGAAAATTTGGAGTGGTTTGCACTTCTACTTAGTCATCAGGTTGTGCTGCTGAAATTGGTTTCCAGCTAAGTTGAATAACATGGAAACCTTTGTGTCCACAATGTCAGAACCGAGATCATTCCATTATATCGCTTCGCTCATAAAAATCATGCGTGACTGTCTCCGTCGGAGAAGCACGTACATGAGCATGTAAATATATTTAAATGTATACATACGTAATTACATGTGTTTTATGCAGATAAAAACCCATATGTATTACGGGTCCACCAAAACCATTTGATTTAGCGCTAAATGCTCCGAAAATTTGTGTGCACTTGTACATGCTTTCAAACCCATAAATAAAACCATATAAAATTTAATGCTGAATTCTGACAGTGATTGCGCAGGCAATTACAACAAGTAATTACAATATGTACTTATTTATTTTTTCACTGACATCCTATACATAATAATTTATAATTTTTCTTCATTTTACCGTATTTTTGAGTGTAGTAGACTGTAAAAATTAGTAGCATAATCTTTTCCTGTCTCACGATCTCTTTAGGTGTGGTTTCACCTAGAAATTCTTTAATTATTCTACTAGTACGCACATAATTAGCACATCACTGACCAACTGCAACAATTGAAGAGCATACATCTGCTCGTGAAGTGAACGATTTCTTTTAATTAGCCCATTATAGTAATTACACTTCCCGTAAACCATCTTCCCTACACTATCCCAAAAATTTGCAAAATCAGGCTTATATTCCTAAAATCCTCTTATGATGACAAGTATTGATATTGCGGACCCTCTAATAATTATATGTGACAGTAATTTTATCCCCCTGTGCATATAGCAGCACCTTACAACCTGTAGGATTTATGTGAACTGAAAGTGAGAGCACACAACACTGTGTCTTGCTTTAAAACACATAATCATGCCCTCTAATCTTCGCAACAACTTCTTATCTTCACGTGCACCCAGAGAAACATTAAGAGCTTTATTTTTTGGTCTCATTGTGGTATTTCGGTAAGAAAATCACATTAGAGCTCTTAAACCTCAAAAGATTATTTTACAGGAAAGCTTATGAGCTCGGCTAGTTCCTTAAATTGTTGTACTGTTGATTGACCTGAAGATTTTGTCTGCGGAAAGATTTGAGTGGGGCTTAAGACTCATTTGTCAATAAGACCTAGAATCCTACATTCACGTTCAGGTTTCCCCCTTGTCTTTGCAATGTAGTGTTTTTTTCAACAATTCAGCTTACTTCCAACTGAACGATCTCACTCTCATCTGCTTGCCGGATTGTAGGAACGTGAAGGGTTTATTCCCTGTACTTTCTATAGCTACAAGCATTATAGTTGTAAACACGCGTGCACAAATGCAAGCACATGTGTGCATTAGCCCTCATGAATATACATACATAGAGTACAGATGATGAAGCACAGTTGAGATTCCTGAACCGGAAGAAAAGTGGTACATTCACCTGTGCACCAGAGAGCTACATACATACATAAAATACAAATGATTTGTTCCCAGTTAATTTACGTTGAAAATAATAGTCTTTACGCTGTAACGCTGCTTCAAAGTCGCGTTAATCATATTTTCCTATTATTGACACGCAAAACATCCCCAAATACGGCCCACTATCCTTTTGTATAGGAAAAACTTGATTCAGGGCAGTTTTTTCAGCGTTCTGTCAAAGGACGTTTTGGCACGTTTTTATATCCTCTATAGCTGTAATTACGCGAATGTCAAAATAAACATGCATGCTTTTAGCCCAAGGGAATTCAGAATTGATGGTAAGATAAGGATCTGGCATTGCTAATGTTTTGTAAATACCTCAAAATTTCAGGGCATTCCTGCGTTGTGTAAAATTGTATCTATAAATAACATTCATTAAATATGAAGCTACTGTACTGTGTATTTACGTGTAATTATTTATATACATTTATTTGTCTCTAATTAAAATACCCCAACCATTTAAAACCCTCAACCTAGGAGTGGAGCATTCAATGAATAATTTTAATTACAATTCTTAAAGCAGAGAAATCAATGAGCAGGTTATATAGCCCTTGATTGTTAAACCTCACGCACTGTTTTTCTGTATGTGAATAAAGCAAGGTTTTCGTTTTGTTCCCAAAATTTTCGACTATGGTTGGTGAGTGTTAAAAATAATTCTTGCCAACATCTCAAAATCTTTGTGCTCATTCATCGTAAGATACAATAATAAAATTGTTCTTGGAAAGCATGTCCTGAGTAAATATTGTCCAACCATTCCCTGTCACTGATTACAAAGTTGTCTCAACGTCAAAATAATTTTATTTACGGAAAGCAAGAGCCACTGTATAATATTTGAGATGAGGGAAGGAAATGGGGATGAGTCCACAAGGAGCTTAAAAGATTCTCTGAAGCGGAGACAACGATAAGTTCATCGTCTTGTTATTCACTATACAAATCCCTACCTATGTACTTCAAAGCATGGATCAAACTACAATTCCCACTCACTATTAATTCACTTGAGTGGAAGACGTTGTGGGGGAAAGAAACGGTTCTCTTGATGCTTCAAGTGTTCCTGTGCTTGTTGCTCTTTAATTAATTAATTATAATAGTCATTCCTGAAAGTGTACAGTGATATATTATTTTGTAGTGATAATTGTGCTAAAATGGCTCTTGATTTGAACGAGTCGGAATTTGAAGCATTGGAACTGGTGAGGATGGATTTTTGAGAAAGTTTGCTGGATTTTATTTTACACCTGTGATATTTTAATTTATTATATGTAATTAATTAAGAAAGAATGTGATTTTATTGTACTGAATTTTATTTACGTATTATTATTTATATTTTTAAAGTTCAAAGACACGCTAGGTGAGTACATTAAAGATGAGCTGGACAGTTACCAAAGGCATGATGCAAATCTGCTTCGATGGTTAAGGGGTAAGTTGAGACTGCGTCTTAAAACTTAATACATAATTGTTTCTTGTATCATTTTGAATATATTTAGTATTGAATTACTTATTATTAACTTAAGCTAAAGAGCTCATATGGACTTGTGCATACATGAAGTACCATCAAGATTTATTCTAATTTGCTTTATTCGTATTATTTGTAGCCCGAGATTTGAACGTGGACAAAGCGGAAAAGATGCTAAAAGCAGTAAATTAAGATTTTTAATAATTGTTATTTCAAATATATCCTCATCCAATGTGTGTATAATTGTAGGAGCCATTAATACTATTATTATTTTATAATTAATTCAACAGTCAATGATATGGAGGAAGAACAACGATGTGGACAAAATCTTATCTTGGCGGAAGCCCCAATTTTTTTCCAACGGTTTCAACTTCATGGCACCTGGCGTTGACAAGGATGGATGCATACGTGAGATATTAATAAGACAAAACAAGCGTATATGAGATACAATTATTCGCTTAGATAATCACAATATTATTTATAATCATATTCAAGTCAAAGTATTACATTAAATCTAAAATAATTATTCCAGTTTGCATTGTACCATTTGGGAAGTGGGATCTCCGCGGGGCTGTCGAGGCAGGTCATCGAGCCGATGTGGTTCGTTTCGCAAATCAAATCCTGGAGCAAGGCTTTCAGTTTATGAAGAAGGAATCCAACGATAAAAAGATCCTCAATCAGTTCATTATCATTTTTGACTGGACGGGCTTCTCTCTCAACCAAATCCTGTCACGCGAAAGTAAGTGGACGGGATCTTAATCGCTCAAATATGCACGTCCTATGAACATATTTCTTTTTAAAATTTCCGTTCGTTCCTCCCTTCACGAATGACAACTGTCATAATCAACTTTTTGCTCATTAACTTAGGCTAAGTGCTTCGAATCAGCCATCCACGATTTAAACTGTATTCCCACACGTTTATCATTAATCATTTAATTTTTATGACAACAGCTGTGGACACAATGATGGAATGCTTGAGACTCTTTGAAGCCAATTATCCTGAGACATTGAAGGAGGCCTATGTTGTCAATGGTCAGTAAATATTATGGGACTAATTTCAGCATTAATTACTTAATCAGCTTCATCGCTTTAATATTTCTTAAGCGGGAGGTGAATTAATGATGCATTCGTTTATTTAATTACCCAAATCTCAATAGCTCCAGCCATTTTCGAGATAGTGTACAATTTGCTGAAACCTTTCGTTTCTGCCCGAACTCTTGCCAAGTTGAAAGTTTATAGTACAAATCCTGAGCAGTGGCGAGGAGCTCTTCTGAAGAACATTGACCCTTTTGAGTTGCCATCTCAGTATGGGGGTTCGAATCTGACCTGCAAAAATGTAAGTGGAATTAAATCAGGTGCAATAATTTCTCTAGAATAATTGACGTGCTCAAAATTTAATTACCTGATTTTATCAGTACAATTTAACCCAAGGATTAGAACGTCCTCCAAGAGCTCATGACTTGTCAAAAGGAAGCTTCCAATCTGCCACCATTTCCGCCGGGGACAAGCTTGTCATTGACCAATTTGTTGATCTGCCAGGAACTCACTTAACGTAATCGGATCGCATGCTCAAAATACATTCAAAATATTTAATTAGACGCCGACACACATAATTAATATAGTTGGGGTAGAACTGACTTGACAGAGGAAGAAACATATTTGTGGTGAAAAATATTTATGCATTTGATTTTTAGGTGTAATTTCACAACAAGAGACTACGACATTGGGTTCCAGATTCTGTACAATGATGAACTGCTATTTGCATGCCAGCGAGCCGACTCTCATCGACATATGCAAAAAGGGCTGGTGGTGTGTAATAAGATTGGGACTTGTAAGTTTTTTTGAAATGGTCGTAATTGTCAGTTATTGAGACTTTATGAGTTAGTCATGATTTTATTTAATTACAGATAAATTTTGCTTCGACAACTCCTTCAGTAAGTTCCGGTCGAAAAATATTAGTTTTGCAATTGAACAAGATGTACCTGAGAAGCTGGATGGTTCTGCGGGAAAGATTGATCAGCTAGGATGACTGAGTTAATGAGTTTCAGAATCAGCTTGAAGCTACGAAATACTTACATGAGGGCATTACATCTGATTGTAATATGTTCATAGAAAAACTCAACTCTACGGATTTCTACAGTGCTAAAGAAATTATTTGAATAAACGTCTTCATTCTGACTTCGATATTGACAGACCGTGGTAATACAATAGTTTAACATTTGTACGATAATATGAAATTGATGATAACTTACTTAACTCATTTTGTAATTAATTTTAAATACGATTGTGAATATATGTCAACCGATTTTGTATTATAATTTATAATTGATGTGTTTGGATGCAAATTGATGTGTATTTTGATTACGCATTATAAACACTGCAGTCCATGGTTGCAAAATATTTTTTTTTGACCTGGATACTTTCATAAGCTTTTTGCTAATGCAAACATTTTATTTTTATTCCAACTACCGAAATAATAATTGCGTAATTTTCGTTACCCGGAGGTACAAAATCCGTACCCTGTGTACATATGAACAAAATCAAAGGAAGCGAAATTTGACTGGAACTAATACGTATGTATGTGTAGTAGAATGTTCGCAAGAGAAGAAAATACCGCACTAGGGGTTTAATAATTCTAACTTGATTTTGAAAAAACAATTATAAGAGCTAATTGTTAGTAAACTCGAGCAACATTAGATTCGAAGCTGCTTCTTTAAATATCAACCATCTTAAAATTTAGAGCGATTTCTAAAAGTTCGTGCTACAAAACATACAAATGCCTTCAAAAAACTTAAAATGTCTCAGTGCAAATTCTTGCCGGAGTCCTACGGTTTGTGTTCCCCACCGCAGATACATGGCATTCGTATTAAGCAAATCTTTCAATGACAAGAAAGTAATTCAAGGTAACTAGAATAATTTAATTGTTTACTCAATTGAACCCACGCACTTAACCGAGAAATTCTACTTCAAGCTTACATTGAGTAATCAAGGTGAAATATCTCTTATGATTTTTTGCGCTGATTTTTTCAACGTAGAACATTACATAACGTGCTTCAAAAATTGCTGCATAATCATTTGACAATACGCCAGTCTTCGTGAACTTAAAAATCAATTGCCAAGTCCTTAAACTTGTCAGATGCTTCCAGTCCTCAAAATAGTTATCTAGTTCTTCAGTAATCCCGCACGTGAATAAATTTGCCAATGAAGATTATCATTGCAACTTTGTGGTTACTACCTGCGGTGGTATTCCTTTACTTTGTAAGCGTTTTTACCAAATTTTGAGTCTGCTTTGGGCAACCATGTGGACAGAAAATTACACAATTTTGAGCAAAATGGTATAATATAACTCTGTTAAATTAAAATTTTGAATTTTAGATTCCGGTCTCAGTTACCTCACTACCACTGAAATTGAAAAACGAACTCTCAATTGAAGGTAACGTGCAGTTGATTATTCCGGAAAATTTTGAAGCAAAGGATGTTTTCCATATCTTACGACAACCCCGCTCACCTCGTAGAATGAGGAAAAAGAAAGAATCTCAGGAAAGCTCTGGTTCGAGTGAAAGTATGGAAAGTAACGAACGGCCAGGAAGTACGCAAAGTATGTGTAGCCTGCAAACTGGAAGACGTCGTGGATCGAAGCACAAGAAAATGGGACGCTGTAGATCTTCTACCTCTTCTAGCTCCAGCGAAAGCAAGGAAAGTCGGGAAAGACCTTCGCCAATGCAAAACATGTGTCGCAGGCAACCTGGAAAACGCCGTGGAAACAGACGTAAGAAAATGCGTAATTGTAATAATTGTGAGTCCACATGTTCGATAATAACTACAACTCCAGCAACCACATCTTCGACCACGACAGCCTCTACCACTACAACCACGTCTTCAACCACAACTTCAACCACAACTCCAGCAACCACGTCTTCAACCACAACTCCAACAACCACGTCTTCAACCCCAACTCCAGCAACCACGTCTTCAACCACAACTCCAACAACCACGACTTCAACCACAACTCCTACAACCACGACTTCAACCACAACTCCTACAACCACGACTTCAACCACGACTTCAACCACAACTCCTACAACCACGACTTCAACCACGACTTCAACCACAACTCCTACAACCACGACTTCAACCACAACTCCTACAACCACGACTTCAACCACGACTTCAACCACAACTCCTACAACCACGACTTCAACCACGACTTCAACCACAACTCCTACAACCACGTCTTCAACCACAACTCCTACAACCACGACTTCAACCACAACTCCTACAACCACGTCTTCAACCACAACCACATCTTCAACTACAACTCCTACAACCACATCTTCAACCACAACTCCTACAACCACATCTTCAACCACAACTCCTACAACCACATCTTCAACCACAACTCCTACAACCACATCTTCAACCACAACTCCTACAACCACATCTTCAACTACAACTCCTACAACAACGACAACCTCTACTACTACTACCTCTACGACGCCGGCAACCACTTCTACTTTATCAAATCGAAAAATATAAATCACTGAATAAAGTAAAACTTTTTCGATAAAGTTGATTCAAAACCTTGAAATTAATTAGCTATTAATTCATTTCAGTTTCATCATTTCAAGTGTGTTTGAATCCATAATTACCTTCCTAGATCTTAAGAGGTCTTTAATTTCTTCCCAAAGCCTGCGTTCACTCTTGTAACATCCAAAAACCACCAAAGTTTCATTCTAGTAAGCCTGTGACGGCTCAAGCAGACGGAGTGGGAGCCCATTCAATAAGTGAGACGGCTCAAGCAGACGAGGTACGAGAGCGAGCACATTGACTGAGTGAACTGTAAGGAGAGAAGTGAGGAGCAGAGGTGAGCGCAGCTTATTGCGAGCGGCTCGCTTCTGCAGAGGACCAAGTGTTGCTATAGAGTTATGCATAGTTTAGTATTAAATTTAATATATTGTTGTTGAATGAATTGATTGGAAGTTTATGAGATGCTATCTGAAGTTTGTATGAGCTATCTGATATAAGAGAAAAAGAGGCATATACTTCTTGGCGTGAGTGAGAGAACGTACTTTTACTGATTAAAAGACTGACCAATTTTTTGGTCATTTTCCTTAACTTGAACCTTGTATTTTCATTTTCACGCTGGGTAGCAAAGGCTACCACCAATACAAGGGACGCAACGAGATAGGGGAATTGAAAAGCATTTTGTGCACTGCAACGGGCAGTGCTGGTCCTTCAATATTTAGCATTCAACAAGCGGAGTTGAAAGTGCAGCAAAAAATTAACTTTTATTCCAGTGCCAATCTGAGGCACTTACAAGTGGTCCTTCGAGCCGGATCATCATTTAATCAGTCCTGCTGAGGTGAAATCAGTCAAACGAAGGTTTGTTTTAAGATTTCGAGCATAAGTTGTGAAGGAAAATGGCGAATGAAGACGATGTTACCAGGCGAAGTAGACGATTGTTGGGAGAGGCCCCAGAGGTTTTCGGTACACCGTTGCTACGGATACCCAGGAGTGTTGTCAAACCAACAGATGGAGCCCAAGCAGCAAGTCAACAAACGGTAACAGAAGAGATTTTCTGCAATACCCCTTCAGTTTGTTCGAGAAAATCAGGAAAACGAAGTGTAAATTCCAAATCAAGTATTTATAGCGAAGCAATGCAAAAGAAAATTCTAGCAGAGATCGAATCTAGGGATGCCAATGGTCTGGTCCGGACCATTAATAATGGTCCGTTATTGGTCTGGTCCGGTCTGGTCCTAGACTTGTATGGTCTGGTCCGGTCTGGTCTAACACTTGGACCAGACCAGATACAATTGGTCCAGCTTCAGGACCAGACCAGACCAGACCACAGGACCATGGTCCCAAAAGTACGCAAAATAAAAATTTATGAGTTAACGAAATCCTGTGGAACAAATTAAAAATGTCATTTCTGAGGATAAAAAAAAATTTGACTGGATAAAATGTGATTATTCAATTGCTCTGAATGGTTTTCTGGACCATGGTCCGGACCATGGTCTTTGGTCTGGTCTGGTCCGAATGACTGGATCAGACCACTGGTCTGGTCCGAAAAACTGGACCAGACCAATGGTCTGGTCTGCGCTTTGGACCAGACCAGTTTCATAAAATCTGGATCAGACCAGACCATTGGCATCACTAATCGAATCTATGCAGAGGCTTGGAAAAGCCGAAGACGAATTTCTACTTGCTCGGCTAGAAAGAGAGAAAAGAATTGAAGAAAAGAGATTACAGATGACCAACTTACAATTAGAGGATGAAATTGGTTCAGACAAGTCTGATGATGAAGCTGAGCTACCCGAAGAAATTCTTGGTCAACCTAATCTGGGTGAGCGAGTCAGTAGTTGGTTTGAAGATAACCAACGGAAGACAAGAGACGTTCAAGGAACGGCAGAAATACCCAAAGGTATCCCAAAAGAGCCGAAGGCTGAGGCACCAAGAGGAGTCCAGGCTGGGGAAACGTCAGATCCAATGCTAGATATGAATATGAGGCTGGAAAAACGTATGGCTCGTCAGACAATTCCAAAGGAACTTCCCACATTCAGCGGGGAACCGGAAGAATGGCCAATGTTCTTGCATCAATATCACCGAACCACTCAGTTATGCGGTTTATCGGACGATGAAAATGTTGTCAGACTTTTTAAGTGTCTGAAAGGAAAAGCACGCGAGGCAGTACTTCCCATTCTAGGACTTCCGGAGAATCTGGGTTTGATTATGGACACCTTGGAGGCTATGTTTGGTCGCTCCGACCAGATAGTGAAAGCAATGATTGCGAATGTTAAAGCAGCTCCATCATGTACTCGTAGTAAGCCTGAAAATATAATTGTATTTTCTAACTTGGTCTCTAACCTTGTTGCTACCATGAAGCATTTGAAAAGATGTGGGCAATTGTACAATCCATTATTGCTTGAAGAGCTTATTCTGAAGCTACCGGTTGAACAGCAGTTCAAATGGTGTGATCGTGCCAAGCACTTTCCTGATGAACCTACCCTAGAACACTTTCAGTATTGGTTGAGTGACGTGGCTATGACAGCGCGGATGATGCCTACAACCAATATCACTAACAATGAGAAGCCTGCTGATAATAAGAAGAAGGACAAAAGGTCAGTTTTTCTAGCAACCCAGAAGGAGGATAGGAAATGCTTGCACTGTAGCCAAGATGGCCACAAATTTGAAGATTGCAAAGGTTTTCTGAGCACGGACATACAATCGAGATGGAAGTCCGTGAAGAATAATCGAGTTTGTTACTCGTGTCTCATCCCAGGGCACAGGAGTACAGACTGCCGAAAGAAAATCGTCTGCGGAGTTGATGGTTGTGATAAAAGTCACAACAAGCTCCTTCATAAAACAGCAACGAAACCAGCACCTACAGCCGAAGATAAAGTTGGGGAAATCTCTGGTCATGTTCGAACACGAGGAAACAATCAGGTTCTCCTGCGAATACTTCCTGTCAAATTATATGGCCCTAAAGGAGAGCTGGCTACATACGCAATGTTAGATGATGGTTCAACGGTAACGATGATTGACACACAGGCGGCCGACTTATTGGGATTGACTGGTGAAGTGGATCCATTATGCGTACAATGGACAAATGATCTCTGTAGAGAAGAAAAGGACTCAAGAAGCGTCTCGCTGGAAATCACCGGAGCCAATGAGGGTAAACGATTCAAGTTACAAAACGCGAGAACCGTAGCACAGATGGCACTTCCCCATCAGACGATTGACATGAACGCTGTGAGAGCAAATTGGTTATATCTCCAAGATGTACCTTTTCAGACTATGGTAAAAGCCCAACCTTTAATTCTCATTGGGTCAGATAATATTTTATTAATTACTGCGAGGAAGTTACGCCAAGGTCATTGGAATGACCCGGTTGCTACCAAGACTTGGTTAGGATGGGTCGTTCACGGGAACATCCCCAAGAACCAACGATTGGACAACTCTTTAAGTTTCCATGCCTGCGAGAAACCTTCTGAGGATGATGAGCTTAACCAGCTCGTGAAGACGACGTGGTCGACAGAATCCTTTGGAGTTCGTGTTGTTGAGCAGCCAAGACGATCAATGCAAGATGAGAGAGCCTTATTGATACTACAAGCTACGACCAAACGAGAAGGTAACAGATTTCAAACTGGGTTACTATGGAAGGCAGATAATTTGCATCTCCCGGAGAGTCGTTGCACAGCTGTACGAAGACTCCACTGTATGGAACGAAAGATGGATCGCGATCCAGCTTTCTCTGAGGCTTATTGCTCTAAGATTCAAGATTATCTAGCAAAGGGGTACTGTAGAAAGCTCACACCTGAAGAGGTTAAACGGAAGGGTCCCAGAACATTCTACCTCCCACACTTCGGAGTTTTCAACCCCAATAAACCCGGGAAACTGCGCCTAGTTTTTGATGCTGCCGCACGGTCACACGGAGTTAGCCTCAACGACTGTCTCCTTAAAGGACCGGACTTTCTTAATCCACTACCAGGGGTTCTCATGAGGTTTCGCAGGCACAAAGTAGGAATCGTTGGTGACATTCGAGAAATGTTTCATCAAGTGCGTATCATTCCGGAGGATGTTGACAGCCAACGGTTCCTCTGGCGGGGGAAGGATCGCACAGGAGACCCCGAAGAATTTATTATGCAAGTTATGATTTTTGGCGCAGCATGCTCACCCGCCTCAGCATTATATATCAAGGATCTTAATGCGATGGAATTTGAAAGGGAGTTCCCAGAAGTCGCAGCTAGTTGTATTAAAAATACATATATGGACGATAATTTGCACGGAGCAAATTCTGATGAGGAAGCAGCGTCCATAATTGCTCGAACAATAGACTTGTTTGGACGTGGAGGATTTTCAATTGTGAACTGGGCTAGCAGTTCCAGAGCAGTCATCAAATATTTATCCCCGGAGTTAAGAGCAAAGGGTCTAGTCAGCATTCCGGATGACACTATGTTACCTGTAGAGAGAGTTCTGGGACTAAACTGGGATGCAGAGGACGATAAGTTTGTATTTTGTACAAATTTTCCCAAAGTTAAGGCGCATGTAATTATATGTTCTAGACCCCCTACAAGGCGTGAGATAGCTTCCCTGGTCATGTCAATTTACGACCCACTTGGACTGGTTGCTCAATTCACTATCAAGGGACGTATATTACTCCAGGAGGCCTGGCTATTGAAATCAGGATGGGATGACGCGATACCAGAAGATATGTTTCGAAAATGGAAATGGTGGGTGGAGCAACTAAAATCCATTGTCAATGTCCGGGTACCCAGGTGTTATTCCACTAACTTGGGGGAATCAAAAAACACTGAGCTACATATATTTGTAGATGCAAGCAGCCAAGCATTTGCTTGCGTTGCATACATTCGAGTTGAGTATTCAACAGGCGTCGACATGGGACTGGTTCTCGCAAGAGCATGAGTTGCCCCACTCAAGCCCTTGACTATTCCGAAACTGGAATTGCAGGCCGCAGTAATGGGAAGCAGGTTGGCCATGACGATTCAGAAGGAGATTCAAGTGCCATTGAGCTCACGGGTTTATTGGTCGGATTCGCAGACAGTCCTCTCATGGATAAGATCTGAGGTACCAAGTCCGAGACAGTTTGTTGCAAGTCGAGTAGGCGAAATATTGGAATTAAGCGAAGTTGGGGAATGGCGTTGGGTTCCAACCGCATTGAACGTTGCGGATGAGGCAACAAGGTCCAATACCGAAATTAATTTTCAACCCTCGTGTAGATGGTACCAGGGTCCGGAGTTTCTGAGATTATCCAAAGAAAATTGGCCAAGAGAAACAGCAACTGCTAGAGAAGTACCCGATGATGAAGAGGAGCCAGCGTTCAATTTGATGATAATACAACCATGTGAGTTCCAAGAATTGCCAGATTGTACACGATTCAGTTCATGGTTGAAGTTGGTTAGATCGACTGCGTGGTATTTCCGTTGTTTGCAAAGATTCTTGCACAGGCTTAACCGAAGCCCAGATCCAGTAAATCATGGAGAACTTTCATCCGACGAGTTATACGCAGCCAAGGTAGTTTGGTGGAAAGCAACCCAAAATAGTTGTTTTTATGAAGAATTGTATAATTTGCGAAAAGGTCGACCTATACCCATTAGTAGCAGGTTGAAGTTCTTGTCCCCATTTTTAGATGGTGAAGGTGTCCTGAGAATGAAGGGACGAATAGAGCTAACTGATGATTTGTCAGCTGGGACAAAGTGTCCAGTCATTTTAGACCCCAAGCATCGGTTCACGCAGTTACTAATACTGTACCTACATGAACAGTCCGCTCATCAAGGGGTGGAGTCTGTTCTCAACGAACTTCGTTCCAACTACTGGGTCCTAAATGGACGCGCGGCCGTCAAGAAAGGCTTTCGAGATTGCCAGAAGTGCAAAATAAGAAAAGTACGCCCGAATCCCCCGGAGATGGGTCCCCTACCATTAGAGAGAATCACCCGAGCTGATGGACCCTTCACATTTACTGGGGTTGATTATTTCGGTCCAATAGCAGTCAGTCAGCAGCGGAAGAAGGTAAAACGCTATGGAGTTTTATTTACATGTTTGTCCATAAGGGCAATACATTTGGAAATAGCTCCAGACCTTTCCACAGATGCAGCAATCAACGCGATTAGAAGATTTACTTCTAGACGAGGAGTTCCAGAAATCATGTGGTCCGACAACGGGACAAATTTCAGAGGAGCAAATCGAGAGTTGCAGCAAGCCTTGTCGGAGCTGGATGTGGATAAGATCCAGAGGACATTTTCCGAAAAAGGTATGAACTGGAAGTTCAATCCGCCAAGCTCACCTCATATGGGTGGAGTATGGGAACGGATGGTGAAAGCCGTAAAAACTTCACTCAGCTCTACGTTGAATGAGCATACTCCTAAAGAAGATGTACTTGCCACATTGTTTGCCGAGGCGGAATTCATAATAAATAACCGCCCACTTACACATGTCTCCGTGGATCCTTCAGATCCAGAATGCTTGACGCCAAATCATTTTTTGATTGGCAGAAAATTAGGTCACAATGTACCAGGGAGGTTTGGAGATGGAAATTTCAATTTGAGGAGTCAGTGGCGACTAGTTCAAGAGCTATCCGAGAAATTGTGGAGCCGTTGGTTAAAGGAATATCTACCAACTCTCGCTAGGCGTACAAAATGGCACCAGCACACTGCTCCTACAAAAGTTGGGGACATCGTAGTAATCGCCGACAAAGATGGACCAAGGAACTCGTGGCCAATTGGGCGTATTATCAACGTTTACCCAGGGAAAGATGGACAGGTACGGGTAGTAGATGTGAAGACCAATGACGGCATTTATAAGAGACCGGTGGTTAAAATTTGTGTACTAGACGTCATGCAATGTGATGAAGGACCTGGTCATTCATCAGGGGGAAGGAATGTGACGGCTCAAGCAGACGGAGTGGGAGCCCATTCAATAAGTGAGACGGCTCAAGCAGACGAGGTACGAGAGCGAGCACATTGACTGAGTGAACTGTAAGGAGAGAAGTGAGGAGCAGAGGTGAGCGCAGCTTATTGCGAGCGGCTCGCTTCTGCAGAGGACCAAGTGTTGCTATAGAGTTATGCATAGTTTAGTATTAAATTTAATATATTGTTGTTGAATGAATTGATTGGAAGTTTATGAGATGCTATCTGAAGTTTGTATGAGCTATCTGATATAAGAGAAAAAGAGGCATATACTTCTTGGCGTGAGTGAGAGAACGTACTTTTACTGATTAAAAGACTGACCAATTTTTTGGTCATTTTCCTTAACTTGAACCTTGTATTTTCATTTTCACGCTGGGTAGCAAAGGCTACCACCAATACAAGGGACGCAACGAGATAGGGGAATTGAAAAGCATTTTGTGCACTGCAACGGGCAGTGCTGGTCCTTCAATATTTAGCATTCAACAAGCGGAGTTGAAAGTGCAGCAAAAAATTAACTTTTATTCCAGTGCCAATCTGAGGCACTTACAAGTGGTCCTTCGAGCCGGATCATCATTTAATCAGTCCTGCTGAGGTGAAATCAGTCAAACGAAGGTTTGTTTTAAGATTTCGAGCATAAGTTGTGAAGGAAAATGGCGAATGAAGACGATGTTACCAGGCGAAGTAGACGATTGTTGGGAGAGGCCCCAGAGGTTTTCGGTACACCGTTGCTACGGATACCCAGGAGTGTTGTCAAACCAACAGATGGAGCCCAAGCAGCAAGTCAACAAACGGTAACAGAAGAGATTTTCTGCAATACCCCTTCAGTTTGTTCGAGAAAATCAGGAAAACGAAGTGTAAATTCCAAATCAAGTATTTATAGCGAAGCAATGCAAAAGAAAATTCTAGCAGAGATCGAATCTAGGGATGCCAATGGTCTGGTCCGGACCATTAATAATGGTCCGTTATTGGTCTGGTCCGGTCTGGTCCTAGACTTGTATGGTCTGGTCCGGTCTGGTCTAACACTTGGACCAGACCAGATACAATTGGTCCAGCTTCAGGACCAGACCAGACCAGACCACAGGACCATGGTCCCAAAAGTACGCAAAATAAAAATTTATGAGTTAACGAAATCCTGTGGAACAAATTAAAAATGTCATTTCTGAGGATAAAAAAAAATTTGACTGGATAAAATGTGATTATTCAATTGCTCTGAATGGTTTTCTGGACCATGGTCCGGACCATGGTCTTTGGTCTGGTCTGGTCCGAATGACTGGATCAGACCACTGGTCTGGTCCGAAAAACTGGACCAGACCAATGGTCTGGTCTGCGCTTTGGACCAGACCAGTTTCATAAAATCTGGATCAGACCAGACCATTGGCATCACTAATCGAATCTATGCAGAGGCTTGGAAAAGCCGAAGACGAATTTCTACTTGCTCGGCTAGAAAGAGAGAAAAGAATTGAAGAAAAGAGATTACAGATGACCAACTTACAATTAGAGGATGAAATTGGTTCAGACAAGTCTGATGATGAAGCTGAGCTACCCGAAGAAATTCTTGGTCAACCTAATCTGGGTGAGCGAGTCAGTAGTTGGTTTGAAGATAACCAACGGAAGACAAGAGACGTTCAAGGAACGGCAGAAATACCCAAAGGTATCCCAAAAGAGCCGAAGGCTGAGGCACCAAGAGGAGTCCAGGCTGGGGAAACGTCAGATCCAATGCTAGATATGAATATGAGGCTGGAAAAACGTATGGCTCGTCAGACAATTCCAAAGGAACTTCCCACATTCAGCGGGGAACCGGAAGAATGGCCAATGTTCTTGCATCAATATCACCGAACCACTCAGTTATGCGGTTTATCGGACGATGAAAATGTTGTCAGACTTTTTAAGTGTCTGAAAGGAAAAGCACGCGAGGCAGTACTTCCCATTCTAGGACTTCCGGAGAATCTGGGTTTGATTATGGACACCTTGGAGGCTATGTTTGGTCGCTCCGACCAGATAGTGAAAGCAATGATTGCGAATGTTAAAGCAGCTCCATCATGTACTCGTAGTAAGCCTGAAAATATAATTGTATTTTCTAACTTGGTCTCTAACCTTGTTGCTACCATGAAGCATTTGAAAAGATGTGGGCAATTGTACAATCCATTATTGCTTGAAGAGCTTATTCTGAAGCTACCGGTTGAACAGCAGTTCAAATGGTGTGATCGTGCCAAGCACTTTCCTGATGAACCTACCCTAGAACACTTTCAGTATTGGTTGAGTGACGTGGCTATGACAGCGCGGATGATGCCTACAACCAATATCACTAACAATGAGAAGCCTGCTGATAATAAGAAGAAGGACAAAAGGTCAGTTTTTCTAGCAACCCAGAAGGAGGATAGGAAATGCTTGCACTGTAGCCAAGATGGCCACAAATTTGAAGATTGCAAAGGTTTTCTGAGCACGGACATACAATCGAGATGGAAGTCCGTGAAGAATAATCGAGTTTGTTACTCGTGTCTCATCCCAGGGCACAGGAGTACAGACTGCCGAAAGAAAATCGTCTGCGGAGTTGATGGTTGTGATAAAAGTCACAACAAGCTCCTTCATAAAACAGCAACGAAACCAGCACCTACAGCCGAAGATAAAGTTGGGGAAATCTCTGGTCATGTTCGAACACGAGGAAACAATCAGGTTCTCCTGCGAATACTTCCTGTCAAATTATATGGCCCTAAAGGAGAGCTGGCTACATACGCAATGTTAGATGATGGTTCAACGGTAACGATGATTGACACACAGGCGGCCGACTTATTGGGATTGACTGGTGAAGTGGATCCATTATGCGTACAATGGACAAATGATCTCTGTAGAGAAGAAAAGGACTCAAGAAGCGTCTCGCTGGAAATCACCGGAGCCAATGAGGGTAAACGATTCAAGTTACAAAACGCGAGAACCGTAGCACAGATGGCACTTCCCCATCAGACGATTGACATGAACGCTGTGAGAGCAAATTGGTTATATCTCCAAGATGTACCTTTTCAGACTATGGTAAAAGCCCAACCTTTAATTCTCATTGGGTCAGATAATATTTTATTAATTACTGCGAGGAAGTTACGCCAAGGTCATTGGAATGACCCGGTTGCTACCAAGACTTGGTTAGGATGGGTCGTTCACGGGAACATCCCCAAGAACCAACGATTGGACAACTCTTTAAGTTTCCATGCCTGCGAGAAACCTTCTGAGGATGATGAGCTTAACCAGCTCGTGAAGACGACGTGGTCGACAGAATCCTTTGGAGTTCGTGTTGTTGAGCAGCCAAGACGATCAATGCAAGATGAGAGAGCCTTATTGATACTACAAGCTACGACCAAACGAGAAGGTAACAGATTTCAAACTGGGTTACTATGGAAGGCAGATAATTTGCATCTCCCGGAGAGTCGTTGCACAGCTGTACGAAGACTCCACTGTATGGAACGAAAGATGGATCGCGATCCAGCTTTCTCTGAGGCTTATTGCTCTAAGATTCAAGATTATCTAGCAAAGGGGTACTGTAGAAAGCTCACACCTGAAGAGGTTAAACGGAAGGGTCCCAGAACATTCTACCTCCCACACTTCGGAGTTTTCAACCCCAATAAACCCGGGAAACTGCGCCTAGTTTTTGATGCTGCCGCACGGTCACACGGAGTTAGCCTCAACGACTGTCTCCTTAAAGGACCGGACTTTCTTAATCCACTACCAGGGGTTCTCATGAGGTTTCGCAGGCACAAAGTAGGAATCGTTGGTGACATTCGAGAAATGTTTCATCAAGTGCGTATCATTCCGGAGGATGTTGACAGCCAACGGTTCCTCTGGCGGGGGAAGGATCGCACAGGAGACCCCGAAGAATTTATTATGCAAGTTATGATTTTTGGCGCAGCATGCTCACCCGCCTCAGCATTATATATCAAGGATCTTAATGCGATGGAATTTGAAAGGGAGTTCCCAGAAGTCGCAGCTAGTTGTATTAAAAATACATATATGGACGATAATTTGCACGGAGCAAATTCTGATGAGGAAGCAGCGTCCATAATTGCTCGAACAATAGACTTGTTTGGACGTGGAGGATTTTCAATTGTGAACTGGGCTAGCAGTTCCAGAGCAGTCATCAAATATTTATCCCCGGAGTTAAGAGCAAAGGGTCTAGTCAGCATTCCGGATGACACTATGTTACCTGTAGAGAGAGTTCTGGGACTAAACTGGGATGCAGAGGACGATAAGTTTGTATTTTGTACAAATTTTCCCAAAGTTAAGGCGCATGTAATTATATGTTCTAGACCCCCTACAAGGCGTGAGATAGCTTCCCTGGTCATGTCAATTTACGACCCACTTGGACTGGTTGCTCAATTCACTATCAAGGGACGTATATTACTCCAGGAGGCCTGGCTATTGAAATCAGGATGGGATGACGCGATACCAGAAGATATGTTTCGAAAATGGAAATGGTGGGTGGAGCAACTAAAATCCATTGTCAATGTCCGGGTACCCAGGTGTTATTCCACTAACTTGGGGGAATCAAAAAACACTGAGCTACATATATTTGTAGATGCAAGCAGCCAAGCATTTGCTTGCGTTGCATACATTCGAGTTGAGTATTCAACAGGCGTCGACATGGGACTGGTTCTCGCAAGAGCATGAGTTGCCCCACTCAAGCCCTTGACTATTCCGAAACTGGAATTGCAGGCCGCAGTAATGGGAAGCAGGTTGGCCATGACGATTCAGAAGGAGATTCAAGTGCCATTGAGCTCACGGGTTTATTGGTCGGATTCGCAGACAGTCCTCTCATGGATAAGATCTGAGGTACCAAGTCCGAGACAGTTTGTTGCAAGTCGAGTAGGCGAAATATTGGAATTAAGCGAAGTTGGGGAATGGCGTTGGGTTCCAACCGCATTGAACGTTGCGGATGAGGCAACAAGGTCCAATACCGAAATTAATTTTCAACCCTCGTGTAGATGGTACCAGGGTCCGGAGTTTCTGAGATTATCCAAAGAAAATTGGCCAAGAGAAACAGCAACTGCTAGAGAAGTACCCGATGATGAAGAGGAGCCAGCGTTCAATTTGATGATAATACAACCATGTGAGTTCCAAGAATTGCCAGATTGTACACGATTCAGTTCATGGTTGAAGTTGGTTAGATCGACTGCGTGGTATTTCCGTTGTTTGCAAAGATTCTTGCACAGGCTTAACCGAAGCCCAGATCCAGTAAATCATGGAGAACTTTCATCCGACGAGTTATACGCAGCCAAGGTAGTTTGGTGGAAAGCAACCCAAAATAGTTGTTTTTATGAAGAATTGTATAATTTGCGAAAAGGTCGACCTATACCCATTAGTAGCAGGTTGAAGTTCTTGTCCCCATTTTTAGATGGTGAAGGTGTCCTGAGAATGAAGGGACGAATAGAGCTAACTGATGATTTGTCAGCTGGGACAAAGTGTCCAGTCATTTTAGACCCCAAGCATCGGTTCACGCAGTTACTAATACTGTACCTACATGAACAGTCCGCTCATCAAGGGGTGGAGTCTGTTCTCAACGAACTTCGTTCCAACTACTGGGTCCTAAATGGACGCGCGGCCGTCAAGAAAGGCTTTCGAGATTGCCAGAAGTGCAAAATAAGAAAAGTACGCCCGAATCCCCCGGAGATGGGTCCCCTACCATTAGAGAGAATCACCCGAGCTGATGGACCCTTCACATTTACTGGGGTTGATTATTTCGGTCCAATAGCAGTCAGTCAGCAGCGGAAGAAGGTAAAACGCTATGGAGTTTTATTTACATGTTTGTCCATAAGGGCAATACATTTGGAAATAGCTCCAGACCTTTCCACAGATGCAGCAATCAACGCGATTAGAAGATTTACTTCTAGACGAGGAGTTCCAGAAATCATGTGGTCCGACAACGGGACAAATTTCAGAGGAGCAAATCGAGAGTTGCAGCAAGCCTTGTCGGAGCTGGATGTGGATAAGATCCAGAGGACATTTTCCGAAAAAGGTATGAACTGGAAGTTCAATCCGCCAAGCTCACCTCATATGGGTGGAGTATGGGAACGGATGGTGAAAGCCGTAAAAACTTCACTCAGCTCTACGTTGAATGAGCATACTCCTAAAGAAGATGTACTTGCCACATTGTTTGCCGAGGCGGAATTCATAATAAATAACCGCCCACTTACACATGTCTCCGTGGATCCTTCAGATCCAGAATGCTTGACGCCAAATCATTTTTTGATTGGCAGAAAATTAGGTCACAATGTACCAGGGAGGTTTGGAGATGGAAATTTCAATTTGAGGAGTCAGTGGCGACTAGTTCAAGAGCTATCCGAGAAATTGTGGAGCCGTTGGTTAAAGGAATATCTACCAACTCTCGCTAGGCGTACAAAATGGCACCAGCACACTGCTCCTACAAAAGTTGGGGACATCGTAGTAATCGCCGACAAAGATGGACCAAGGAACTCGTGGCCAATTGGGCGTATTATCAACGTTTACCCAGGGAAAGATGGACAGGTACGGGTAGTAGATGTGAAGACCAATGACGGCATTTATAAGAGACCGGTGGTTAAAATTTGTGTACTAGACGTCATGCAATGTGATGAAGGACCTGGTCATTCATCAGGGGGAAGGAATGTGACGGCTCAAGCAGACGGAGTGGGAGCCCATTCAATAAGTGAGACGGCTCAAGCAGACGAGGTACGAGAGCGAGCACATTGACTGAGTGAACTGTAAGGAGAGAAGTGAGGAGCAGAGGTGAGCGCAGCTTATTGCGAGCGGCTCGCTTCTGCAGAGGACCAAGTGTTGCTATAGAGTTATGCATAGTTTAGTATTAAATTTAATATATTGTTGTTGAATGAATTGATTGGAAGTTTATGAGATGCTATCTGAAGTTTGTATGAGCTATCTGATATAAGAGAAAAAGAGGCATATACTTCTTGGCGTGAGTGAGAGAACGTACTTTTACTGATTAAAAGACTGACCAATTTTTTGGTCATTTTCCTTAACTTGAACCTTGTATTTTCATTTTCACGCTGGGTAGCAAAGGCTACCACCAATACAAGGGACGCAACGAGATAGGGGAATTGAAAAGCATTTTGTGCACTGCAACGGGCAGTGCTGGTCCTTCAATATTTAGCATTCAACAAGCGGAGTTGAAAGTGCAGCAAAAAATTAACTTTTATTCCAGTGCCAATCTGAGGCACTTACAAGTGGTCCTTCGAGCCGGATCATCATTTAATCAGTCCTGCTGAGGTGAAATCAGTCAAACGAAGGTTTGTTTTAAGATTTCGAGCATAAGTTGTGAAGGAAAATGGCGAATGAAGACGATGTTACCAGGCGAAGTAGACGATTGTTGGGAGAGGCCCCAGAGGTTTTCGGTACACCGTTGCTACGGATACCCAGGAGTGTTGTCAAACCAACAGATGGAGCCCAAGCAGCAAGTCAACAAACGGTAACAGAAGAGATTTTCTGCAATACCCCTTCAGTTTGTTCGAGAAAATCAGGAAAACGAAGTGTAAATTCCAAATCAAGTATTTATAGCGAAGCAATGCAAAAGAAAATTCTAGCAGAGATCGAATCTAGGGATGCCAATGGTCTGGTCCGGACCATTAATAATGGTCCGTTATTGGTCTGGTCCGGTCTGGTCCTAGACTTGTATGGTCTGGTCCGGTCTGGTCTAACACTTGGACCAGACCAGATACAATTGGTCCAGCTTCAGGACCAGACCAGACCAGACCACAGGACCATGGTCCCAAAAGTACGCAAAATAAAAATTTATGAGTTAACGAAATCCTGTGGAACAAATTAAAAATGTCATTTCTGAGGATAAAAAAAAATTTGACTGGATAAAATGTGATTATTCAATTGCTCTGAATGGTTTTCTGGACCATGGTCCGGACCATGGTCTTTGGTCTGGTCTGGTCCGAATGACTGGATCAGACCACTGGTCTGGTCCGAAAAACTGGACCAGACCAATGGTCTGGTCTGCGCTTTGGACCAGACCAGTTTCATAAAATCTGGATCAGACCAGACCATTGGCATCACTAATCGAATCTATGCAGAGGCTTGGAAAAGCCGAAGACGAATTTCTACTTGCTCGGCTAGAAAGAGAGAAAAGAATTGAAGAAAAGAGATTACAGATGACCAACTTACAATTAGAGGATGAAATTGGTTCAGACAAGTCTGATGATGAAGCTGAGCTACCCGAAGAAATTCTTGGT
Organism: Allacma fusca; assembly: GCA_947179485.1. Taxonomy (NCBI): domain Eukaryota; kingdom Metazoa; phylum Arthropoda; class Collembola; order Symphypleona; family Sminthuridae; genus Allacma; species Allacma fusca. The sequence continues at coordinate 61,082,439 of OX359246.1, forward strand.
CAACCTAATCTGGGTGAGCGAGTCAGTAGTTGGTTTGAAGATAACCAACGGAAGACAAGAGACGTTCAAGGAACGGCAGAAATACCCAAAGGTATCCCAAAAGAGCCGAAGGCTGAGGCACCAAGAGGAGTCTAGGCTGGGGAAACGTCAGATCCAATGCTAGATATGAATATGAGGCTGGAAAAACGTATGGCTCGTCAGACAATTCCAAAGGAACTTCCCACATTCAGCGGGGAACCGGAAGAATGGCCAATGTTCTTGCATCAATATCACCGAACCACTCAGTTATGCGGTTTATCGGACGATGAAAATGTTGTCAGACTTTTTAAGTGTCTGAAAGGAAAAGCACGCGAGGCAGTACTTCCCATTCTAGGACTTCCGGAGAATCTGGGTTTGATTATGGACACCTTGGAGGCTATGTTTGGTCGCTCCGACCAGATAGTGAAAGCAATGATTGCGAATGTTAAAGCAGCTCCATCATGTACTCGTAGTAAGCCTGAAAATATAATTGTATTTTCTAACTTGGTCTCTAACCTTGTTGCTACCATGAAGCATTTGAAAAGATGTGGGCAATTGTACAATCCATTATTGCTTGAAGAGCTTATTCTGAAGCTACCGGTTGAACAGCAGTTCAAATGGTGTGATCGTGCCAAGCACTTTCCTGATGAACCTACCCTAGAACACTTTCAGTATTGGTTGAGTGACGTGGCTATGACAGCGCGGATGATGCCTACAACCAATATCACTAACAATGAGAAGCCTGCTGATAATAAGAAGAAGGACAAAAGGTCAGTTTTTCTAGCAACCCAGAAGGAGGATAGGAAATGCTTGCACTGTAGCCAAGATGGCCACAAATTTGAAGATTGCAAAGGTTTTCTGAGCACGGACATACAATCGAGATGGAAGTCCGTGAAGAATAATCGAGTTTGTTACTCGTGTCTCATCCCAGGGCACAGGAGTACAGACTGCCGAAAGAAAATCGTCTGCGGAGTTGATGGTTGTGATAAAAGTCACAACAAGCTCCTTCATAAAACAGCAACGAAACCAGCACCTACAGCCGAAGATAAAGTTGGGGAAATCTCTGGTCATGTTCGAACACGAGGAAACAATCAGGTTCTCCTGCGAATACTTCCTGTCAAATTATATGGCCCTAAAGGAGAGCTGGCTACATACGCAATGTTAGATGATGGTTCAACGGTAACGATGATTGACACACAGGCGGCCGACTTATTGGGATTGACTGGTGAAGTGGATCCATTATGCGTACAATGGACAAATGATCTCTGTAGAGAAGAAAAGGACTCAAGAAGCGTCTCGCTGGAAATCACCGGAGCCAATGAGGGTAAACGATTCAAGTTACAAAACGCGAGAACCGTAGCACAGATGGCACTTCCCCATCAGACGATTGACATGAACGCTGTGAGAGCAAATTGGTTATATCTCCAAGATGTACCTTTTCAGACTATGGTAAAAGCCCAACCTTTAATTCTCATTGGGTCAGATAATATTTTATTAATTACTGCGAGGAAGTTACGCCAAGGTCATTGGAATGACCCGGTTGCTACCAAGACTTGGTTAGGATGGGTCGTTCACGGGAACATCCCCAAGAACCAACGATTGGACAACTCTTTAAGTTTCCATGCCTGCGAGAAACCTTCTGAGGATGATGAGCTTAACCAGCTCGTGAAGACGACGTGGTCGACAGAATCCTTTGGAGTTCGTGTTGTTGAGCAGCCAAGACGATCAATGCAAGATGAGAGAGCCTTATTGATACTACAAGCTACGACCAAACGAGAAGGTAACAGATTTCAAACTGGGTTACTATGGAAGGCAGATAATTTGCATCTCCCGGAGAGTCGTTGCACAGCTGTACGAAGACTCCACTGTATGGAACGAAAGATGGATCGCGATCCAGCTTTCTCTGAGGCTTATTGCTCTAAGATTCAAGATTATCTAGCAAAGGGGTACTGTAGAAAGCTCACACCTGAAGAGGTTAAACGGAAGGGTCCCAGAACATTATACCTCCCACACTTCGGAGTTTTCAACCCCAATAAACCCGGGAAACTGCGCCTAGTTTTTGATGCTGCCGCACGGTCACACGGAGTTAGCCTCAACGACTGTCTCCTTAAAGGACCGGACTTTCTTAATCCACTACCAGGGGTTCTCATGAGGTTTCGCAGGCACAAAGTAGGAATCGTTGGTGACATTCGAGAAATGTTTCATCAAGTGCGTATCATTCCGGAGGATGTTGACAGCCAACGGTTCCTCTGGCGGGGGAAGGATCGCACAGGAGACCCCGAAGAATTTATTATGCAAGTTATGATTTTTGGCGCAGCATGCTCACCCGCCTCAGCATTATATATCAAGGATCTTAATGCGATGGAATTTGAAAGGGAGTTCCCAGAAGTCGCAGCTAGTTGTATTAAAAATACATATATGGACGATAATTTGCACGGAGCAAATTCTGATGAGGAAGCAGCGTCCATAATTGCTCGAACAATAGACTTGTTTGGACGTGGAGGATTTTCAATTGTGAACTGGGCTAGCAGTTCCAGAGCAGTCATCAAATATTTATCCCCGGAGTTAAGAGCAAAGGGTCTAGTCAGCATTCCGGATGACACTATGTTACCTGTAGAGAGAGTTCTGGGACTAAACTGGGATGCAGAGGACGATAAGTTTGTATTTTGTACAAATTTTCCCAAAGTTAAGGCGCATGTAATTATATGTTCTAGACCCCCTACAAGGCGTGAGATAGCTTCCCTGGTCATGTCAATTTACGACCCACTTGGACTGGTTGCTCAATTCACTATCAAGGGACGTATATTACTCCAGGAGGCCTGGCTATTGAAATCAGGATGGGATGACGCGATACCAGAAGATATGTTTCGAAAATGGAAATGGTGGGTGGAGCAACTAAAATCCATTGTCAATGTCCGGGTACCCAGGTGTTATTCCACTAACTTGGGGGAATCAAAAAACACTGAGCTACATATATTTGTAGATGCAAGCAGCCAAGCATTTGCTTGCGTTGCATACATTCGAGTTGAGTATTCAACAGGCGTCGACATGGGACTGGTTCTCGCAAGAGCATGAGTTGCCCCACTCAAGCCCTTGACTATTCCGAAACTGGAATTGCAGGCCGCAGTAATGGGAAGCAGGTTGGCCATGACGATTCAGAAGGAGATTCAAGTGCCATTGAGCTCACGGGTTTATTGGTCGGATTCGCAGACAGTCCTCTCATGGATAAGATCTGAGGTACCAAGTCCGAGACAGTTTGTTGCAAGTCGAGTAGGCGAAATATTGGAATTAAGCGAAGTTGGGGAATGGCGTTGGGTTCCAACCGCATTGAACGTTGCGGATGAGGCAACAAGGTCCAATACCGAAATTAATTTTCAACCCTCGTGTAGATGGTACCAGGGTCCGGAGTTTCTGAGATTATCCAAAGAAAATTGGCCAAGAGAAACAGCAACTGCTAGAGAAGTACCCGATGATGAAGAGGAGCCAGCGTTCAATTTGATGATAATACAACCATGTGAGTTCCAAGAATTGCCAGATTGTACACGATTCAGTTCATGGTTGAAGTTGGTTAGATCGACTGCGTGGTATTTCCGTTGTTTGCAAAGATTCTTGCACAGGCTTAACCGAAGCCCAGATCCAGTAAATCATGGAGAACTTTCATCCGACGAGTTATACGCAGCCAAGGTAGTTTGGTGGAAAGCAACCCAAAATAGTTGTTTTTATGAAGAATTGTATAATTTGCGAAAAGGTCGACCTATACCCATTAGTAGCAGGTTGAAGTTCTTGTCCCCATTTTTAGATGGTGAAGGTGTCCTGAGAATGAAGGGACGAATAGAGCTAACTGATGATTTGTCAGCTGGGACAAAGTGTCCAGTCATTTTAGACCCCAAGCATCGGTTCACGCAGTTACTAATACTGTACCTACATGAACAGTCCGCTCATCAAGGGGTGGAGTCTGTTCTCAACGAACTTCGTTCCAACTACTGGGTCCTAAATGGACGCGCGGCCGTCAAGAAAGGCTTTCGAGATTGCCAGAAGTGCAAAATAAGAAAAGTACGCCCGAATCCCCCGGAGATGGGTCCCCTACCATTAGAGAGAATCACCCGAGCTGATGGACCCTTCACATTTACTGGGGTTGATTATTTCGGTCCAATAGCAGTCAGTCAGCAGCGGAAGAAGGTAAAACGCTATGGAGTTTTATTTACATGTTTGTCCATAAGGGCAATACATTTGGAAATAGCTCCAGACCTTTCCACAGATGCAGCAATCAACGCGATTAGAAGATTTACTTCTAGACGAGGAGTTCCAGAAATCATGTGGTCCGACAACGGGACAAATTTCAGAGGAGCAAATCGAGAGTTGCAGCAAGCCTTGTCGGAGCTGGATGTGGATAAGATCCAGAGGACATTTTCCGAAAAAGGTATGAACTGGAAGTTCAATCCGCCAAGCTCACCTCATATGGGTGGAGTATGGGAACGGATGGTGAAAGCCGTAAAAACTTCACTCAGCTCTACGTTGAATGAGCATACTCCTAAAGAAGATGTACTTGCCACATTGTTTGCCGAGGCGGAATTCATAATAAATAACCGCCCACTTACACATGTCTCCGTGGATCCTTCAGATCCAGAATGCTTGACGCCAAATCATTTTTTGATTGGCAGAAAATTAGGTCACAATGTACCAGGGAGGTTTGGAGATGGAAATTTCAATTTGAGGAGTCAGTGGCGACTAGTTCAAGAGCTATCCGAGAAATTGTGGAGCCGTTGGTTAAAGGAATATCTACCAACTCTCGCTAGGCGTACAAAATGGCACCAGCACACTGCTCCTACAAAAGTTGGGGACATCGTAGTAATCGCCGACAAAGATGGACCAAGGAACTCGTGGCCAATTGGGCGTATTATCAACGTTTACCCAGGGAAAGATGGACAGGTACGGGTAGTAGATGTGAAGACCAATGACGGCATTTATAAGAGACCGGTGGTTAAAATTTGTGTACTAGACGTCATGCAATGTGATGAAGGACCTGGTCATTCATCAGGGGGAAGGAATGTGACGGCTCAAGCAGACGGAGTGGGAGCCCATTCAATAAGTGAGACGGCTCAAGCAGACGAGGTACGAGAGCGAGCACATTGACTGAGTGAACTGTAAGGAGAGAAGTGAGGAGCAGAGGTGAGCGCAGCTTATTGCGAGCGGCTCGCTTCTGCAGAGGACCAAGTGTTGCTATAGAGTTATGCATAGTTTAGTATTAAATTTAATATATTGTTGTTGAATGAATTGATTGGAAGTTTATGAGATGCTATCTGAAGTTTGTATGAGCTATCTGATATAAGAGAAAAAGAGGCATATACTTCTTGGCGTGAGTGAGAGAACGTACTTTTACTGATTAAAAGACTGACCAATTTTTTGGTCATTTTCCTTAACTTGAACCTTGTATTTTCATTTTCACGCTGGGTAGCAAAGGCTACCACCAATACAAGGGACGCAACGAGATAGGGGAATTGAAAAGCATTTTGTGCACTGCAACGGGCAGTGCTGGTCCTTCAATATTTAGCATTCAACAAGCGGAGTTGAAAGTACAGCAAAAAATTAACTTTTATTCCAGTGCCAATCTGAGGCACTTACAAAGCCCATGGTTACAAAATTACCGACCACGAAGTTGATTCACTATAAAGTAATGATTCTTAAAAGGTCGTGCCTAATAGAGAGAGTAAACTGCGTTAGCAGTGCTGGGCGTTGTGGTGACCGATGTCTTGAATGTTATATATTGTAAGTACAAACGAAAATACCTGGTCGATTGCTCCGAAGACAAAAATTCAACCCAAGATAATGGCTGAAGGTCAAGACCAAACACTACATATATGTAATTATTTCAAGCCTCGAGATAATTGTTTCCACACGTGTGTGAATATATATGCCAAGTCATGCCCCTTCAAGTGTCATGTACTTGCTCAATATTCCACAGGTGATGAGCAACATTTAATAAATGAATTCAAGGTCCTTATGTGTAGCCGGCTCAATCCACTTCAATTAATTTAGGAGCAAAAAGAGCATTATTTATTTTTTATGTGAAAATGGTATCAGCGAATTTCGAATGTAACAAAGATTATATTGATGTTTTCTTGAACGACTGTCTAGACAGATACCTGGCATGCTCTTAATTTTAGATTTGTAACGGCATGGTCAGTAAAAATATGAAGCAAGCTTGGAAGAAAAACATGTTGAGCAAATGTGTGGAAATATGTAGATAGGATGTGGCAGGGATTTGTGAGCATGCATTTACATTTTGAAAATAGGGCAAATTACAAAATTGGATGCACATCCAAAAACAGCTCAACAAAAGTGACCCCGTGGTCGGTCTTTACTACAGTCCTGAAATTCAGTCATCGGTGTCCATTCCAAATTATTGAAACTTCCGAATGGAAGTTTGGAATTGGTATTCAGAACTGACCAGGAAATTCTCTTAATTATATTGTAGCTCAAAGTATCTACTTTTGTTGGGTTTCCATGCATAGACCAAAAGGTTAGCTTTGCAAATGTCCATGTCTCCAGACAGGGAGAATGCCTTTTGAAGGAATTACATCAATTGAAGAATTAGCCCAAAAATACCAAATATTAGAGGTGTGTTTACTGCCGCAATGACATTGAACGAACCTATAATATTGCCCTCATTGAAGAACTGAACTGCCAAAAAGTACAGGAAACAGCCAGGAACATGACTACAATGACATGTACAACAACTACATATGTAGCACTTGAAACTTTCGTATCTAAAAATTGAAAACATGTGGTAATAATGTGGTGCACCGCAGTATTTCCCACGTTTCATTGGTGTCAGTAGATCTAAATTCAAAAATTATTGTTTAACAGTCATAACAATTTAGTAAATTCCAACAGACGCTCAGTATGCTTATACATACATACGTACATGCATAACTGAGGGCGAGATTTCAATAGGTTCCCTGGGTGGATGGAGAGGAATAAACAAAAATATACACAATATTAAATATAACGGTCTTCAACATATAGTGTCAATGCTCAGCTCACTTCTTCTCACAATTAATAATCATACTTTATAAGAGATAATTTTTAGGACCAGAAGGAACAGGTAATCGGAAGCAAGCTCTTCGTAACAGTAGAAAATAGAGAGTGGGTTCTATATGAATGACCCCAAGTAAAACAAAGCTGCGTTATAAAAGTTATTAAAAAACTGATGATTTCATCTAGGCGAAGAAAAATGTCATGATAAAAAACAGGTCACAATTTACGGTTTTTTCAAAATTTCAGGGTTAAAATTTTTTAAATTGATAAATTCCAAAGATCCGAGTCGGGTTTACTAAGCGGCTTTTCGAAGGAGACATTGCATTCGTTTCAACGGTATGAATCACGATGGGGATTTAACATTAATAATTCATGAAAACAACTACTGAACGTAGTAGAAATGTTTGAGCATTCGTTCCTCAATTCATTGAATAACGGCGAATCGAAAATATATAGACAAGTAATTATATATTATTCTCAACAATAGAGGATCTCCAAAATACAACAACAATGCCTCAACGAGGTCTTCAAGACAAATGTAATTCAACAAAAAATTATTCGAACTGCCAACTGTGGCCAAAAATCAAAATAACATACAGGAGAAAGTCTACACGACAAAAATGTGCCTCTACAAGGACAAAACTGATAACGCCGGTAACGGCGGAATCTAAACAAAAGAGTCATTGAACTGTGACCGTTCTTTAATTTATATAGGACTGAGACCGCCACAAGGAGCCAGGGGGTTATCAGTGTTCAAAATGTTACAATTTGCTAAAGAAAAATTGAAGCTGAAAGAAGCCTTGCAGATTTATGAGTAGCTCAGTAGAAGCGATGCCGTGGTTCCGACAACGAAATCCAGAAATTCAGGCGTTGACGTTCGTTCCAAAGTACGAAAACTGCCAACCTTGATACCGCTATTCGGAACCGACCAGGAAATTTGCTTAATTATTTTGTATCTCGAAGTTTCCTTATTGGATTTCCATGCAGAGACCAAAAGCTGAGCTTTGCAAAATTTCATGTCTTCTGGCAGTGAGAATTCCTTTTCAAATATAGTGCAAAATACAAGAGACGCAGTTACTACCACAACGACATTGAATGAACCGATAATAGCGCTCTCATTAAAGAATCGAATTGCGAAAAATGCACTGGAAACCACCTGGAACATATACGACATTTTAGCAGCATATACCCAATGAACACCGTTCGTCGCAGCAACGTCGGGGATTAGTCACAGACGTTACAAAACGTAACCAAATCTTTAACGTTTTATAAATCGACACAACGACGTCCTTTCAACGTCAGTAACGAACGTTTTGAATACGATGAGATTTAGCGTGTGACTAACGTCACCATGAGACAAAATCCTGTAAGACGTGCTGTAATTATTACTAAGTGTCTCCACTAGGTTGCTACAGTAACATTGCTTCGACTGCTGCAGAGGAAGTGCTACAAGGTAAGTCATCTCTTACATACATCAAATTAATTACTTATGTAAAAATTGAATTAATTGGTGTGAATATAGCTACGAACGAAGTAGGGTAACAAATGTGGTCAAAAAACCAGTGAAGTATTTTCAATATGTATAAAATTGTGTGCAAAAGACAGTTACGACGGCAAATAAAATTAGCCGTTGAAAGAGACTTAAAGCGGCTAAGACAGAGTCCCAGACGATTGGAAGAATTCGATGTCAAACATTTACATACCGGCCAAAGTTCAAAGTTATCAACTCCGAAGAATCTTAGTGAAGAGCATATCAAAGTTGCTGAACCTAACCCAACAAATTCTCCTGAAATCATCAGCGAAGATTGGGTAGAGCCATTGACAACGAATCGCATTAGTGAAGCTGATTTGGATGGGATTCAGTTTGAACTTCCAAATCACAGTAGCAACCCCAGTGATATTGGTGACGAAATAAAACAAGAATTACAAATATGGGCTGTAACCGAGAATGTTACACACAGTGCGCTTGACAGCTTGCTCAAAATTTTGCGGAAAAGAATTCCAAGTCTTCCAAAAACAGCAAGAACGCTTCTAGAAACTGAGCGATGTTCCAGTGTAAAACCTGTTGCTGGAGGAGAACTGTATTATTTTGGCATTAAAAAGGGAATAATTCAGAAGTTGCGTAAAGGGCTGAAATTTGTAACAACAACTTTAACATGTCGCTTCAGTATCGACGGAATTCCACTGTTCCATAACTCAACTCTTTGCTTTTGGCCAATTCTATGTATTTTAAATGAATCAAATTGTCCTAAGCCGTTTCCGGTTGCCATATTTGCCGGTCATTCAAAACCCAAAAAATTACAAGATTATCTTTCTGAATTTTCCACAGAATTAAAAGAGATTTCGACTCTAGGTGTTCAGTTCGAAAACCAGGTTTATGATTTGAATCTGCATAATGCTTTGTTCATTTTAGACGCCCCTGCGAGAGCATTTGTTAAGGGAATCAAATCACACAGTGGATACTTTTCTTGCGAAAGGTGCATGATCGAAGGGGATTATGTTTCGCATCGAATGTGTTTTCGAAATCAAAGTTCAAAATTAAGGACTAATTTAAACTTTAAATTTCGCGAACAAGAAGAACACCACGTGAGTCCGTTTGTTTCTGAACCAAGTCCACTAGAATCTATCGGAGTGGGAATGGTGACTCAATTTCCATTAGATTATATGCATTTGGTGTGTCTCGGTGTTGTCAGGAAACTAGTTTCGATGTGGATTAAGGGACCCCTGAAAACACGACTACCAAATGCGAACGTAAAATTAATTTCTTCAATTCTCAAGAATTGCGTTTCCAAAATCACGTCCGATTTCAATCGGTCCCCCCGAGATATTGAACTTTGTGATCGCTGGAAAGCCACGGAGGCAAGGCAATTCTTGCTATATACAGGACCCGTTGTATTGAAGAATGTACTTAAAAAATCGGTCTACGATAATTTTATGCTGCTTAGTGTTTCTATTAGAATTTTAATTTCAACTGATACAACAAAATACGACATCGCCAACGAGTTTCTGAGTGCTTTTGTGAAACATTGTCAGAAATTGTACGGTCCGGAAGGGCAGGTATACAACTTTCACAACTTGATTCATTTATCACAAGATTGCAAGTTGTACGGACCGCTGGATAAATTTAGTGCGTTTCCGATGGAAAATTACTTAGGCACCCTCAAACGCATGATTCGATGCAAGCATCACCCTTTGCAACAAGTTCACCGACGTGTTGCTGAGCAAGCAGTCGCTTTTGACCGTGAAATTCAGAAACTAGAATACCAAAATTTTGAAAATGTCAAACAGAGGAAAAATAATCACAAATTCCAAATTCGCAATTTTACTTTACAAGCATCAGAACCAGACTGTTATTTCATTGGACATCAAGGGTTTTTCAAATGTACAAAAATTCATTTAGCTCACACAGCTTTAAATTCTGTTTTGGTGGAGTGCAAAAAGTTAAAACCTATTGAAACGGAACTTTTTACATACCCAGTTAAAGCAAGCACATTGAATATAGTTTTATGTAATCCCCAGAGTGACAGTGAAAGCTATGTTGTCAAACCAAACGAAGTTGTTGCAAAATGTCAATCGCTGGTCTATAACGATCATCTTGTATTAATTCCCCTTGTTCATTCAAATTAACTGAACTCGTAATTAAACAGAATTACGCTATAAATGTCTTTCCAGATGTATTCATTGGTATCATTTCTGAGCGAAAAGCAAAGTGATGGATCAACTTCCTGCGAGATTGTCCCATCAATCTGGATTTCAAAGGATAGGACTTATTGTTGGTGGCCCCAAGGAAAGAATTGTTCCTACAGGAAGGCATTTGCTAAGCTGGAAGTACCCAAAGAATTGGAGTGGAAAAAATGTATTCCAATTTATATAAAACTATCGGCAGGTAACAAATTCGAATATTTAATTACATATATGATACATTTTGTAAATAGTGCCCATATATTAAGTTCTACTACAATAATTAATCATTTTAGTCGTATTAGAAAATTGAAGGCATACCCAGGTTATGGTCGGTATAGACATAATATTTTAATAAAATGTATACAGTGACTCGCTATTAGGGACCCCTTGCGAGATTTTGGATGTTATGAATTGAGATTTGAAGCCCCGAATCCCATTTACAAATTTTTTAGGGTATTGCTTATAAGGGATAATGCTATCAAGATACAAATATTGTGTGTCCATTGAAGCAAGAGTTTGCTGTATCTTCATGTAGCTTTTAGTTTCTAAATTTCACATTTTTTACGCACGTCATTAGCATTTGCCTCATTGGTATAATTCATTTGCATATTTGCGACCGATATATAATAAGTATCTATATAATGCGTGTATCTATAAATAGTGCATATATTGAGTTAAATGGTTTGGGGATTTATATAAATTTATTGTTTGTTTTTAGACGATTTGGCTTTTGTTAAAGAACAGCAGGAAGCATTCTTGGAAACGTCAAATCTCGATACCGATTATAACTCAAAAAATGACAATCGTAAGCAGAATCGTCGCTGTGTCAAATCCTGCAATTCCCTTCCGATTCCTTCATCTGATGAGGATTCCGACTCTTTACCGTCCGCTCCATTTGTGTCAAATTTAACTACAACAATATCCTCCAACCGAGCTGAGGAGAATCAATCAACTTCCAATGAAATCCGTCACCACAAAGTCAGTGAGGTTCTCTTGGATGTCCAAACACAATCTGGAAATTCCATTGAAGTTGTGCAAGAAAACGAGATTTCGGATAATGTTCCAATAATTTCTGGTGAAAATTAAATGCAAATACTTCTAGAATAGTCTTAAAAGTAGTTAAATTCCTAGTAATAATGTAAATAAAATACCTCGTAGTATCTAACAAATAGCTATCATACTTACACATACCCTAGTACAAACGCAAACGCTAAAGTAGGCTCTATGAACCCAAACCGTTTGTGCTTTCCAAAATTTTAAAACAAAATAGATTATTTTCACTCCAAAAAATTATAGAAAGTAACCTTATGCTCCAAGTACAAAATATTTTTATTTGTGAAATGAATAATTGTTTATAGATAATTACTAATTAATTTTAGATATCGAGAAGCTCATCTTGGAGAAACTGGAAGCTTTGTCAAGGAAAATTGATAATTTGGATTTTCATATTCAAGCGTTGACACCAATTCAGAACCTAAATCCGGATGAAATAAACTCTTGTCCTGAATTGCCAGCTACAAATATTCAACAACTGCTGGAGTGCGATGCGTTTTGTAAATCATCGGTTGCCAATGCTAAAAAACTTGTAATTTTTCTAAAATACTGTAGCTATAACATGTATATGTATCGAAATTTTGGTGGATTTTTTATTGTTAAAGCAAATGCAATCTTGTAAATAATTCTTTTATTAGGAATATGATTATATTTATTTTCATTTTTCCAGGCTGTTCTTATATCACGCGTGGGTGGAAGAAACGTCAAAGAAGCAACAGAAAATGTTTTGGGAGAGCTGATGACTGATGCAGTTGCAGTTGAATATAATTGGGCTGGAACGAAGCGAGGTGAAACTCAGAAATTAGCATTTAAAAATACTCGCTTGGTTGCTCTAATTCATGGTAATTACAGTTATTTGTCTGTGTACATAATATAATAATTGAAGTGATTGAATTTTTAGGCTATTAATAATTGTTGGTAAAATATTGATTTGCAGATTCAATAAAATTAATGCGCCATCACTCACGAGTAGAACGGTCTGAAATTGAAGACCCTGTGAAGGTTTGGCTAAAGAATGCTTCCGCCCGTATTAAAAGGTGCAAGAACTCCAGCGTGGACACGGCTGACGAACTGCTCAACGATTAAAATTTTTGTCAGCATTCTTAAAATTGTAACAATAGCAAATTATTCATTAGCTATGTAGTTATGTAATTCTTCTTAAACTCCTTTGCTCAAATTATTTTTAATAGACTCAATAGTGTTTCAGAATTTAGATCTTTAACGTCCACAATGTATCGGAGAATAGAAATAAACTCATGCTACCTTCATTTTTTTGATTTTGTTGTCATTATATTTGATTATTAATCACTTATAAAATCGAATCTGAAATAATTAGTACTAACGTTGCATGGCTGTCATTTACCGACGTAACCAGAGCGTCAAAATATTCGTCCCCATGACGGCATTACGCGTTACTTTGTAACGTCACCAGGTGACCAAATGGCGGACATTTTGACGTCATAGCGACGTCGGTGTGTAACGTTACGCAAACCACAGAACGTTCGTACATAACGACTCTGAGACGTTGCATGAACGATCTGTGTTCATTGGGTAGGTAGATTTCGCACCAAAAAAAATTAAAAAGATGTATTAATAACGTGGATTGTCGTAGCAATTTCCACTTTTCGTTACTGTCTTCAGATCTAAAATCAAGTGGTAAACTTGATTTAACATAACTATGCTGTTAGTAAAAATAAATAATTCTTCTGTTTGTACATTATAAATTGACATGGTACCTTAAACATCTTTCCAGATCCGTACTAATATTGTCAAAAAAGAGAAGGATCAAAACCAGCCAAAAATATACGCCAGTCGCGGCTACCACGATAAAGCAAAATTCAAACATGTACAATACATGATACCATGCATTTGTTTGGTAGCTCAAAGGTAGAGTAGAGTAAATCAGAAATACCATTTTCGGATAAATATAAAATGCTACAAACATGAGAGTGCACCCAGGTCCCAGAAAGAAGGCGAGATACCGAGCAAGCAGTTCCAGGTGGGAGTATTCCATGAGTTTTCTACACCGTGAATTTTGTCCTGTTATAATAAAAAATTCCACCCCAATTGGGAATACTATTTGAAATGTAATGCTTAAGGGATTGTTCTGTTTGTAAATTAATTCTTGGAGGAGTGAAACTGGAAACCCTTACCTTTTCTACTGTGATCGTTCCCTTCGAATAGGTGATTGAAAACAATGACAAGAATGTCAGGCTCCAAAACAAATAAAACGTGGAAATGATAAGAACTGAGCATGGAAAATGACAAATAAATCAGGTGTATCATAAAATGTGGGAGAACAAAGTGCTCTGGAAATACAACGGACTGTATGAGTCGTGAAAACACGTAGAACAGATGAATGACGACGATGGTCGTTAACAGATACCAAAAGGTCTTGTACTTCCCTGTCACTACCTTCATTTTGCCGGTGATCGTGTTTATACGTACAGGAAGGATACTCAGCATTCCTAACGCATTCAGCAATCGTATTTTCCAGTGAAATTCGGCTTGACTCAACATTTTTCAAAAATTCCTACCCTGATGTTGTTTGAGACAATTTAAGAACAGGATTGGTATTTCAATAACCGGAATTCGTCGCAAGTAGAGGCTTTGTGGAAAGAAGTGCTCAACCCCAGAAAATCAGATTACCTCATATATCTATACAAATGTTGTAATTATTGTTATTTCAATGTAGTGAATATTCCAGGTAATAATGTTCAATAATCAGTTGAATAATCAATGAAAGTAACAAGTGCCAATTTAAATCAATTTAGCCCAGTTTTTTCTTACCAAATTTACAACGTGATTACAGAAATTGTTATTAACGGCATATAATTTGAACATGCTTTTACATCAGCATGTTTGGACGAAAACAACTCGTCAACAAAAATAGCTAGAATTCGTCAAAAGTAGAAGCTTTGTGAAAAGAACTCAGCATCGAATTCACATATAGCTTAGCAAATTACAGTAATTCATATATACAACTGTTGTAGTAATAATTATTGTTATTTCAATGTAGTGAATATTCCAGCCAATAATTTTCATTAATCAGTTAAAATAAATGAAAGCAATATAGGTACCAACTTAAATCAATTTACCCCAGTTTCTCTTGCCAAATTTACAACGTGATTACAGAAATTATTATTAACAATTAACGGCATATAATTTGACCATGCTTTTAAATCAGCATGTTTGGAAGAAAACAACTCATCAACTGAAATGCTGTCCAGGTGTAGACATTTTTTGGAATTATTACAAATAATTGTAGTAAACGCCAAAAATGTGAAAGAAGGTTCTAAAATGTCACAATACTCATTTTTCATGTAATTCGCACGTCGAATCGAGGCTAGCCACTTTAAACTTGAAGACACGTAGGAGGAGCTGATGGCCTGAATATTATTAAGGTAGAAACTATGCAATTATTCAGTGTTATTAGACGCCATCAACAACATAAGGAGCCATTTTACCAGGAATGTATCTAATTAGAATCTTTATTCAAGAGCCACACACTAACAAACGTTGAGTTGAATTATTCGATTTTAGAAAAACAGCAGCCGCTTGAAGCAATTATTATTACCAATATTATGTATTTGATGGCCAGTTCCTGTGGTAATGAAGCGGATTTTTGGGTACAGGAATAATTATTATTGGAAATAGGGATATAGTTAGACGTCTCCGAATATATACCTGGAGTGATTATCCTTGTTCGTACTACAAAAAAATCCTTTCCTTATACCAGGAAAAATACATGGTACACATTACATTGTACCAGACACTTACAGAACCCCGAATATACTTGGAATTAAATAAAGGAAAACTGGTGCCAGCAATGAGAGTTGACGTAAGACAAACCAAGTATATTTGAATCCCACCGACAATACAATTGGTATTAATTTTTCTGAAACTGGTCCGGACAACAAGGAATCACACAGGTTTCACCAAGTACGTTTTGTTTTCACGTGAAACAAACTTGATATTAATTGAACAAAAACTTTGGGGGTGAATCAGAATTATCCCGTCATGTTTCAGAAAAATTAAGTCATCAGGCAATATCAATCCAAACTTGGTTCTCCACCTCTGCGAATTTTTATGGCGCTTGCCCCATTCAGTGCCTTCTTGGAAGCCCCTTACAGCAAGATGCCCCCTCACCAGTAACTCCTGCTGCCCTCTCACCAACATTTCATTTTTGTTTCGCTTGATAATCGTCACATTATTAATTATCAAATATTTGCATTGTTCAATTCATTATACTTGTTGACGTCATAAATTACAATTTATTACTATTATTTAACAACTACATCACATTCATGTATTCCCTTTTTAATTCCTGAATAATTTGTTTTACTTGGTCACCCTGACTCACAAGAAACATTCTTGCATCAAATGTGCATTCCCCTTTCTTGTTCACACATACATACATACATACATACATACATACATACATGTAACAACAGTTGTGGGTGGTAGTTGAGGACAGTGAGGGTTGGGTTAGGTCGGCTGGAAAAGAGTGAGTGCCACCAAGGTGTGCATAGTTGTAGTGTAGAGTAACGCTCATTTTTAACCTCCAGCAAGTAGTGGTAGAGTTAGTACTCGGAACAGTTCAGTTCGATTAAAAATTTGCAGTTCAGTTCAGTTTGAGCAGTACTGAAAAGAAAATTCGGTTTCGGTTCAGTTCAGTTTTACCCGATGAACTGAACCGGTGAATCAAGCAATTTAGTTGCAGTGTTTGGCAAACAAGACTAATTGAGGGTACATAGAGCTCCGAATTTAGTCATCCGAGTCAAACCCAGAAAAAAACTGATTTCTTCTTTGTCTCAACCTTTTCCTAATCGCATTCACCATAGCAATCAGTGCACTGCAGAATGTACAAATGATATGTTCTTGATTATGCTAATGCACTCTGGAATGGCCCTGTTTCAGAATCAATGTTTAGTTATCCATTGCTTCCTTTAGCATTACAGCTTTGGACGAATTCAGTATCTACATTATCATTAGGATTCGTATGATTTGTAATGTTTTTTAGCTCCGTAATTAAACCAGAATTTTAAGCATCTGTTGATATTTTAAAGAAAATAGTAAGTGCGAAATGTAACTTCTTTAGCCCCATGATGGTCCGGCAACATATAATGTGCAATGTAACATGTCCTAACATATGATGTCCCATATAATTATTAAAAGAGAATTATTAAAAGAGAAGATGGACCCTACCCCCCCTTCCTATCGTCATCCTAACGTCATTATTCCTTGACACCCCCTCCCCTGTTAACGTCATCAATGCAAAAACAAAGACAAAAAATCATCTGAGATCAGCACTACGTGCTAAGTCACCAGGGGGCGAAGCGCCGGCGGAGTTGCAACAAGGGTTATTAACAGTAATGTGGTGTGTACAAGGAAACGTGTATTTAATTTCCCCCCGTACAGGTCACGTTTATAAGTACTGGACAAAGTTGTTAACTGAGGCAAAAGTAAAAAATCAAATATAACTTTAAACTGACATGCATGCAAATAAACATTTATACCCCATAGCCAATTAAATTCCATTCCAAAACATTTGAGTTACAAATGCCCGTACAAAAGCCCGTTATATACCCTTCATTCCATTAAATTTAGCTCCTTGATTTCAAATACTGATATTTTGAAATAAAGGCGCCAGGTATATAATGTAAATGTTTACAGCCTTTTACCACAATTAGTTTATAAAAATTTGATATGTTACCGTTTTGTGGTTCACCAGTCCACATAATATACGGGAAAACACTAAAATAAATCAATGTTTAATATTTCCCAACAAAATAACCACATAACACCTTGACATGTAAAACCGACGATAATCCTCACCACTGTGAAAGTAAGACTAAAATTTGCATAAGCAGTTAAAACTACATGCAACAAACAAAATTAGCAAGGCACCATTTGACGAGAAAGAAATGAATGTTAAATAAAATCGTCACTAGAATATGTTCATGTGTAATTGCGTATTCAATCGAACCGTTTCCACATGTTGAGCATTTTGACTTGAAACGATTGTGCATTCGTTTGTAATAATGTGCGCGTTAAAACGCTTAAGTATATAATTGCGCAGACAGCAGGTGGGGTACAGTCTACCTTTTGCTAATTGGCCCTGAGCATACGTTGTTGGGATTTGATGGTATAAAGTACTTGGCAAGCAGACAAATACAAATAAAATATCATTTCAAAGTTTTGCGAAAAGTGGCATCGGAAATGGTCGATAAAAAAAAAAGTTTCTGTAACTGCTTTCACGTTCTAATTTCTGGAAATATTGAACTCACTCAAAAATGTCTCTTGTCATTTGAACACACCGTGCAGATTATTTGGATTACATTATATGTAAATACAACAGAATTTACTTAAATTGCAAACATACACTGTGGTGGTAGATAGTAACTACGCTGATTTTGACGATTCAGGAGTAAATCCGTAAAGTAATTATTTATTGAACTTTCATTTATTCATTTTATGATCAATTAAGCATTTATCTCTCAACTAAGATTATATCAAATGGACGGGGTGACAGGGTTAGTCCAACAACAGGTTCCAAATGAGGCATTTTTCTTCCTCGTTCGATTGTAAACACTTGAAATAAATGAGTCACGAAAAGAAACAATTCGTCTCTGGCAAGCCCTTCCCCAATGCAAACTCTCTTGCCTGTTGAGAAAGGCAGTAAATTTTCATTCTTCCTGAATTTCCCATGTTCATCGAGGAACCTCTCTGGTCGGAAATTCTGCGGATCCCCCCAAACTTCTTCATCAAAATGAGCACTGTAAAGATTCGTTATAACCATTGTATCTTTAGGAATGAAATATCCCTGGAAGTTCACATCCTCCGTTGCTTGATGAAACGCAGCAAAATGAGATAGTGATGAGTAGCGCAGAACTTCGTTGATCACTGCTTCCGTGTAAGGCATGTGAGGGCGATCCGCTAATGTTGGAAATCTCCCTTGACCGATGACAAGATCGATCTCATTTTGTAATTTTTTCAAAACTTGAGGGTAGTGAACCAAGTAGGCAAATGTCCAGGTTAGAGTTGTGCTGGCAGTGTCCGCCCCTGCAAGGAATAGATCCAAAAGGGTGTACAACATTTCTTCCTGCTTTTCATGAAAACTTGATTGAAGGTCTGTAGTTTTTCTAACTTGATCAGTGTAAGCATCAACAAAGTCCCTTGGTTGATCTGGCACGTAATGTTCACTGTGTTTGTTGATCTGGTTCTGAAGAAATCGTTTCAGAGATTCAGTATTCTTCATTATCTTGTCGTAGCCAGAGAGCCTTCGACTGACGTTGTTCATCCAAGGCATTAGTATTGACATACTTGCTACGAAATCCGTTTCATTCAATAATCTGAAGAAAAAACACGTTTTAACTCTACTGATTCTAAAGCTTGCTCAAGACAAATGAAGGAATTGATAAAATTCTGATTTATGCACTCGGCCACAAATGTAACCTAGTATAAATAGACTTTACAAACATATCTATGCATATACAAATGCGTAGCTTACGATGTCAAAAATGGAATAGCCTTTAACATTTCAGGGTCCCTCAGATCCATTCGTTCTCCAAATAAGATGCTCCACAAGGCGTTCACTACAGCTATATGGAATACGTGAGAAACTTGTAATGGCCTTCCAACGTGCTCCTTCAAATTTTCAATTAGCTCTATAATTTCATCTTGAATTTTTATTTCCATGGATTTCGTCCCGAAACCAAAGTCCCGAAGGTATCTTAATGTGAACCTTCGTTGCTCTGTCCAGTGATGACCTTCAGTAAACATGATCCCTAAAAATGCGATATTAATTGAAAATATCTATATAGCGATGTGTGAAAAAATACATTAACCTGTGAAATCATGTAAGTTTTAAAAAAATAATTAGCTGTAGATTAATTTTGAAATTCATACCTTTCGCCTCGCCACGGCTCCTGGCGGTGAAAAGTGTCAGTTTTGGTCTGCCGGCAAATACACTTAGATTTACAGCTTCTCTTATTGTTCTTGCATCGTTCAGTACTACACTTCTGCAAGTATTTATAAAATGATTTATCAGTATTAGCTGGATCATTCCGATAGTAACAATAGAATATTTCTCCACGTACTTATAATAATATAATTGGTATAAATATTGTCTATTTACAGAAAATGTTTACCTGTAGCTTCCAAACCAGACGCCAATAATAGGCCCGTAAGTTTTCTTCCACTTTAATAAAGTTTTATGTGCTTTTGGTCCGAGCAGTGGAAGATGTCCTACGACGGGGAATCGAATGGGACCTGAACAATAGAAAACCGTACCTTTTTGAAACAATTCTGACAATTTACCTCTCACTTCTTACAAATGCACACTCTTGTGCTGATGTGTGATTCTGGTTTGCGAATATTTTTCACTCCAAGAAAAGTCAAAGTCAGTGAATACCAATTTTATAAAAATAGGAAATAAATGTAATGTTGAGAAATTATATTTACCAGGAGGAAAATGTGCAGGGACCCTTTCCATTAGTAGCCAGACTAAAGCCAAAATAGCAACAGCCGCTAATAATAATACATCAAGTAACATTTCTCTGGTTGTTCTGCGGAAATCGAAGCACTTCCAGTAAAAACCTACAAAACAGGATACTCAATAGTAAAAGTCTTCTCTGTAGTTTTATATAGGGGTTTCCTGGAATTTTAATCTCGACATCAAAATTTTATATCCAAGAATAAATTGCTTTACCGTACGTACCTTCCAACAAGACTTCCTTGTTGGACTGTCCAGTCGATGTTGATAGTTCAGAAGTAACTACGGTAAACTTTCATCGGCATCTTTTTTTCGAATGTCTTATTTCCTGCCTTTTTTTATATTTATATTACAACTTTTCAAGATAGTAAAACTCTTGAAACATTTCGGATCATTAGACCGTGTCCCCCTAGTTTTTTGAGCCCATTGTCACTGTCTTCGAACACATAATAATATGGCATGTACATATATCTGCATCAGCCATTAATTGTTTATGGGATCACAGTAAATTATTGTCATTCCCAGCCGTCTGGAGTCTAGACTACTCCACAGAATTTTAGAGCTGTCTCGAGGTAAAAGGACGACTCCAAAAATTGTTTTCCCTGAACATGTCGTTACTTTATTAAAACCTTTTTCACAAGGTTTGCATGATATGGTTTAAAATTAGAAAGGACAGGGGAAGGGTTTCTGTTGGAATCAAGTTATGGATTTCTGGAATTATGTCTTTTAAAAGGTTTACAAAAATAATGTAACATAGTACAATAAACTATGCAAGGTGTATTTTTGAGTTAGACTCAAAATAACTGACGTTCTCCACAGATTTAACCAATTTAGATTTTAGGTCTGATTGACTCACCAAAGAACACCTGAAAGATGAAAAATTTAGGGCCAGATTGTAATAATTGAATAAGTAATTATGCCAATTAAATAATGGTACATATAATATGCCATTCTTACGGAGGTCATAGAAAATCCGCAATTTTTCAATAGTTCCCAGTAATATTTTTTCCTAAATCTTTTTTTTTTCGAAAATTTAGTTTCTGACGATCCTTTCCATTAACACAATCACTGTCTCAAAGCACCTTTACAGATTACACAGTACCGTTTGGAATTCAAAACTATATACTTTCCTTAGCTCGTGTAAATAAAGACGAATAATTATTGATTTATATTCCCAGAGGATGGTGGCAATTCTTACTCAGAAATGTAAATTATGCTCGGTTAATCCACAAATGCCATGACAATCTCGATATTTGATTATTTTGTGTTTAAAGAAAAACATTTTGCTATTTTCGATCACGCAACGAACTCTGGTAATGTTTTTACTTAATAATTACCTCAATCAGACATGCGCACCTGCTGGAAGTTCCATACCAATAAAATAACGTCCCGAAATAAAGGAAGAGTGTTTTTGACCAGGTTTGGTTGCGTAAAATGTTCACATTAGTACTGCTCTTTGGAGTGCGCGGAGGTGGGATATATGTACCAGGCAGAGTTAGGATAAAAATTCTAACGAAATACTGATTAAGTATAGCCAATATTGAAATTATTTGGTAAATGCATGGTAGAGTATATCGTCGCTGAAGAGGCAAAATGGACTAAGTGCAATTTCGACTAGAAGCAAAATGGTCTACATGCCTTTTTCCTTAAAGGCAAAACGGAATAGTTGCAAGCTTTCCTGAAAGCAAAATGAACTACATGCAGTTTTCACTAAAAGCAAAATGGTCTACATGCGTGTATACTTTCATAATGGCAATTCTGCTTTAAAGCGAAATTGTATGTAGACCATTTTGCTTTTAGACGAAATTGTAAGTAGACCATATTGCTTTTAAAACTTGATGCATATATTCCATTTTGCATTTAGTAAAACTGCATGTAGACCATTTTGATTTTAATCGAAAATGCATGTATTCCATTTTGCCTCTTCAGCGACGAT
The DNA here is from genome assembly GCA_947179485.1 of Allacma fusca. Classification (NCBI taxonomy): domain Eukaryota; kingdom Metazoa; phylum Arthropoda; class Collembola; order Symphypleona; family Sminthuridae; genus Allacma; species Allacma fusca. The sequence continues at coordinate 61,104,665 of OX359246.1, forward strand.
ATCGTCGCTGAAGAGGCAAAATGGTCTACGTTCGCATGCTTTGGTACAGCACTTAGAAGATTTTGCCTCTTCAGCGTTAGTATGTATCAACTTAAAATCGCAATTGCATTACTATGTACTGTTAAGCTATATTTGAGTTTGAGAAATATTACTCATGTAGGAATGACTCATATATGTAAAGGAGAAGAATTGTATCCTGTACTCAGCCATTGGCTGATGATGATGTCATTTATGAGATTCTTATTGTATGATGTTGTGTGCCCAACCATTGGCTAAAAATGATGTCACTAAGAAAGAAACTATCTTCCCTTTGTTACAACCATCCCTATATAAACCCAACTCATGAAGACAGTCGAGAGACTAGAGCTGAGAGGCTGGAGTTAGAGTCTGGCCCGTGTCACACACATAGTAACTATACTGTTACTATGCCGGACTCCACATCACTCCTCTCTCTCTCTCTCCCTCTCCAGCTCACACATTCACTATACTATACTCGAGTACTTTGAATAAACTAATAATTGGCAGAACTTTATATTATATTCCCCATTATTCACTTATTCTTAATCAAGTAATCCCCATTCACAATTACATCTTAACATGGTGGAGTTGCTACGTTTTCTATATTTTGAATTTGTCAATTCAAATATAGACGTTTCCCGTCCTCTCTGCGAGTTTGCTCCTATTCAGTCCCATCCTAAAAGTATTTTTTGGCGTCAGCCTCTGCCGAAGGCTCTGGTCAAAATTTTCAAGACATTCTCCAACTGCCCTGACCAGCCTACCACCGATTTTTTGCCGACACCGAGATAACTGTTTGGAATCACTACCAGAATTGATCACTCTACCCGTGACTTCCCTTCGCAAAGAAAATTTCGCCTACCACCGAGACGAATTCCACGGCTGACCCTAGCCAAGTCACCCGCCCAACATAGACCTGCTCAACGCCAATTTATGGACTTCAATAATCGCGTCCCATTAATGCCCGGATTTTCAAGATATCGACACGACATGCCTCATCCCTCTTCAATTGCCGACGTTACTACGGAATCAAAGGATACTCAGAGTGCCAGCACACGAGATTGCGACTCATGCAAGTATTACACAGACTACAGACAGTTTCCAGCACAGAGAAACTACCCACAGAATCTTCGCTTCCCCGGTATGTCTATTAAATATTTTCGAACGTCTCGCTTAATCTACAATATTTTGTTTTGAAGTCTACTCATCGAAACGCAGTGTCTCCAAGTTCCATCAATTTTTGCGACAAACATTTCCACGACAATGTTAACATGTTTCCTGTAAGCTTCCAGAAAGTGTGATTAATTTTTCGAGGACGAAAAATCTTTAGTGCGGTGAATTATATGACAAAAGTGTAATGAATGTTAAGCCATACATATAGTTTAAGAAAACGGATACATTGTATGTAAAGAGTAGCAATGAAGCCTCTTACTGTTACTGTAACACGTAAGGAATATTACTTACAGATGTAAAGGAAAGAAAATCTTAGTGTCTATTGTATCGTGCTCAACTATTTTATTATATGTAAAAGGTGTAATTTTTATGAGAAAGTCATGCATTTGTTTTCAAATGTTTCATTTATTATACCATGTAAATTTTGTTGTATTGCTGGAGTTGAAATTCGGATTCAAAATTTTATTGTCTTGTTAAGAATTTAAAATATGTCACCCTTGTTATAAATGCTGGGACAGCATTTCAATTGCCCGTAGAATGTTAAGCTATATTTGAGTTTGAGAAATATTACTCATGTAGGAATGACTCATATATGTAAAGGAGAAGAATTGTATCCTGTACTCAGCCATTGGCTGATGATGATGTCATTTATGAGATTCTTATTGTATGATGTTGTGTGCCCAACCATTGGCTAAAAATGATGTCACTAAGAAAGAAACTATCTTCCCTTTGTTACAACCATCCCTATATAAACCCAACTCATGAAGACAGTCGAGAGACTAGAGCTGAGAGGCTGGAGTTAGAGTCTGGCCCGTGTCACACACATAGTAACTATACTGTTACTATGCCGGACTCCACATCACTCCTCTCTCTCTCTCCCTCTCCAGCTCACACATTCACTATACTATACTCGAGTACTTTGAATAAACTAATAATTGGCAGAACTTTATATTATATTCCCCATTATTCACTTATTCTTAATCAAGTAATCCCCATTCACAATTACATCTTAACAGTACATGGTAACGTACGCATGTATATAAATTCTTAATTTTGACCTAAATTACTCATGCAAAAATTGTGAAATGTCCGTTGTCATTGGTTCGGCAGTTATCATGGCACGACCAATATCCACAATAATTCAGAGTAATCCACAGTTTCAGAAACACACTCTGATCAATAAATTATTGTTAGTTCACATTAAATATTCCTTTCCTCAGAGAGCTCACGATACAGCACACCAGAATTTGAATAAATACTGGTCGGTAAATAAAATTCACTTGGGTTATCTCGTGTTTTAAATTTCCAATCCCAATAGTATAAACATACCTTGTAATGTTTTAATTCTCACAAGAACTACACCATCAAACAATTCAACCGGTTGTCCGTCTGAACTTACAATTAGTAAACAGTAGAAGATAGAGAAGTCAAATCGCATTACAATGACTACACGTTGAACGTTAACAATGAAAATTTCTAAAGTTTTCATAATTATTTCATCGTTATTTTGGCAATTACAGCAAGTAGCTTTTGGTATTTCGAAAAATTTAGATCAAACATCGTTTTCAACATTTGCAACATTTCTATCCTATTTAGAATATTATCAAACGACTGTCTACGCCCCAGAAATTCTTTCTTCTGAAGAAACTTCAAGAATAGAACTTCACATCCTTTCGTTTTACTTCCGTACATTTAACCCAGTACTGCATGCCAGAGACGAACTATTCACCCAGAAAAATTTCATGAGACGGAAGAAAATTCTAAAAGTTAAACGTAATTTAATTGTTGCGATTACTACTTCAAGTAGGTTAAATTCATACGACACTCAAATTATGAAGCAGCTGCAATATATCCGATATTTATTGAATGTGGATGAAGACTACGTTGTAGTGATTTACCCTTGGAGTCTTGAAGCGAAGCCGAATGACCTGAAGTTATTCCAAAAGAAATCACAAAGATATTTTACAGAAGCAATCCGTTACCCGGAAAATCTCATATTTTTTGTGTGGGATCCACCAATCGGAGAAAGCAACCGGATATTCGTTACACACTTGTATTGCTCAACAAGGCAAGAGATGTGTCTTAGAGAGGAAACACTCCCAGAGAAAAGATTGGGACCATTTTCGGATGCCCAAGTCCAACAATTTGAGTCAAAATTCAAACGATCATCACTAATTCGATACAATTACAACGAAGCACCATTGCATTTTGTGATCAGCGCTAATGAGCTCCAGACATTGCCTTCATTTCCTATTATTAAGAATATGCCATTTCGAGACGTCATCAAATTTTCGGTAGACTTGAGTAATAGAAATGAAGCATTAGAATTTTCTAAAAAAGTTTTATTTCCTATAGCTCGATTGGTAATAGATATTGTTGGGCATTTAAACGGCACTGCTACAACAGCAATTGAAGGTATTCGCGTCGGAGGGGGAATAATACCCAACTCGATTATTCATGTCACACCTGATAACAGAGTATTCTCCAAGAAGTTTTTTGTAACAGAATACGAGCGCTATGGGTTTGTTTATTGCATAAATGGGACGTCTAGTATGTCAATGAATCTCTTGTCAGTATTTCACCCTTTAGATATATTTACCTGGTTACTAGTTCTAGTTGTCATTGCTGCTGGGGCTGTCATTATGAAAGGTTCTGGTAACTTACTCGATAGTATATTCGATGTATTTCGTACCGTGCTCCTACAGCCATCCTTGTATTTAACAAAATTTGCGGGGTTACTCTTACTATGGAATTTCATGATGATATTTCTATCGAACGGTTACTCAGGCTCGATTGAAAGCTTACTCGTGGTTTCTGGCAAACCGTACATTTTTAAGGATTTTGAAGAGCTGGACCGAAATCAATATAGATTTGTTGTCACCAATTCATCCCCAAATGTAGCCCACATTTTAAAAGGTGCTAAACACTTGGATAGGTTGCAAAATTCTACGGATGTCCAACTGCATCTTGATTTTACCGAGCCGAATTTGTACGAATACCTCGCGAAAAATGAGAAACGTTGCGTCTTGGAATTGGACTATGCCGTTGGATCAGTTGCCGACATAATGCATGGCCTTAAACATGATGTTAGCTGCTTCAAAGGAAAAAGGAGTCTGGCCAACTATTACGCAGGCTGGTCTTTCATTTATCCAAATGGAAATATCTTGTATAGAATTTCCCATTCTTGGTTTACAACTGGCATCATCGGATACTTTGTGAATAATTATCTAACCCAAGAGACAATTTTTATCAAAAAGTATTCAACAGCAGCCTTTAACATTTCACTAAATGCGGAGCCTGTTGAGACTTCAGAGTCACTAAGTATGGTAAAAGTAAGTGGTATGTTTTATTTGTGGTTGATTACCTTGTGGACCTCTCTGGTTTCCTTTTGTGGGGAATTATTGAAGAAAGGTGCTCGATACCGATGCAATTGCCGTGGGGAGAAATGGGTGCCAGAAGAAGGTCCGAGAAGGATACGTTCAAACTGGATGTGAAAATAAAATGGCCGCCATAATGAAGACATTTCAGCTGATGTGATGAGGACGAGAATGGAGTCGAGGGGAACAAATTGGTTGCCGCCGTGGCAAGGATAAAGAAGACAATGAAACTTTTGTCCGATGGCCTGAATCAGTATAAGTTATATACTGTAACTTCTAACTAGCTTCTAACTAGCAAGTGTTCAAGAAGGAAGGAAGAATGTCCTTGGTCAAGTATTTTCGAGGCATTTGGAATGTTCCCACTCTAGTGAATTTAAGGGGCAACGGTAAGAATTTTCAATTCCCTTCTGAAATTGTTCAAGATTTTTCCAAAGTCGTTGACCTCGCTAGTCCAAAAACTCCGGATATTGAAGCAAAGTCAGGAATATTTGGAGAAAGGAAAATTTTAAGTTTTAAATTATGTGCTCAAATTTTAACATGTTTGCAAATACTGATTGAATTTGTTTGGATTGTAAACAAATTTATGGGACTTCTAGGAAATAAACTACCGACTACAACAATGTACCCCACTTGAGCATTGTGGGCATATATATACACACAATACATATATGCACAAATATACAGCAATATTGGGGGAACATTGAAAATAAGAAGCAAGAATGAACCAAAGGAAAAAGGTTGCATACCTTGAAATAGTTTCATAACTAAACGAAATAGGTCAAATGAGTTCTCATGAAATTTGGTACAACCCAAACGTTATGAAATATTTTTTAAACCGATAGAGACCGTGTATAAAAACCGTTGGTCTTTGGTCAGATCAGAAACTTTTTTCCCACATCGTTACTTCTAATGATGAATTTTGCCAACATTGTTTTCGGGCTTTCACCGGTAATGTCCACCATTTTCAAAGTACAAATCTGCTTCCACTTGTAATCCCATATAGAAGTTTGCCACCAAAATCATCAAAGTATATTTTGAATAACGTTTTGAAGCTTTATTAAACAATTTAAAACACCCAAAGTTTGATCTGTTCAAAAAAATATATAATTGCTTCACTTTTCATTACCTTTGAAGTTTTTGAGTACCAAGATAAAACAGGGAAATTATATAATTTTTACCATTGCCCTTAATGTTGGCTAAGGCGGAGTAACATTCGTTACTTTTGACCAAGCACATCGAGTGAAAATAATGCAACTGTAGTTACTGTAGGACAGTGGGGCGTATGCGGTAACTCTAGGAATTACACCAGAAGCTCTTTTTAAACAGTTTCCTCCCAAAATAACCTTCATGCCAATTTCTGAAAGGTTAAATATGTAAATATAATAACTGTGCCCATTCGCAGTCAATTTTGTAGGTACATATGCAATGAATTTAGAACAATTATAATTAGATAAATCTAAACCAGCCCAGTATATCGCTTCGCTCATGAAAAGTAGACTGTTGTAGCATTTTCATTAAAATAGTAGACTTAGTGAACGTCAATCTTTTATAGTAGACTGCCTTGCCTAAGCATGAGATCGGTTCGGTTTAACGCGGTTATCCGACCATCGGTTAATCAAAACCGACGGTTCGGATAGAAAAGTCGTAACCGAATTGAAATAACCGATCGGCTCGGATACGTTAATGCCTAACCGGATATCGGTTTCGGATCGGTTCGGTTTTACATATCATTTTATCCGTTCGGTTCGGATCAAGTGAATGTATACTCTCGGTTAACCCGACGGATAACCGATTGTGAATCTTGTTCCTAAAATTCGTAGCAAATCGTAATTGAGAACGGCTGTACCATGAATTTCTCGAGACAAACGATTGTTTTATTATGTATCCGCAATACATTTAGAAAGTACTAGGGAATGTCGATTGAAAATGCCCTCGCATAAATGCCTGCCAAGCTGAATATGCCCAAAGTGCCCGCCAACGTGCCATATTTTTGGGCATATTGGCACATTGGGAAAATGCCCTGAATTTGGGCATTTTCGGCAGGGCATATTCGGCATTTTGGGCATATTCGACATTGTTTTCATTTTCAGCCGGGAATATTCCAAAAATGCCAAAAATTCCACTATTCACTATTAAAATGAAATCCTATGAAAGGCGTACATGGCAATTTTGTTTAAATGTATTATATTTCAAAAGATACTCGCTGTGTATCATACAGACACTTTGAATTGAATTATTGACGAATGCAATTTTGTTGCATTTTGTATAAAGTTAATCAGAAGACTTGAGTGATAAATACGTCATCAAAAATCCTCCCCATCAGAACTTTGATTTGTATAACTTTCATCCTCTGTAGCAGTTGCTCCGCCTCCAGCGTAAATAAAATTTCTCAAATTTTCTGACCAGTGATTCGAGGTTGTCATAGTTTATTGCATTCCAAAATATGAGTTTTGTCCAGTAGTAACAATGGTTAGACGTTTTAAAAACAACAACCCCTACAATTGTCTACTCGCCAGATTTATTTACCTGTGTGCTAAAACCGTCGAGTAATCGTTTTTAGTTATAACGATTAACGTCTGGAAATGTTAATCGACCCGAATATTTGAACTGAATATGCCCAAAATGCCGAATATGCCCAGGAATAAAAATGCCCAAAATGCCCGTGCCGAATATGCCCAAAATCTACGTATTTGCCCAAAGTTGAAAATGCCCAAAATGCCAGGGCATTTTGGGCAGGCATGATGCCCAATATGCCATGGCATTTTCAAATCGACAATCCCTAGAAAGTACAACGCATGGACCACGAGCAGGCATACATTTGTTCATCACGTCGCAATTATTTCGAACACCATTATTTAATTTTTAGCTTAAACTAAATACGTGCCTTACTATAGAGGTGGGGCCCGGAAGCGGGTTTTTGGCCGGGTTCGGGCTGTAAATACGAACTTACGTCGGGCTCTGACCGGGTTCGGGCTGCACTAAAACAATGAAACCGGGTTAACATTGGGCTTGGGCCTGTATTTATTTTTCAGTTCGGGTTTCGGGCGGGCCAGAAATTACAAATGACCCGACAATCCTACTAGAATATAATTTAGTACAGATAGGTAGCATGCATATTTGACGTTGCGCAGCGTTCAATCATTGGTTTCACGTATATTCATGATAAATAATAGTTCAATGTATTTAATTCGTACACATGCTTAAGCATTTTGAAACGATCTCTTCCGCTTGATAGTTTAAGTTCAAACATTTTCAGAGCCAAAAAGAAGTTTTGCTCCTTATGTAGTGCGCGCTTATTGAATGTGATGAGCAGGGATGGATCAGTATATTTAAATCTAAAAGAATATGTAAACAAAGGTTCCACATCGGATTCAATTGTTACAAAAAATCCGGGTTTTTATCGGGTTTTACAACCATTTTAAAATCGGGTTTTTAGCGGGTTCGGGTTTTAAAAAATTTTGGTGACCGGGTTTTTAACGGGTTCGGGCTTCAAAAAGTTTAAGGTGCATAAAACGGGCCGGGTTGAATATCAAATATTTAGCCCGTTGGCGGGCCGGGTCGGGCTAATATAGTATTGGTTCGGGTTTCTTCCGGGTTCGGGCCTGAAGTCAAGCCCGAATCCCACCTCTACCTTACTACTACAACTAATATGCCATCAGTTGAAATCTCAGGCTCCGTCATAAGAGCAGAAACTACCGGGAGCAATGAGCCTTCAAAAAAAGATGAAAAGCGAGGTTTGGGACCATTTGGTCTTACTGGAGATTTGGTCCTTAGATTTTTAGTTGTCATTTGAAGTTAAATTATAGAATTTGATAAAAATCCTTTATACTAATTTTAAAGTGATTGTCATGATGGTTCCAGTCGTCATTTATGTACATGACATGTTGAAGGATAGTGGCTCATTTTTTTCTTTCATCCATGAAAATATTGCTTTAATTGCAAACATGCGCTCAGTTTGAATAATTTAACTACCATTTTATACGCCCCCTGTACGGCACCTATTTAATTACTAAACAGCATTTAAATATTTTTTAATATATTTATGCCCCGGAAAAGTTTTAGAACAATTCTAAAACTTATTCTTCGAGTACCGACTTCACGTAGTAAAAGGAGAGGCTTCAGTTTAAAAAAAAACAGCTAATCCTATTTTGATCAAAGTCTAGCAATGTTGCTAAAATAAGTAGGATGCATTTAGTTTTCTTACGTGTGTGTTTTATATCTAGCTACGATGCCAGTGCCATTCAATGTTTATTTGTGACTACAGATAAAGCCAATAGAACAGTGAAGTTACTTCAAAAACCTACGAAATGTAGGTAAAACAAAGAATATTAAGCCATTGCTTATGTAGGACAATTATGGGGCACTTTGACTATGAATAACATATATATAGCCAAATAAATAGAAAGGCCTTACTGCATGGAATCTGAGGGTCTTTATTATTTTGTTACCCTGACCAGTCCAGAGTTGACCCCCCTTAAATTCACACGTCTTTTAAATTTAGCTTTTTGCAAGTAAAGTAATAAAAAAAATTAATATATAAATTCATTAATAAGCGACGAAGTTGGTTTCTGTTACAGATTTTATCCAATCGAAACGGATTGGAGGTTTAAAGGATCCGTTGCATTTATTTAAACTAAGATCAGCCTATGTACAACGGTCTAATTATTTAATGTTTAGTTTAATGTTTTTTATGAATTACAAATCATTGCAATCCCAGTTTTCCCATCCACCTTGGTGGATGGCTTGAATGCTAGTTAGTTTAATAATTGTTTTAAGTTTGAACGAACTTTTCACTTGTAAAATGTGCAATATTGTTTCGGTTATTCGGATAACCGACAAACGGTTCGGTTATAAAAATCATCCGAACCGATGTTTGGCGGTTCGGTTTCGGATAGGAGTATTTTTTTATCCGAACAAAACGGTTCGGTTCGGATTTTGACAAAAAATTAACCGAAAACTTCGGTTTGGTTCGGATTTGTGTTTTATCCGAACCGATCTCATGCTTAGCCTTGCCAAATAGTAGCTAGTCTACTAAAATAGTAGGCATCTGGCAGTTTTAGTTATAACTAATGCAACTATAACATAACCGTATGTGAACGTTCAAACACAATTTTTAGGGTGGTGTCAGCCCTCTTATAAAATAGTGCTGACCGTGGGTCTGTTTACCCATTTTTCCTTCGAAACTACTCGACCAATTTTGCTCGAAATTGTTGTGAACATTCTTTAGGCCATTTCCTCGGATGAATTTGGTATTGGTTGACATTGGTAGGCGTGTTCATACGAAAAAAATATAAATAAATAAAATCTTTGTTTTCTTCCAAACCGTTTCACCGATTTCAATGAATTTTTTTTACACATACCAGTCTGTATTACTAACTTTATTTACCAAGTTTTTTTAAATTACCAAAATTGCATTAATTAAAAAATTATTTTTATTTTTGAAATGAGTTCAAAATAATACTATAAGGCGGTAAGGAGAGATGGCCGTAGATGACACCGTCCTACCCCCCCCCCCCCTGAAATAATCCCGGAGTGATGATTTTTACACATCTAATCAGAGATGCGCAGCCTTCGAAGGCTAGCCTTCCGAGAAGGCTTCCTTGAAGGCGGAAAGGTAACTTTCTTAACGTTGCAGAAGGAATGGAAGGATGGGGATACTTTTTTCGGAAGGCTGAAGGAAGCCTTCACAAAAACTAGCAGTGCAGGATTCTGAAGGAAGGGTTCCTACATATTAGCCCTCTAAGGCCGTGAAGGCTTACAGGTACACGAAATATCTATAACGTGAAAGCGTAACATTTGCAACGACGTTTTGCTGCTGGCGCAACAATACAGCCAATTCGTGAACTCACAACTGACAATATGTGCCCGCTCTCTTCACTGCACTGAATCCTGCTGGTGCAAAACTGTTTTAAGCGGGTTGTAGTTTAAAATTGAAGGAAGGTTATTTTTAGAAGAAGGCTGAAGACAAAAATGAGTATATGTATTTTGGAAGGACGGGTGAAGGAAGGCAAAGTTTATTGAGGGCTTCATTCTACGACATGTTGAAGGGGAAATTTTTACCGAATTTTCGCCTTCGAAGGCTTGAAGGAAGGCTATTTCCTTTGCGCATCTCTGCATCTAATACAATGATAAGTGCAATCAGCTTGAATGATAATCCCTAAAACCAATGTTAGGAAAAACGAAATTTTATTCGGAAACACTGAATACATTGGCAAATGCATTGCTTACTGTTAATAATTATTACTTTATGCTTTTAGATGCGTTATACGTTTAAATACCTTGTCTGTTTAAACGGTTTTGCGTTTAGACAAGTATACTTGTCTAAACGCAAAACCTAAAAAAAAAACCTAAAAAAAAAACCTAAAAAAAAAACCTAAAAAAAAACCTAAAAAAAAACCTAAAAAAAAAGGTCTAGACGCATATATGCGTCTAGACCTTTTACGTTTAGATTTTACTTGTTTAGAGGTATAATCCTTATATTACCATGTTTCATATGGAAAGTTATAACGTTTTCATTGACGTCTCACGACTTTAAACTTGATTTAATAAAACAGTTCTTCATAATTAAAAAAATACTGTGTCGTGATTAAAAAATGTTAATTTAAAAATACCAGTCTTGTTTTTTCACCGTTCCGCCAGCGTAGGCTACAATAAAGTTGAGTAGACTTTAAAATCAATTGTGGAATGGCGTTATTTGGGTTGAGTTTTAAGCTCATTCGACTTTTAATACCTGAAGTATTGGCACAGGTAACCAGACCATGATAAATGAGATACCCGTTACGAAACAAACACCAAAAACAAGACGTATTGATTGTAATTCCATCCCGATTCGGGCCTAGGAAAATGTATTCCAGTGTAGGACTTTTATTGCAATTACAATGCTGCAAATACTGCAGAAACGTGTAAACATTATTTGAAAACATGTTTTGTCAATCGAAATCACGCACCTCTGCCTTGTACAAAATGTTTTACTTTTTTTTACCTGTGACTGAATTAAGCCCATTTATTGCTAGCGTGCCCGACAGCGACAGCTAGCAATAAGTCAAAGCGTTCCGTAAGTTAAGGCTGTGCAGTGCTCGTACACATACATAAGTTGGCAAGACAACATAACTTCATATTGAATGAGGACTAGTATACTTACATATATAAACTAATGAAAGACATCACATTCCAATGTGGAACCTCAGCATATTTTGAAAGTATGAGCAGCGTTTTAAAATTTACAGTAAATATTTATGCCAGTATTGAGCTGTTATGAGTAATGCCAGGAAGTCAGTCGTCAATAAAGTTTAGTTTACTTTAAAAGCTCATGTCCTCAGAGAGCTCTGTTTTTTGCCAATAGAATTTGAATAAATACTTGTAGGTAAATAACATTCACCTGGATTATACGCTGTTTTCAAAACCCAATCCCGAAGGTCACAACTATTCCTTATGATGTTTCAATTCCCAAGGACACTAACAATAACTTCCTGCAACACTGGCTTGTCTGTACTTATAATTAGAAACCAGTAGAAGGTTGAGGAGTCAGGTCACATTGGATCGGCTACACGTTGAACTTTAACAATGAAGGTTCCTATATTTTTCCTCGTATATTTGCAGTTGCAGCTAGCAGCTTCAGATATTATGACTGATTCAGAGTATACATCTTCCTCAGCGTTTGCGAAATTTCTATCCTATTTAGAATATTATCAAACGACTGTCTACGCCCCAAAAATTCTTTCCTCTGAAGAAACTTCAAGAATAGAACTTCACATCCTTTCGTTTTACTTCCGCACATTTAACCCAGTACTGCATGCCAGAGATGAACTATTCACCCCGAAAATTTTTATGAGGCGGAAGAGAAATCTGAAAGCCAAACGTAACTTAATTGTTGCGATTACTGCTTCAAGTAGGCTAAATTCATACGACACTCAAATTATGAAGCAGCTGCAATTGATTCGACTTGATCCTCACTAATTCGATACAATTACAACGAAGCACCATTGAATTTTATTAACAGCGCCAATGAGTTCAAAACCTTGCCTTCATTTCCTATTATTAAGAACATGCCATTCCGAGACGTCATCAAATTTTCGGTGGACTTAAGTACTAGTAAGGAAGCATTACAATTTTCTAAACTATTGTTCCTCCCCTTAGCTCGAGTGATTGCAGACATTGCTGCATATTTAAACGGCACTGTTACGACCGCAAATGGACATCATCGCGTCGGAGGTGGAATTCTACCCAACTCGATTATTCATGTCACACCTGATAACAGAGTATTCTCCAAGAAGTTTTTTGTAACAGAATACGAGCGCTATGGGTTTGCTTATTGCAAAAATGGGACGTCTAGTATGTCAATGAATCTCTTGTCAATATTTGATCCTTTGGATGTATTCACCTGGATATTAATTCTAGTTGTCATTGCTGCCGCGGCTGTCATTATCAAAGATGCTTACCACTTAAACGATGGTATGTTTTTGTGTATTTCGGACGGTGATGCTGCAGCCATCCTCGAGCTTAAAAAAATTTGCATGGTTATTCCTACTATGGAATTTCATGGTGATATTTCTTTCAAACGGTTACTCAGGCTCGATTGAAAGCTTGCTCGTTGTTTCTGCCAAGCCGTACGTTTTTAAGGATTTTGAAGAGTTGGGCCGAAATGAGTACAGAATTGTTATCACAGAATCAACCGCAAATGTATACCCAATTTTGAATGGAGCCAAATATTTGACTAGGTTCAAAGATTCTTTAGATTTTCAAAAACATCTTGATTTTACCGAGCCGAATTTGTACGAATACCTCGCGAAAAATGAGAAACGTTGCATCATGGAATTGGAAGTTGCCATTGGATTATATACTGACATAATGAATGCGCTTAATTCTGATGTTAGTTGCTTTAAAGGAAAAAGGAGTCTGACCAATCATTACGCAGGCTGGTCTTTCGTTTATCCGAGTGGAAATATCTTGTACGGAATTACTCATTCCTGGTTTACAACTGGCATCATTGGATACTTTGTGAATAATTACGTAGCCCAAGAGGATATCTTTGTCAAACAGTATGCATCAGCAGCCTTTAACATTACGCTAAATGCCGAGCCTGTTGAAACTTCAGAATCACTAAGTATAGTAAAAGTAAGCGGTATATTTTATTTGTGGTTGATCACATTGTGGATCTCTCTGATTGGCTTTTGTGGAGAATTCCTGACGAAAGGTGGTCGTTACGGATGGAATTGGTTCAAAAATCAAGCAAAATGCAACCCATTGCATTCCGTGTGTAAGGTAGGACGTTTCATTAGAGCACGCTTCAGACCAAACCTTGTAAGGAATCAATATTGTTCACTCTTGCTGAAAAGAGCTTGGGGTATATGCAATAAATAAGCAAGCATTAGGGACAAGCGTACACGTTTTATCGCTAGAGTTATGTTTTATATTCCTTTCAAAAGGAGTATTAAAATTACAATTAGTGTGTAAACGTAAACTTTACGAATGGAGTAGGGCTCCTCACAACTTCAAGTCAACTTCAATTTATTAAAAAAATTAAATTGTAAATAGAAGTCAACTTCAATATGAAACAAAATATTAGGTGAACATTCAAGTTCAATTTGAATTCAACTTACAAATAAAGCTTTTCATTTGAGAAGCCTAATCAACTTCAAGTTGCTGAAGTCCAAATAATTGACAGTTGAAGTTCATCAATTGACAATTTCTGAACGAAGTAAACATGCGCGATGAGAAAAGCTTAGTAGTAAATTGCAGGAACCCATTGGTTATTATAATGAACAAACGATACTGCGCCACGCTGTTGGCAATGCAAAGCTCCTGAAATCTAGTTCATACGCAATCTATATTACGTTAAAATCAGGGTTGGTTTGGTTTAAACCAAATTATTTAAACCATGGTTTAAACCATGGTTTAAACCAAACGGTTTTTTTATAAAAACCAATGGTTTAAACCAAACACCTAAAATTTTAATATTTTCAATCCAAAATGCTTATATTTCGCCGTGCACAAAACTTGTGCAGTTACTGTGATATTGTGTAGTTAAACTTAAGTGAAGTAAATAATACTATTAGCTTTTAGTCTTGTACATTTAGAATTTCGGAATCGGTTGTAAAATGAAAAATACCAAACTTGTGTTTATGCTGTAAAGTTACGGTTAAAATTATATCTAAATTATTAAATATTTAATATATTAAATAGGGGTAGAGGTTCACTTTTTAACACAAGGCTTATATTTTATTCGCAGCAACGTTTCGAGCTTTTACTCTTCGTCAGGCAAATGATATACTCATATTATTAAATATTCATATATATTATATATTCATATATATTAAATATTTAATGTTTTGTGATACTTACTGAGTTTGGGAAATAAGTAAATTTGTTCAAATTCACATGTTTTTGCATATTAATGAATGTTTTGGATTGAAAATTTGTTTAAACCAAAAAAACCTGGTTTAAACCAAAAAAACCCGGTTTAAACCAAAAAAACCTGGTTGTTTGGTTTTTTTGAAAAAAACCAAAAAAACCCCCAACCCTGGTTAAAATAATTCATAAGTTTAATTAAAGTTATTCGTTATGAGTGAGGAAAGAGATAAAATCGTTGATTTAATTTCTAGTGGAGACTCAGAAGATTGTTCAAGCAGTCACCTAAAAACAAAAAAAGAAATCCTCTGACAAACAAGCATGTATTCAGCGACGGTGTTTTTGTTTTTGTCATTTACGGTATTTATTTTCGGCAGAAATTTTAAAATCATTTGCGGGGTTTTCAAACGCTTCTCAGGGAAACATAGTTTTACCCACTATACTTTTTTATCGTGATATTAAATAGAATTATTTAAATTGCTCAACTCAATTTAAATCAACTTCAAGTCAATTTCAATTCAACTTCAATTTGTACAATTATTACAGCTTGAAATTGACAACTTCAAATAATGAAGCTATAAGTTGGTTTCCGGTAATTGACTGTCAATTAAAGAATTGATTTGCAGTTGGTCAAATACAACTATGAGCCCAAAGTTGAGTTGAAAATTCAATTTCAAGTACAACTTCAAGTTCAAATAACGTGATAACTTGAGTTGTGAGGAGCCCTAGAAGGGAGACACGTATTTCATAAAATAAAGTTTTAATTATAATTGTAATTATTCAAATTTGTAACCACAGTTCACCAAATACTAAACTTGTATGTATAGTGGTTTGTATTAATTATCAGCGTCACCTTGTCTTATCATTTACTATTATACTGTACTATTCCTTGTTTCGATGCATTCGCACGTTTTCACTTTTAGCTATTTGGGGGAAGCTTTATTGGGTCAAAAGAAAGGAACAGGTGCTTAGTTTACAGTTTGGGGCAGGTTACTTTCCGATTCTGTGGCATCCCCAAGATTTTGTACATCATTATTTATGATTAGCAATTATGGAGCACATACATATAGATACATACGTTCCCTCGTTTCCACAAAACTCTAAGTTTATTGTAGCAAATGATATATACGTATGTAGTTGAAGATCAGCTAAATCACTACTCGTTTGTAGCATTTATCAAATAGATAATGTTGTAGCTCTTGATGCAAAAATAAAGTTACTCTAGATGGGACTTATATAAGCAATACTATGTGTAATAATTCTTTTAACAAGGTTCATTCAATCTCCGTTGTCAATGAAAAGCCGTTACAGAGAAATACATGTATTTCCTGGGAATATGCGTACCGCATTGAAAACCTGTTTTGCGTTTTGTGAGTATTTTGTCGATAAATAAGCCATACATATGAATGGCCACTGCAGCAATTGACTGATGTACTAGCCTAAAGCAGATACAAAATGTGGAATACGGGCAGGAAAACAGGGAACATGAATATGCCAGTTTTTATGCGTGCAAAATCTAAAATACATTTTGTCAGTTTTAACAGTCATTGTCTGTTCACAAAATTATTGGGTCATTGTCAGAATAACTGCTGTACTATTTAAGGCTTATCTGGCCGCCGCCAGGAAAGATTCGGGAAAATAATTGCATTTGTAATCGTGTTTGTAGATATAAGCAGACATGTCCTTGTACGTATCAAGACTTATTCTATCTAATTACTTATAACAACCTCACATCCACATACACAGGAGTAGTGAGCAGAATGCGGATCTAGGATAGGCGTGCCAGTCATTCTTTATTCATAAACAGTTCATAAATGTTTTGTCACGCTAACAGAAATAGTTCAGTTACATAACTGCTGCATTCCTCAGCCTCGATTATTTTGAGTATTGTCAGCACGGGCTCCAACAATGTTTTCAATTAACTTATATACTGTTAACGAAAATGTAACATGAATGTATTTAGTCAGATTTGACGCATACAATTGTCAGGGAACTCACAATAAATTAGAATTTAAGATTATGATGATATAATAATTACTTTACAACACAAGAATCATGGAATGGACGAATGTAAAGATTGAGAATGGCTCCATCGGAAAGGAAACGTTAGTTGCCTTCTCTGATTGTGAAAATCACATGTGAGAACATGGAAAAATAAGGCAGAAAATGACAGGATAATACGATCCGTTGTAATGAAGAAGATTCAATAAACCCTAAAGAAAAGAAAAAGAAAAGAAAACACGCTTATAAAGCTGTTCGAAGAAAGTGCTGGACAGGTTTACCTTCTCTCTTACTTCTTAACAAACCTGATAATGCAAGAGTTAACTCCAAGGAAGATACAACTTGAGTGTCTGTCTGTGGTCTCAGCCTCCCTCTAATTAGTTTGAGACTTTATGAGCCGATACGTTATAATAATAAGAATACGTAGTTAGTGCTTCTACGGTAAGGTTAGTGTGCTGAAGGTCTGAATGCTTATTTGGAAACAGAAACTGGTTTTAGTTAAAGACTTCTTACGCCCATTCATAAATATAAAACGAGGATAGAAGATCATATTTGTAATGCAGTATGTACATACATTGTGCAATTATTTACTCTTGCTAAAAGACTCTCAAAGAGAACATTCTTAGTCGGAGTAAATTTCTTAGAAACTGCCGCTATCATTACGGTACTGATAAAAAGTGTGAACAATGATGGACTAAAAAGAGTTAAATTCGCAGTGTTGCATGTGTTTACACTCAGTTAGATATATGCAATGTTCCTGAGAACTCTTTTTCTCTTTTTATGTACATATATAGATAAACCAAGCACTGGGGTTAGTTTTTTAGTGGCTTTTACATATAATTATGTATGTACGTAAATCTACGTGAGGATAAACACTTACTTAGCGCTGTACTTTTTTATGACACTTAATGTACATGCCTTTGAGGGATCATATTAGGCATGTTCATTACGATAAGACGATACGATATTCTCGTTAATATCGTCCATTTTTGAGGAACGATCTTGGACGATAATAATCGTTCTGTTCAAACGATATATCGTAATATTACGATATCGTTTGCTATCGCGGTAGGCGCAAAAACTGCACAGTTTTGGGATCTCTAAAGTGCTGGAGGATGCAGAAACTCATGCATGCCTTTGCTACTGTTAATAGAAAAGCAGTTAGCACTCGTCATTGCAGTAGAGCATTTCCCCGTGGGATACTTTAGGACCGTGGCCCGTAAATTATTACCCGCACCCGTCCGACCCGAAGTAGAAGTTCAACAACAATGCCCGGCCCGGCCCACAAAATTCAAAAAAGTCCGTAGCCCACCCGTAAATATTAGTTCAGATTGTAAATTCTTAGCTAGACCCACAACATTTGCTCTACCAATTTTGTTAGATCAATTATGTCACAATCTAGTATTTTCATAAGTTTGTATTCACAAGCTATTACTAAATAACAAAAGCAGTCATTCAATAAAACAATGATGGCTAGAAGTCCCGCACATCAAGTCGTGCTTTGTTTTAAAGTTCGAACAACAATCACTGTTCTTGCTCAACTCATGGAATTTTCGACGGCTTTTACGGGCTTTCACGGTCTATTCTAACCGCGTTGAAATGACAGTCATCCTTCAAGCGTAATAATATTTACCCGTATCCGCCCAAAGCACATGCGGGGAGGACTTTTTACGGGCTTACCGGTAAATTTTAACCGCCCGAGATAGTCTACAGTGAAGAAGCGCTATCCTCGTTTTGAGTGAACTTGTATCAATAGTTCATATTTCCAAAATGTCTAAACGAATTCGTTCTTTAATGTATACTCTGAGTAGTGAAATTGGCTAAACTGAGCTTTGATTTTCAATTTGTAAATGTAATAAGCTTCACTGAGGTGCAATTAATTTTTTATACATGAACTCATTTAATTGATTCAAAATTACCATTTATCGTTAACATCGTTCCTCAAAAACTGTATCGTGTATTTTTGAAACAACGATAACGATACGAACGATATTTTAAAAACGAAAGATATGAACATGCCTAGATCATGTGTGTAGCACTGATGCACAGATTCTCTTATACAAAATGTACATGCAAATATTTATCTATACAATTGTATGATATTTTGAGCCAAGTCCCGGATTTTATTAAGTAGTCAAAAATTATTTCTCATTCCTCAACATTTTTGAGAATATTGGATCAAAATTCAGTAAAAACAAAGTACAGTGCACCTATCCAAACAGCATCCAAAATAAAGGTACGAAATTTGACTTACTGCTGTATGTTGTTGTAAGAAAAAAAAATTACATTGGAATTAATTCAATTATTATTGTATCCACATACTTTGACCTTATATACAGAGAACACGCTATTATGAGGAGGTCGCTTCTAGTGCAAGTGTCAAAATGAGATTATAGCCTACATGAGTGACCTGACCGCAAAAATGCAGCTTTTTTGATGAAAATGAATGTATAACAAGCCGTAACCTCTCTTGAGTAAAGATTGTTTCGGATTCTTAACGATTTTTAAGAAGACAGGAAGGAATACAGTCATATGTCCACACAGGGTATAACTGCTATCCCTACTGTGACATTTGCCTTAAAATACCACACAGAAATTTTCCCAACAAGTAAACACATGCGAAATTATACCTTTATAACGACTCCCCCTAATAACGATATGAAAGTGCATGTTATAGAGAGGGTCGACTATCATTATGTAATTATAAATAATTAACATGTAATGATGTACATAAATCTTGTGTTATTTAGTATCCTTTACTACGCTAAGAATATAAGTGCACCTACGTACAGCAAACTCTCCTGTGCACACAAGTTATGTTTTTATGCATACACTGTTTCCCAAGAATCATCTGAAGGTGTGCATTCATCAGTATCGTTGGACAGGTTATCCATTCCCAATAATGGGATTACGTCACGGATTGGAAAGGATTCCTCACAATTTGTGTCGAGGCAATGAAATAACGTCATTAAACTTCCACAAGTACATATGTATGTCAATGGGTAGATCAATGGCCAGCCCAAACTCAGTCTGAATTGGAAGGATAAAGTGATGACGTTGACGGGATGCTGTGAAACAGTCAAGTTACAGGTAACAGAAAATCTTGTCGGGATGCGTCAAAATACAATAGATTTCTTTCATATAAATCTTCAGATCTCCAGATGATATTGAGGCAGATCATTTTTCACTTTACCGGTGGACACTGTCAGTTTTCACATTAAATCACAATGAGTAATTCTCAACTGAGATTAATTATTGTACTTTTAGGATCAATTTTCCTCTCCGACATTTGTCATGGAGCTCCACGGCCCAGATGGAGAACAGAAATTTCTATTTACGATCATGAAAACTACCGAGGTATGTGTATATTTAATGAAATCACAAGTTTTTAAAAGGTCCTGTTTTTTCTCTCAAAAATTACAATCAATTTCGTTCACTTTCACAGGCATAACTCAGACAATAACCTTGGGGAAACGCTGCAAAAATTTGGGAGGTTCCTTTAGAAATAAAATCTCTTCAATAAGGATACACAGTGGATGTGTTCAACTATGTCGAAAAGAGCATTGTGACCAGTGCACGGCAATTCGGGTGAGCTACCCTGCTTTGTCCGAGGTTAATTTGAATGATCGGATCCGAAGCATCATGCGCTGCGATGAACATTCTAACCACAAATTCCAAGTTGTGAAAGCCGGAGACCATAATCGTATTTCATAATGACACTGTCACTACAACCACCAGAGATGAGAATAAGACTGGCTAATTCTAATAATTTTTACTTAAGTACTTGAATCTACTAGTAAAATGTAATTGGTCCTGGGAAGTAATTATAAGTAATTACAATAATTATATTCAAAGAAAGTTTTGGTCATCGGAGCAAAATGTTTGAGGATATAGATTTAATTTAATTTTAAAAATGTATGTTGTCTTATAAAATACGTAATAATTTATAATAATTGAACTTATTTTACTTGTAACATGAATGATAAAAACCCACAACTGAACAAGAAAGTTTCAATAATTATTATGTATTCGTTCGTACAAATTTGTTACCCTATGTATTATGTTGTGCATGACTTTGTAAACTTTTTATATAATTACACAATAAAATCACAAGAGTTATGTAGTTATTGTTGCTTCGATAGATACATTCGCTGTCTTTATACAGTCAAACCTCTTTATAGTCACTACCGCTATAAGCAACTTCTCTCTATAGTCATAAAGTAATTTGGCCCCTGCGATTCTCACGTATACTTTAATGTTAGCTAATTGACTACTCAGTAGTCAACGTTCTCTATAGTCACCTTTTTTTGCGGTCCCCTGCGATGTGACTATAAAGAGGTTTGACTGTATTAGGATAATAAAGATCATCATTATCGACTTACTAAAAGGTTCTTATTACACAGAAGAGCAATATTTTTATAACTTTTTCCCCCAGTTATCATGGTGTTCAATATTTGACTATGGTCATTTATAATCAGGGTTGGTTTGGTTTAAACCAAATGATTTAAACCATGGTTTAAACCATGGTTTAAACCAAACGGTTTTTTTTATAAAAACCACTGGTTTAAACCAAACACCTGAAATTTTAATATTTTCAATCCAAAATGCTTATATTTCGTCGTGCACAAAACTTGTGCAGTTACTGTGATTTTGTGCAGTCAAACTTTAGTGAAGTAAATAATACTACTAGCTTTTAGTCTTGTACATTTAGAAATTCGGAATCGTTTGTAGAATGAAAAACGCCAAACTTAAGTTTATGCTGCAAAGTTATCGTTAAAATTATATCAAAATTATTAAATATTTAACACTTTGTGATACTGAGTTTGGGAAATAAGTAAATTTGTTCAAATTCACATGTTTTTGTATATTAATGAATGTTTTGGATTGAAAATTTGTTTAAACCAAAAAAACCTGGTTTAAACCAAAAAAACCCGGTTTAAACCAAAAAACCTGGTTTAAACCAAAAAAACCCGGTTTAAACCAAAAAAACCCGGTTTAAACCAAAAAAACCTGGTTTAAACCAAAAAAACCCGGTTTAAACCAAAAAAACCTGGTTTAAACCAAAAAAACCCGGTTTAAACCAGAAAAACCTGGTTGTTTGGTTTTTTTGAAAAAAACCAAAAAAACCCCCAACCCTGTTTATAATTAGTGGTCATTGCATCAAATGCTACGTTAAAATCTTAATTTCAACACTGTATTTCCCGTTTATCTCCCGTCATGCCTTTAATGGTTGGTTTTCAATGGATTAAGCATGATCCCAGTAAACCATTGTGGAATGTGCGCCTGCATGTATGTGTATACGTATATGAATGTTAATATATCGAACTGGATGAAACAGGGGAGCCAACTATAATTATTGTGACTTGGGACCCTCATAGATTCTTGCCAGAGCTGGACAGATTCCACGAAACAAACGTTGGATAACGGATTACAGATAGCTCTCACTTGAAAACATTTTTCAGTTTACAAGCTTTGGACTGGAAGCTAAAAGTCAACTTTTTGGATTGTAATTTACTGGATTACATTTTAAATATCTGGTGATTACGGATTACAGAATTTTTTAAAAATATTGTAGCAGCGGGATTACTCATATACGATTATAGTTTCAAAAATTAGAGGCAGGATTTTTCCGCTGGAATACTCTCGGAAATTTACAGAAACGAATCACTATAATAAGACTGAAATTTCTAACACATGAAGTATACTGTAGATATCGTATGGCTGTTTAATAGACCATGTCTAAATTACAAAGTTAATTGTGAATTACGATGTAGGACCATATCCTATAGCAAACATCACAGCATCTACAGAAAGCAATATTATCTTATGACTTTATACGCTTATAAGCCCTAACTATTTAAAAAAATTTGGATTATATTTAATATTTTAAGTGGGTTACTGGGGATACAGATACATATAATATTAATAAAGAAGATTAAAAATCTTAGGGATTATCACTAAAATTTTGGCTATGACGGTGACATACATTCTCCATGACTGGTCATACTGGGCGGATACACCAGGTATAAGCTCAAAATATAGATATATAGGTATAACAAAAATAAAAAAAAATATATATCACACACCATAGAGCTATCGGCTAAGAATGACTTGTATTAAGTAAAGTTAAACTAGCTAAACACTAAAGCGAAAATTGTTATAGGCAAGAAACTAGAGGCAAAAAAGGCACCACTTTCAAATTGCGCAAACAAAACAAATTTTGAGGGTTTACATAAATTTGCTTGTACCAAATACCCATATCGACATCTACTAACATTTACTCAATTTGCAACAACTAAATCAATGTAGAACTCAAATATCGTTGTGGCAACAGTACCAACAATATTTTTGTCGTAGAAAAACATGCCGACACAATGAAGTTTTATTGGTTGGAGTGCCTCTAAGCGTTTTTTGGACAATTTACTTGAGGTCTTCTGCTTCCACAACAAAATAGTTTTTTTTGAGTTTTCGTGTATAGTTCCTGCAGCTTGATTTAAGAACAGAACACTGTTGATGTTGAGGAACACATACACAAAAATATAAATCTTCCCCATAATATCCTGGTTCGCGGTAAATCCATACAAACTGATGACGGAGTTGAGTATACTTACTACCTGATAAGTCATGAAAAACCAGGAAAACATGTCATTAACTCTGGTAAACAACACCTGCAGTGTTGTATAAGCTCTGTAGAATGTTGCAAATGACAAGTTTTTCTCTCGTCTGAAAAAAATATAATGACAAAACCATTTAATTCGCATTAAATAATACGTATTTCAGTTTCAGCGTAAATAAAATTGTTTTGATATCACAAAGTGTATGGGGTAACAATTAACCCTGAGGTTTCCAAGTAAAAAAATATATAAGAACGGTATTAACATTAAAAAATACTTATAAATTATCAATTCAAAGCACATCAGATCGTATAAAAAGAGTACTATATCATTGAATGAAGTGGTTTACAGTTGTTTGAAACTTTTGAAACCATTTATAAATAAAAACCCAATATTAAAAACTTCTTTCATTTTATTCCACCCAATCGAAAAATTTTTATCCGCGAGAACCAAACGTAGACATTTATAGATTATTCTCTTTGTCTTATCTTTAATTATTATGACAAACATACATATGTATGAAACTCCTCTGGTCCTGTTTACGTGTAAAATTATTCAGTATAAATAAAATGTGCTAATAATTATTTAATTTGTGTTCCAATGCTACTCTATGCAAACTCAATTAAACTAATTTCGTTCAATTGTATATGTTGTTACCTCATTTCTGCAATCGCCATATTTGGGTAGGTCAGAATCGGTAAGAGCAATCCAAAGGCACCAACCATACAAATGACGTATACTGCTACTATGCACGTAGCATTTACTAAGGTTGAAATAATTACTTTTACAATTTTCTCCGCGTCATCCCACGGACGTTGCACCAAAAAAATGTTCGGTGGCCAATTTGACATGTAAGCACAAACTGGGATTGACCAAAGGGAGATCCATCCAAAATTAAAATTTATGCGCAAATATTGGTCGAATTTCTGAATCTGTCGTATCACGTCCTCAGATATAAACAGCTCTAAAATTTCAGTGAGCACAAAAGGTGTATAAATTCAAAATCTTTTTAATTTAAATTGTTTACAACTAAACCTGAGGTAAGTATTAACAATATGTGTATTTCATTAAACATTTGAACACATTGTGTTTTCCGGGAAAAGCCAAATTTCGGTTAAGTGGGAAGATAAATTTGGATAAGCAGTACATGACATTAGAAAAATAATTATATAATTTATCTTTTCTTCAGCAAATTCTATAATAGTAGGAAACTAATTGTTCTTATAAAGAACTAGCTTCTCGAGAATGTATAGTTTCTGAATTTCATGAAAAATAATTGGAATTTGTTTATAAAAAACATTTTTTAAAGCTCTATAATTCCCTGGCAGCTATAATATGATATGATCTCCAACCATGCATTACCTCGAAAAGACGTGGTAAAAAGGAGAACCTGCCGATACAAAACGGGAACATCCTCGCAACAGACCGTAAGTTTTACATAACCAAACAGGACCTCTGCGATGCAACAACTGAAATAGATCAGGTAAATTCTTTCTGTAGTTAAACTTTCAACCTGGTACCAAATCGTAAAGCCGTTATAGCAGAAGCACGTCACTTCTATTATTGCCATAATTATGAAAATGTATTTTCTGGCCATCCATAGGCTTTTTCCTGAAACTTGTGGGTACTCTCCCTCTTTATTCCATTCGAAGGGCAGAACACCAGTTTGTTCACAAAGTTTAAATGCCTTCGCAAAATATTTTATTTCTATTGGGCTAACTTTCCTAATGCTTTCTGAACGCAGAATCGACATGATTGTTATCTCTAATTATTTGAAAAAGCTACTGGTTTGTGTTTTAAATGTTCTTGCCGTTCCACAATGCTACCATTTCGGGAGACAAAAATCGTGTGACAGCTTCATCTCCTATTGTCCTTATGGTGGTAAAACCGCTTACATCCTCCATATAGTTTGTAAATACAAACAACATTTTATTTCATGAGATTGAGCTCATCGTTAATGCAAATAAGAAATATGTGTTTCCCTGTTTATTTGACTCAATTCCCTTTGTGTCAACAGTTTATACGTTGTTTATGCAGAGCTTCAGCTACGATTTTAACCTCAAATGTACTACAGTACTGTACCAATTACAGGTAAATCGAAATTGTCAAAAAATGATCCAATTTTTTAATTCTGTATGGGTGGGCATCCTACCGTCCTCATTTTTATTAGGGGTCCTCCTATTTCAATTAAGGTTTCCACTGCAATGTTGTATCCCATAAGAAATTCATCTTCAATTATACGCTGTTATACATCGTTTTGCGTGTTAAAAAGTCATTCAAAATTTGCTTTAAAGTATTATGTATCATCTCTTTTTAAATTCTAACTAAAATTTTGGTTATTTCAAAACAAGTCCAGACGTTTGCTCAGCCTCTTTGTGCATTCGAACAATTTTGATGTACAAAGATTAATCAAATTTTGAAAAATCTGATGATAAGTTTTCAAAATTATTAGGAATATGCATATGTGACATAGGGCATCTAAAAGTTTTCGTGGGATTTTGTGTCCATGAATTTTATACACAAAGTAAACAACATTTTAGCAAGTAATATATTTGAAAATGGAATTAACTAGAATTGGATTTCAGAAAGTCAATTTTATTGTTTCTATTAGGAAACAAAGGATACATAGTTGGTTTATTGACGTGAGATCATTTAAAGAAATTATGATAATATTCTGCATCCCGTTTATCTCTGCCAAGACAAACTAAGTTACTGTAATGTCGTTTTTTGTTCTAACTTTCAGCGTTGCTATGTGGATACATATGAAGGTGTATGTAGTCTTTTAAGTGCTTTTTATTTTTAATCACAAGACAACATTCGGTTAGAGTAGATTTTAGAATTATTTAATTTTAAGCTCAGCATATATATTATATGTAAACGGAATAGGTAAATATTAGAGGTCAATAAGGTCAAGTAGGGAGTATAGACACTTTAAATTTAAATAGTTCACTCCACTGGTCTTCCAGGGTACAGTACTCAGTAACGTTTCAATGATGCTGATTGTGTGTGTTCCTCAGAGGTGTGGAAAATACATAAAATTTACTATTGAAATACAAAATACATAAAATTTACTATTGAAATACAAAATACAAATGCATTTTCAGAAAAGTTAAAATACAAATATAAAATACAAATACCAGGTGTAACTTAGTTAAGATACAAAATTAAATACAAATATCCGGAGTCATTTGGGCAAGATACATACAAAACAAAATACTTTGCTTCCAACAGAAAGAGAAAATATGAAATGAAAATACCGTATTTGAAATACGAAATACATATTGAAAATACACTCAAATTTATCTCAAAGCACATATCTGAGATATATGTTTCTAACGTTTATTCCCTCAAAGTATTTTGTATAATTAGGCCAAATAATACGATATTAAAAAATGAATCAACCTACGGAAGGTAACTGCATGCTATTAGACTTTAGAGTTGAGCATTTGTTTGTATCAAAGTAAATTAACATGGCCCTAGGTACAGAATATTTTTCCTTTAAACAAATAATGCTGGGTAATGTATTTATACTCGCGTCACTAATTTTACTAACTTTATAGTTCTCAGAAACATTGAATTTTATGTATTTATCCAGTAAGTAAATTCTTCAAGCCCGCCAAACAAGTTTCAAAAACTGGTCTCAAAATGTTTTAAATTAGTAATTACTTTTACATTTAAAATATTTATTTGAGCATGTTTTAGAGACGACCTTAACAATTGCCAGAGTCATGTATTTTAAAACTATATTTTGTATTTAAAATACGGGGTGGGTAAATTTTACAAGATAAATAAATACAAAATACTATCACGTTCGTAATCTTCAAAATACGAAATACAAAATACAGTAGACATGTTGGTGCTGACAAAATACGAAATACAAAATTCCTTAAACAATTTCCGGCTAGGAAAATACCAAATACTAAATGTATTTCAAATACTATTTCAAATACAATATTTCAAAATATTCCACACCTCTGGTGTTCCTCACCATTTCGTAAAGGTTAGGTATAACAAGTTGTGGTGAGGATTTTACAGATATGAATTAATTTTGTTTTAATTTTCAAAACACAAGAAGCATTAATATAACCCACAAACCAGCTTTTCAAAACCTATCTAAAGTTGTAAGAAATGTGACTAATGGAAATTGAAGTTGATTAGTTTCATAGGTGCTATAATTTTTGAAAATATTCAATTTACTTACTTGCTCAAACGCTTGAACAAAATGATGTACGTTATGCGAATTGCATGATTCTTGTCCACCTATCCTACATATAGGTTTTTTTGTAGGCTTTTTATTGGGTGCAATAATTTGATTGAAGAGTCATGTACCAGGATCTGCACAATACATACCGAAAAGTGTAAAAGATAAAATTTTGTATACAATTTTATTTCGTACCTGCTGACATATTTTAAAGCACTTATTTCATAAAATAAGTTATATTCAATTACTTTTCAAGTACTTCAGAGATGCTTCGTCCACACTACGTCGTTTATAATATCGGAATTCAAGTCCGACACGTCGAAGTTTTTCTCAGTTTTTCCATGTAGGTAGTTATTACTATAAATAAACCACACGGAAAGAGCCGGAATAGCAATTACTTTTGAATTGTACCATTGGGGCAACATGTGAAACTATTCCTCAAGATTCCCCACGAGCCATAAAGTAGTTCACTTTAATGGAGCTACCTTTCTCCATTACATTGACCCAGTTCAAGCAAGAAACACCTACCCAAATACTTCTGATAGACAGCACAATTCTTTTTATCGAGAATTCAGAATGACCTGGAAACTCTACTGATTTGAATCAGTGTGAGCACTTGGGAACTAATTTAAAATGCAATGTCGAGGTCGATGTTCTTCTGATTTAGAAATGTCTCAACGACGTCAAAATAGGTGACTTGTTCGAAGTAATAATTCAGGTGCTGAAAAATATGAAAAATTATAATCCATAGCCCCTTAGCTTCAGTATCCGTAATTTGAATAAATAAATATTGACAAATTCGAAAAGCTCCTGCGGTCGCATCCCTTGAAATGATCACCGAGCAATAATTTTTAATAATGAAAATTTCATATTTAATGTATTACAGCAAATGAATTTTGTCTGCGTGATTTGCCCACTGTCCATGAAGAGAGGAGGTGAAAGGTCCAGTGGTTTTAAACTCGACTCTAGCAAGTTCTTGCATATCCTTAGCATTCAGGATTAATAATGTTGCCACCCTGTCATCTTTCTTGTTTATAAGAGTTGATAAAATCACTCCATCATCCTCATCGGTCCACTTTGATGAAGGATTAGCAACAAAGATCGGCTCATTTGGAATCTTTCCTTTCTCAGACCAGTGTTTGTTTGTCTTATTCCGCAGATCAACTTTAATGAGCTAAAAATTGTCAATATTCAGCACTAAAGCAACAAATATTGAGCACTATTTATTAATTTTAATAAATTGGATTGTCATTGGATTTGTTTACCCTATCCGGAACTATTGATGTCCAATTTGGACCTTTGTCGGACGAAACTCCATAGAAGTAGTTGTACTTCCGTCCATTGTAAAAATAGTTGATTCGAGGAAGTTCAATAAACATCTGTGTCAAGTGCTCTGGGAAGCAAATAACAACCGGTTTCCCATCCTTCGTTCCAGTTAAATTTGCTCTTGCTTTAGTGTACTTCAATGTAACCAGATTCTCATCTCCAGATTGGTTTTCAACGTTTAAAGGCAAAACGAATCGTCTTGCTGTAGCTTCATGATCAGTAAATGATATTTCTCCTGTAAAGTCTTTCGCTGACGTCGTCAAAACCTTTTAATATATCATGTCACGGTTACATCTTTCAGAGTTTAGCAAAACTTTCGAAATTAAATTAATTTTACTGCAATAAAATAATTTATACAAAATCACTTTATCAATTCTATCGTAGCCAGCAACGTCCACTACAATATGCCCATCGTCTTCGTAAGCGTTAATGTGATGAAAGGCAAAGAAGGCCTCTGTCTCATAAATAACGGGGTGGCTTTTTCCATCGTGCAAGGAGACTACGTGAAGTTTTGCCTGCGCAACAGGATCAAATGGTCAGACATACATATTATTATTGTCTTATTGCCAGTCTCAATGACAACCTATATCCTCCTACTGACAGGATATACCTTTAAATTCTCTTTCCAAACCATAGCAGTATCTATGGTTTTATTCGTCAAAACTGATCTAAATAGTTTAATAATATCCACCCTCCAGGGTGACTCAATAAAAACCAGTTTATTTTCAGTGAGTCCAAAACTGTGGTAATATGATGGGAACCTTCTGCTCGAGAATGGAATCTCAGCGACAATTTCAGCGTCCTTGAAGCACGTGTCTACAGGAATCCAAAATATTTATAGGACAATAGTCAGTCATAATTATAATTCAAAGATTTTTTCCACATTCCTCAATATTTGTAGATAGGGATTTGACACAACGTTATACGTAATTATCAATGTGAAGAACCTAAACTTCCGAATTTCGGTGGTATTTTCGCCAAAACGTAATGCGGTCCTTTGGCGCTGCTGTAGTTATTTCCCATATTGTAAATGGTTCCATCCTTGCAAACATGCGGATGAGCTGTAGCATGATTGATAGCGATATAATCTGTAATAACGGTTTTATTCCCAATGACCTTCAAGTCCTCTGGATCAATTCTCCGAATAGCATTAGTTTCCGTCATGGCGTACAATTGATCTCCGTAATATCCCACACTCACAGCACAACTGTCCGACAGATTCGTCCCCGCGAGTGTTTGAAAAGTTGTGTGAAGTCTGTCAACGTAGAAATAATTAATGACTTCAGTTTTCATCCTGCAATTTTGTTGTATTATATTTTAATTGCATATCTGAATATAGTGTGAGTCAATAAACCTTTGGAAAATTGTTTTGCAAGGATCTGGAAATCCGGCAGTGCCAAATTCAGAGACGACGATTCGATTCGCCGCGATGTTCGTCTTATACGCTTCACTTTCCAGTGCTCGATCCATGTATTTGACCTAAACAAATGTTCAATCACTATTTACCTGCAATGCAGCACCTGAATAAACTATTTGCATATACGTTTACGCGCCCAATTGAACTACGGTAATCTCATCCCCTTACGATTCACCCGTGACGTGGGGCTCACTTATTATTAAACTTACTATTAGTTTTTATGATGGATTTTTCTTGAATTTTTAAAATCATTTGTGGAGGTTTAGATTTTCTAATTATAATATGCATATTTTTACTCACTGTTCCATCCTTTATGAGATACCGGTGCAAAACAGCTAAGCCGTCAAACAAATGGTTGTAGCCTTGATCCCCAATATTTTTTATCCCGGGTCCATTGGTTATCAAAGTTCCCTCAAGCCACTTCGGTATTTTTCCTGATATTTTACCAATGTGGTTAATGTGTTTTAAATTTCGGTACCATTTATTTATTAAAATGCTACATACTTTACTAATTATTTCCTCAATGTAAATAAATTACCTTGTACTTGACCTGTTGTCTCTCCTGTTGGCAGAGAGTAATTTCGCCAGTACGATGCGAATTGGTTTTCATAATCAACTTTTTTATGTGTGATTTTTAATGTCTCAACAGAGCTATCCCGTCTTGCACAACATAGATAGTTCAGAATATTCATGATTGTTGCAAATGAAAAGTACTTTACCGTCTTACATACAGGGTAACAGTTTTAGCAAAATATGGATTATACCACAACGGCGAACGGAAAGCTGCCGTAATTATAAATTGATGCACGAAAATATTAGTCACACATTCGATGTATTTAGCTTTTAATGAGGCGAAACCCTTGAATAGTATGGCAAATAAGATTGGATGTTTGCCTCTCTATAAATAATATGTAATTAGGAAGAAGCTCTTATGTTTGTATGTAGCTTGCCCTACGGGTTGTTTGTTTCTAACTGTGGAAAAAAGCAATAACAGACGCGTCTATACTGAAGTGCATGATAAAGTGAGACTGTATACCGTACACATTTTGACGCGAATAAGTACATACATAGATGTGCGATAATGTTGACCTTGGAAGTAAAGACCAAGCCGAATTAAAACTCGTTCTAATTTGGAAGTATTCATTGTCAGTACAAGGATATGTTTTGGAAAGGAACGAAGCAGAATTCTCCCAAACACATGTAGTTTCGCACGTTCAGACGTCAGAACCTTGGAGACTTGAAAATCTAATAATTTTTTCCCCTGGTAAGGTTCTCATTCGCATTCTCACCAGAGGACTGAAGACATGGATAGTAGTATCTGTTTCCCTCAATTGAAATAATCGTTACTTGTACCAAAATGGTGGAGAATCTATTCATTAAAATGTTGTTTCACAACAAATGTACAGGGTGCCAAAGCAGTTATGAATAACATCCGTAGCCCATGCATGGCAATGAATTATTCAATTTTCCTTGTTGCAGAAAATCAGTTTTCAGATTTATCGAGTGAAGTGAAACCTGTTTTATAACTCTTAGGAAAGCCATTAAATTTGCTACCAATCAAGGTTCGTTTCAATTTTTAAGCGTTTCCTAAAACAATCCTTACTCTACCTTGCTCATTTAGGCGATTTGATTGAAAATTGTATTCGATTTTTAGAATTTGAAAAATGACCTTAAGCATAGGGAATTTGATTTTTGTATCTGTTCCTCCTTATGTGGGCGGCAGGCAATGGTCGGATTTTCGTGGGAAGATCTTTCCACGGAAAAATATTTGACAGGGGGATAAATGAGGTTGGGAAAATTTCAAAGGGAAGGGAATATTTTGGCTGAGATTTTCAAAATTATCTATCTTTGTGGGATCTTATGTTTTGTAAGCAGGAATTTTCAAAAATGTTGACCTTTTTTAGAATGTATTTTTACAAAAATGCGAAAGTATGGTATGTAAAAATTTTTGTACAACCTTTTTATAAAAACCTCTCTACAGGGTGTTTTGAAATTACCAACAGGGGTATCAGATTCAGCTGGGAAAAACAAAAATTGTTTTCCGGGCGGATATACAAAAATCAGACCTATCATTATTATGTCATACCCTGTACATATCTACGTCTTTGTGTACTCATCATAGTGAAACTTCAAATATTATTTCTCTCATTACTACTGAACCATGATTTTTTCTAATATTTCCCCCGTCACAGCTTCTACAAGAAAATAGTACTATTCCTTTAGTTACTGTCAATTAGCTTAAGTTGTATTTGTTAATTTGATTTAACTTCTGTTAAATCTTTCGTTTGTTTAGAGAATTATATTGAACCATTGCATTCTGTTAAAAGGTTCAACCGTAAAGAACATTAAAATTGAATAATTATTTAAAAACGAATTGTATATTATACTAAAAGAGAATATTTTGGAAGTTATTAAATCATTTACAAAATTGTTGCCAAATTTAAATTAAACTGAACAAATCTACGAGGAGTTTTTGAAATTGTAAACAAATCCACGCCAAAATTTTAAAATTCTTCAAGTAAATAACAAATTTAATTCTAAATCCAAGTATTATTAATTGTTTTCAACAAACTATTCCAATAACATGATTTTATTCAATTCCGCAACCAATTATATCTAGATGAATTTATTATGATGGATATAAGCATTTCAATATGCCAATGCAAAATAGACGTGGAAGTGCAGCTGCACTGATTAACAGTAGACGGAAGGTGTGTCGAGTAATAGCGAGTCCTCCAATCCTATTAGGGATGTGCCACAAATGAATTCATCCAAAAATTCCTGCAAATTACGATTGGCAACTCACGTCACAACTGTGGGTGACTGACTGTATATGACGTTATGTGTACATGGGTATTTGTTATTTGTCATCGGTAATAGACATAATAAAAATAGAAGCCTAACAATGAACAGTCTACTGTGAAGAAGCGTGAAAAAATTCATCAGCGATTTACACTAATTTTTGGGATATAATCCTGTTGCTCGAACGTCATAGGAAATAGGTCAACCATTGGTCAGTAATTTTATAACATTTGAGTAATAAATGAGTAATAAAGTAATTTTATAACATTTGAGTAATAAATGAGTAATAAAGTAATTTTATAACATTTGAGTAATAAATGAGTAATAAAAGAGTAAATAATAAGAGTAAAAAACAGGTGGTAGTGTGAGCGTGGAAATTAAAAACTAAACGGCTTACGAATCAAACCCTGTCGTAGAGACTTGTTATATGCGTAAATCATGCGCGCTTATATTAAGAATAGTGCTTAAAATAAACCGACAGGTAGTGCTCGCTAATAATAAGGAGTGCTTGGCATTCCACCTTTTGGGCGTTGTGTGATGCCATTGAACTATGAAAGTGCGAAACTTTAAATAAAAGGAGATAAAGTGTTCTTTAATAATAAAGGATATGGCAAGATTATTACCTCAAACTGCTGTTAAAATGTATATATGTGCGTTTATATGTATGTGACCTATATTTTTCTGAGGTCAGGTGGACTTTCTTTATAAGCAATACTTTTGACTGTTTAGATAACGACTGGTTGTTGAACGGTCGAACTACAGTATCGGGTGACACTGGTACAATAGTTATCCTGACGATATGCAAGCACGAATTAATGATGTTTAAAACTATAGCACGGATTAATTAGCTCGTATTTGATATTGAAAGATGGCGCAGTTTATAGGTTCTTTGTATAACTTTTGTTATCCAAAATACGTCAATAAACCTGCACGCAATTCAACTAAAAATTATTATGGGAAATTTTTAATTTGCCGTTACTTAAATTGGGTTGAAAAAGTCTATTTTAAAAACAAGGATGGGAATCGGGATTATTTTCGAAAATTTGAGGATTTTAATTCATATTAGAATTCCAAATAATTCCCAGAAAGTATTTTAATTCAAAATCGCATTCAAAAAGATTTTTGGAATTGGTATTCAAATATTTTTTACTGAATTCCGATTAAAGTAAAGTATTGTTTTCAACGGTATATTTCATCAAGTGTACATACTTAAATATTTTAAAATTGTCGCAATTTTTTACTTACAACGTAAAGTTAATCAAAGAGCATTGACGACCGTTTTCTTCATCCGAAATGAACATGCTTCCGCATTCTACGTAAAATAGTCAAATTATTAGCACTTGTCAGAGAATTTTAACGGTTGTGCTCAAAACTATTGTTTGTCGTACAAGTAAACTACTCAAGTAATTTAAATCGTTGTTACTAAAATTTTTATCGGTAATTTAAAATGGGCCGAAAGAAAATTAGTAATTTCGGAGCTCAAATATCAGTTGAACGTGTTTTTTCAGCTTTTAAATTTATACCTAATGACCTGCGGGGGAAACAAGCTTCCCAAAACATTCATGATATCATGTTTCTAAGGTTTAACTTTTTCCATAATTAAATTCTTTGTATTTTGAGTATACTAGGAGTATTAAAATAAATATTCAAATCGGAATTCATAATGAACGAATACTCGAGGATATTTAAATCCGTAAAAGAATTCATATTTTTCAGTATTGCTATAGGTATTTGAAATCGGAATTCTTCGCCTTGAATATTTTAATTCGAATTAGAATTCATATTTTTCCGATTTCCCATCCTTGCTTAAAAATCTAGTTACTCTGTCCCGTATATTAATTTTCCATATAACTCGTTGTGCCTTTGCGAGTTAGCGATAGTCTCTAATGATTTTGGATGCTGAAGGTGTTATTTAAACTTACGAATTCATTCCGGGTTTTATTGGAGAGTAACGGCTAGACTGGATATGCAGGTGCATAAAAATGACGCCATGTTATGAAGAGGGGAATATAGACAATCAATTATCGCAGTTTGAGAATAAATTGGGACAAATAATGACAGCTCAGGAGTGGGATCGTCACAGATAACCTAATGTTTATGAGAACGGAATGTTTACAGGAAATCCGAATCAGAGTCTAGGTTTCGGTAGATCTCACAATGATTTCAATAATGGACGAATTAATTGAGCATGTTTAAAATTTGGCGGATTGATTGATCATGGAAATATTATTAAACGTAGCAGGAATTTGTTTGAATGAGGATCAACCAAAAAAATTAAAAGCTAAAGACGTTCTCATTCCAAAGAATGCAGGATCACATGAACAAAAACCTACGTAAGGTTATTTGTTGGAATTAGAAAAGTATCGGAGCTACGTGACAAAATGATGAAAATAGTACTAGTTATTCCTTATGTAATAGAGGAGTATGCACTTTTCTGGTTTGATAGAGGGAGAAAAGTGATTGTTTTCGGGAAATTTTAATCATTTCAGGGGTATTTGCGAAACCAATTTCAGACTGGAAACTATACGAAAAACAGTCAGCGTTGGCTTGCAAAACAATACATTAAATGAAAATAATATGCATAATAGGAATGTACGCGATAATCAGAAGAGCTCTTTTGATTAATTTAGTGCTTTTCATCCTATGAAGATAAATAAGAGATTCGTTGTCAATGAATGTAGTTCCAACAATTGGAGAAACAAGAAATAAAATAAATACAACTACAACCATAGTAATCAATCTCTCAACTCCATCACGTAACCCGAGCAATTATTCAAAAGGAGGATTTGAAAGACGTATCATAGTCCATATGCAGGAAGCGATAATAATAATAAATCTGACAATAGTAAACGCATACACAAGAAGTTAATGTCCTTTGCCTTCAGAAGCAATTCTGATTCCCACAAAAAACGTGTTGTTACGGTAGGATATGAGTAACGTTTGAGTATAGAAGAATGATGTGAGAGTAGCTGTTAAAAACTGTGCCCCAGATTGCAAGATGGCGTTGCAGCTTATAAAATGGAGCATGGATTACATTATTGGATGGATTATTGGAACTTATGGGTTATTATCTTATCGAAGTAGATGATTCTGATCATCAAGTAAAACTGCGTTTAAAAGACCTTGAGGATTATTAAGTTTAAATAAGTTTCCTTTGGTTTACAGAATTCTGGAGCTACATTTTACAACGTAGCTATAACTTGCAATGTCAGATGGATTATGGTCATTTGTGATTGTAAATGTCGATGACGCAGCATTTCATTTAGCTCACAGAGTTTGCATAAATGTTTACATGCACACCCTAGGTTCATAGTCGGGGTTCTTGTTCCATTATAAAAATGAAGTGATTGTTTAGTTCACCTGTTCGGAAGCTAAGAAGAAGTTTAAGATCAACTTATTATTCCCTATAAGAATGATTTTTGCTTATATTAAACATGATGGCGCATATGAACCTCCAAACAATCTTATAAATCAATATTTGTTAAAAAAATTAACGACGACAAATATTCATGATAATAACTGCTGGTTAAACTCACTAAACGAGTGCAGCATAATGTGAACAGGGAAATATTATGATTGTTAACCTGTTAAGCAGGGTTGGTTTGGTTTAAACCAAATGATTTAAACCAAGGTAAAAAACACCTGAAATTTTGATATTTTCAATCCAAAATGCTTATATTCCGTCGAGTACAAAACTTGCATTTTGCATTCCACCCATGTTAATTGTATTTATCTCCTTTATTACTTTATTTTTACTTCATCTTTGTCGCGAACTCATTTACTTACAACACAAGTAACCGCCGCCACATGCGCCCCTTAGAACCAACAGATACCCTTAGAATACCTTATGATGAAAACATGCCATAAATGTGTCATTCATCTAATATAGTATCGAATTCGAAAATGACAATTTCGTATGGGATTTCTCGTTGGAAATTTTAAGTTGGACAGGGGAGACCAGGAGACCCCTTTTAAGGAGTTACCTATACTGCGAAGTTATCGTCAAAATTATATCCAAATTATTAAATATTTAATGCTTTATGATATTTAAAGTTTAGATTGGGAAATAAGTAAATTTGTTCAAATTTACATGTTTTTGCATCATAATGAATTTTTTGAATTGAAAATTTGTTAAAGCCAAAAAACCTGGTTTAAGCTAAAACGAACCCGGTTTAAACAAAAATATGGGTTTAAACCAAAACAAACCCTGCTGTTAACTATAGAAATTAGTAAATTAGACTACAATGCTCACAATTATTTAATCTTGTATTTTAAACATTTAGCAATTTTAAATTATTGTCCGCATGCCGTTTTGTTTATCCGAATTACGGCAAAACTAATATCAGCTGTAATAATTGTGGACGCAATTTGTAGTATCGTTTATTTATTTACGAAAAAATACTTGAATAATCAAGTTCAAGTACAAGTTCAAGTCAAGGTATGTGTCCAACATGAACGCCAAGTTCTAATCAAGTTCTACAAAATGAACTTGAAAATTGGGTAGATACTCAAACACTCAAGTTGCTTGAAAAACTTGATTCATCAAGTAGAAGTGCGGGTATCTCATTTAGACAAATTTTCAAGTCAAGTTAAAGTCCAGTTATCCAAAATAGCTTGACTTGAGCACAACTCTAACTTACGGAACAGGTCAAATGAATAATCTAATTCAAAAATTTCCCAACGACATTAAAATAGGCGACTTGTTCGAAGCAATAAATCAAGTGCTGGAAAATATGACAAATTATATTCCAAAGCGCCGGATACACTATCCTCCAAGCAACATTGAAAGTTTACCAGGTATTGGCCCAGCATATACTATTGCTGGTAAGCTGCCATATTGGTTTATTGCCTGCTAATGCCACTGCGCCAGTCGCCTTTAATATAAATTTGCCAATAGTGAATGCAAATTCTCAACATACCACTAAGTATTTATGACTAGTTTGCGACATTGTTTGCTGGTGAGGTGCTGGCACATAAACACATTACGGCGCTATATATTTCTCACAGCAGTCAATAACCGACATAATGGTCATGCCTAACATAAAATGTTTTGGAGGCATTTGTTGTCTTTTTGCAACGAACTAATGGATTTTAACCTCCAAATCTGCACAGAAACGGCCTGTGCACAATTCTTTCGTCACAATTAAAACATTTTCATACGCTTGAGCAGCAAACTCGAAAGGTTTGACGCGAGTGTTAGAATCAGATAATTAAAACAGTTGCTGTAGTGACAACCCAAGCAACATTGAAAGTTGGCCAGGTAACGGCCCAGCATATACTACTGCTGGTAAGCTGCCATGTCGGTTTATTGCCTGCTAACTCCACTGGGCCAATCGCCTTTAATATAAATTTGCCAATAGGGAACGCAAGTTCTCAACATACCCCAAAGTATTTATTACCAGTTTCCGATACTGCTTGCTGGTCCGGTGCTGGCACATAAACGCAATACGGCGCTATATATTTCTCAAAGCAATCCATAACCCACCTAATGGTCATGCGTAGTATAAAATGTTTTGGAGGCATTTGATTTTCTTTCAGCAACAAACTCGTGGATTTTAACCTCCAAAATTACAAAGAAACGGCAT
Source organism: Allacma fusca (assembly GCA_947179485.1). NCBI lineage: Eukaryota > Metazoa > Arthropoda > Collembola > Symphypleona > Sminthuridae > Allacma > Allacma fusca. The sequence continues at coordinate 61,143,523 of OX359246.1, forward strand.
GGGCACAACTTTGTTCGTAAAAATTAAAACATTTTCATAAGCTTGAGCAGCAAACTTGATAGGTTAGATGTGAGTGTTAGAATTGGATAGTTATAACAGTTGATGTAGTGACAAACAGTATTTTCGAGCCTTTAAATTAAACTAAAACTAAAATGGAAAATAAACGTGACCGAAAAAAAATAAAAAGATTTTGTGTTGTTGAATTTTTAACAGAAGGTACCGTAGACGTTGTTCCATCAACTTGGTTTGACAAAAAACGAAAGGATTTTTGCTATTTTCCCATTGGGCCGGGCAAGACTTCGTTACGGAAAAAACCAGAATCTTTACCCGGCAAGGATTGGCCATCATATAACATCCGAGTTGTATGTCGTTCCAGTAAGAATTAAAATTAAATTTACCTGAAAATCATTTTTAGAAAACTTATGTAGTGGTGTACATTGTAGCAATTTATTCTCCTTTAAAAAGTAAGTAGCGTGCACATCAATGTTCATTGCATTAAATTAACGAATTTAATTTTTGTATATTTTTGCCAGACGATTTTGCAAGAGCAAGTTCAAAAGCTTCTACTTACGAATTAACTTCCACGGTAGAAACCAGTGACTCATCTGAAGACGACCACGTCAGAAAATCCCGGCAACGAAGGCCCGTAAATAAGTATTCCCCTGTTTTGTCACCATCAACCCCAAAAGGCAAACCTGCACAGAAAATACAAACCACGTCCTCGGAACCGAGCGATGAAGATGCACAAAGAACTGTAAATTCACTGCGGCCATTGTTTACGTTGGGTATGTACTTGGTATTTCGAAACGAATCGATTTTGTAAATACTTCGACCATTATTATTACATTTTATGTAGGTCCATTAAATCCTGAAGCTAGTGCTGGTACAGAGGAGTCTATAGGTGTCCAATGTTGTGAGTGTCCCCAAAATTTCAATTTATTATTTAGTAATGAACATAGTTATGTTATTGTTTTTCAAAACTTTATCGTATTTCTTGTCCTTAGCCCAAGAAGCCTATGACAGCATCAACGAATTCAGTCAGCAGATCGAAGGTAATAATTCTTTGAATCACGTCATAATTAAAAAATTAATAGAATACGTTTCCAAAAAATCAAAACCACGTTATATGGAGTTTTTCAGTTCCTCATTGTTCGTACCAATCGTTTGCAGCTCCGCTGACCACCTGTGCACCTCTAGCACGTACTCTCGAACCTGATGTGTCTATGAGGGATTTTTATAAAGAGTTTCAGCGTAAGTACATTACGTTTGACGTATTAGTAATAATTTCAATAAAAACGACAGACCAAACCTCATGACATAAAAATGAATTGCCTTTTTAGGGTTTCAGGAAGTAATGGTCAAAGAGCTTTCGGCAATAAAAGCGGATGTGGAAATTATTAAATCAAATGTAACAAAGCAGTCACGAGCGCAAACGCAGCGGTGTCCCATTGAACTACCTATCAAGTCTGATGAAGAACTCACAGCAGCAGAGAGTATTGTAAAAACTTCATCTTCTGGAGCGCAAATGGTAATTTAGTTACTGAGGTTATTTAGTGTTTACCAATTCCTAATTTAAAATCTATTTCATGGATTTGTTTTTTGCTGAAGTACAATTGGTGCGCTGTCATTGGGGGTCTCAATGCAAATCATCACGGTCGCCGCGTTCTCTCCCGAATGTTTGAGCACGAGTATTCCATTCGCGGAATCAATCTAACTGGAGTTTCCAAGAAAGGAGCCAATAAGACTGCTTTCAAGAATTTGGAATTGGCTAAAATTTTGATCGGTACAGCTTTTATTCAGAGATTTATTTGTAAGTTATTCGTTTTCGTATTCGTGACTCAAGTTCTATTTTTTTGTAAATTACAGGTGCCATTGCAGATACACACAACGTGTCGGAAGCGGAGGTTGAAAAAATTGCGGAATTTGGTTTCGTGGCGCTGGAGATCGCAAGGGTGGAAGATCAAAGCGTTTTCAACAGTAGATACGACAACAACAATTTTTTAATCAGTGTGTGTTGATCTTAAATTTATCACAACAATGGAAACTTCTCTGTGCACCATTCGAAGAAAGCGCAGATTATATGTAAAGAAAACTTTAGAAGCTATTAGAAACAAGTGTTTACCCGAGGAAGTTCAAACAAATGTTACTAATATTGTTAGTAATCATAAGGAATTAGAAAACGACGCTGATGTGAATGACCATTACCAGAACAGCCATTCTGAAGTAAGTAGTGTAAGCAGTGAACTTTCTACAGAGGATGAAGATTTTGAGTTAAATAGCGACTTAGTTCAATGGGCTTTGAAAAATAACATAACACATACTGCAGTGAAAGATTTATTGCAAATTCTTAATCGAATCCCTGGTGTAGATCTGCCCAGTGATCCAAGAACATTACTCTGCACAGGACAAAATAAGAAACATATAGTATCCATGGGAACGGGCAAATATTTTTATTTTGGCGTGAAGAAATATATTTTGAAACGCATGGAAAGTGGTTTTGTTCCTACAAAATTGCCATCTCACCCTAATTTCAATCATTTATATACAAATAATACGATAACTATTACTGTGGGAACTGATGGTCTTCCATTGAGTCGAAGTAGCAAATCAAAATTTTATCCATTGCTGGGATATGTTGACCAGTCAACTAACAAAATTCCATTTATAATTGCTTTATTTTTTGGGAAAAGCAATCCACCAGCTAATGAATACTTTCGTGAATTTGTCGTTGAAATGAGTGACCTTGAATCGAACGGAATTATTATTAATTCGTTATTTTATACAATTAGAATTAGCAAAATTATTGCAGATGCTCCTGCTCGGAACCATTTAAAAGGAAATGTCACATACAATGCTTATTATGGTTGTGAGCGATGCCAGCAAAAAGGTAGCTGGGCGGGTAAAGTTATTTTTAAGTCCCTTGATTCTCCGTTCAGGACTGACGAACAGTTTCATCAACTTCATCACAAAAATCACCACAATTATCAGAGCCCTTTGCACGATTTAAAAGTTGGATTAGTAAGCCAGGTAGTTCTCGATTATATGCATTTATGTACTTTAGGAGTTATGAGAAAATTAATATACATATGGTTACGTGGTAAAATACCTTTTAGAATGAGTAGTAGCATTATCAACAAAATTTCTCTGAATTTACATTCTATTTACGGCTTAACCCCTTCAGATTTTGTAAGGAAAAATAGAAGCCTTCGAGAAATAGACCGTTGGAAGGCCACAGAGTTGCGACTGTTTTTGCTCTATACAGGAGTGTTCTCATTAAAGAACTCTGTGGATCCAGACCTGTATAAGTTGTTTCTTCTTTTTAGTTCTAGTATGTACATAATGTTATCAAAAAATGTCACAAATGATTGGATATCCGTAGCTAATACAAATTTGCGAAAATTCGTTCGTGGGGTTTCTGGACTCTATTCAGATGACGTACTAACCTACAATATGCATGGGTTAAGTCATTTGGCTGAGGATGTGTATCATTTTGGAAGCTTAGAAAATTGTTCTGCTTTTAAATTTGAAAATTTTATGCAAGTTTTAAAAAAGCTGGTACGAAGTAAGCATAACAATTTAGAACAAGTAGTTAACCGCATTCATGAACACGAAATACATAGGAATGGAATATTATTGAAAGGTATGAGCAATCGAAGTAAAAGAAAGTTGGTTCCAGATGATGTTCCTAATGGTAACAATGGTTTTCTGTCAGTTGATGGTAAAATGTTTTTAGTGGTTGAAATTGATTTAAAAAATGAAATGTGTACGTGTAAACTAATCGTATCGTTAGGCCCTATTGTAGAGTACCCATTTGATAGTTTGCTTCTTGGCATTCAATATGTCAAAATTACGCAAGAACTTCGGAATGTCAAAAAACAGGATCTTTGTAGAAAAATATTTCTATTTCCCTGTAAGAATGATCAATTTTTATGTATTCCATTGCTACATGATGATAATAATTAATAATAAATATTATTAAATTTGTGTTGATACTTAGAATTCTGAGCAGAATAATTATTTTAAAGGCCCACTACCTCATATAATTTCATAAAATACTAAAGTAGGCATTAAAATATGTTTTCGCTGCATAACGGCACAAGTACGGGCCAGTATCACATTATTATCCCCAGACAACTTTGGTCCAGCATCTTGCCAACGATCAAAGTATGCGCTGCGCCAACGGCACTGCACCACCGTTGGCCCAGCTGTAAGATGTTGCTTGGGAAACATTATTTTCAGGCCTTTAATTTAGAGCTTCAACTAAAATGGAAAATAAACATGTCAGAAAAAAATTGTGTTGTTGAATTTTAACAGATGGTACCGTAGACGTTGTTCCATCAACTTGGTTTAATAAAAACGAAAGGATTTATGCTATTTTCCGACTGAGCCGGGCAAGACTTTGTTACGGAACAAACAGAATCTTTACCCGGCAAGTAAGGCAAGTTAGTAAGAATTAACATTAAATTTATCTTAAAATCAATTTTAGAAAACTTATGTAGTGATGTACACTGTAGCAATTTATTCTCAAAACATAAATAGCATGCGCAGCAAAGTTAATTTCATCCCAGCCAGCACACGCATGTCGCGGTTATATCAGTGCGACATCAGCCGTACGAATTCACTGATATCGTACTGACATGGATAATTCTTCAGCATGACACAATAATGATATAATTACGAATATGAAATGTCCGCATTTTTGCCTCGCAATCGTACCGTGCACGAATCGTAAATCTATCAGTTAAGCGATATACTTCTGAAGCATTTTTGAGATGCGCCATCTATATGGTTCTAATACTACTTGTTACTAATTTATAATGATGCCATCCTATTGTAAGCATATGATTTGTGAAAAACTCAATTAAGATTTACATTTTAGAGTTTATTGAATGAAAACCGTTTTATTATGTAAAAAACAATTTAAAATTACAAAATTAAAGTTGATTAAGTCGTAATAAACTTCCTTCGATGTAGGTTGTCTGCACTAGAAGAAGAATTGAGCTATTAATAAAAAATGACTTTATGACAAACTCAGGTAGGTAATTTTCTTAACGTCACTTTGACACATGTAGGCTTCCTACTATTAATGGGAAGATTCCTAAAAACAACAACATATAAACAATACGCAATAAAATCATGATTCTAAAATAATGAATGTAAAGATAATAAAAATGGAAATACAATTTAGAATTTGAAATTACAAATTACCGATTTTAGACAAGATCTTGAGGTGAGATTTAACGCGGTCAGTTGAATGCTGGAGCCATGACATGACCGGTCTTTTTGGTCTCGGAATCTGTTGCACTATTAGTGCTACGGATGGAGTGAACAGCATCTACATAAAAATACTTAATTATAGAAAATACCATAGAACAGTAATTATATGAGACTGATTAGGCAGTTGCAGATGATGTACGTCTAAATAAAAACTTACCAGCAACCCGATTAAAACATTCCAGCTTTGCAAAAGGAGATTTATCAGCAGTCACATATAAGGTAAATTACTGGCAAACTTCATCAGCCAGCAGTTGTACTCAGGGTTGCACAAATGAAAATGCCCTAGGTTTTATGCCTGCCCTCCTGAAAATGCCCTGAAAATGCCGAAAACGCCGAAAATGCCCTGAAAATGCCTTACTCTGAAAATGCCCGGCATTTTGGGCATTTTCGGCAGGCATTTTGGGCATATTGGGCATTTTTACAGAAACATACAATATGACCATTATTGCTCCTTTAACGAATATAAGGGAGTTTTTCATAGCATGATCAAACCCAACCAGTTTTAGAAAATGTTAGAAGTACTTGATTTTAAAAAAAGAATTTAATTAGTCTAATTCGTTACTTATGGCCAGTGGTTATTTCAATAATCCTTAAAAAAATTTAAGCCCCAACGGATTTGCAAACATTCAACGCTGTACATTATTAAAAACTTCTGGATTTAGAAAGAACAATTTGCACAGTGCCAGCATAAATTCAGTAGTTTGATAACGGCTTGTAAAGTATCAGTGCTCGGACTGGGTACGGGTAATACTCGGGTAAATGGGTACGGGTACAGGTATGGGTACTACTCGGGTACAGAAGTTGCGTACTCGCAAGTACGCGGGTACTACCCGGGTACTCTGGATTTTAGACAATAAAGTGGGTACAGGTGCGGGTACGGGTATGGGTACTCACTCAGTGACAATCGGGTAGTACCCAATGGGTACGGGTATCACTATGTAAAATACCTGTACCCGTGGGTGCTGTACCCGAGTATTTTTGGGTACTTCAAGGGTTCCTGATGGAATGGTTTACTATGGCTAACAATAAGACCTACCAACCGTGGAGTTGCTTATTTCGTAGTATACAGATACTTGTGTTAGTGACAGAGCCAAGTGGCTTCGTCTCATTTATGATTACGTGGTAGTTGCAATCTAACGCTTCTAATAATTCATCCAAGGAATCTAATAAAGAAATAGAGCGTAGAGTCAGTGAAATCATCTGTTTATCGACTTAAATAGTGAAGCTCATCAACGAAGAATTTCAAAAGGGAAGTTCTTGGGATTCAATTTAATTATCTTCATTGGGAGCGTAACATTACAATTATTTAAAGACGTATTACGAGATAAGATCGGAATAAATATACATTTATTAGCAGATCCATTTCTTAACGTTACAAGTACCCAGGGTTGTCCATTTGAAAACGCCAAGGCATTTTATGCAGGCAATTTGAGCATTTTCAATTCTGGGTATTTATGACACTTTGAGTATTCATTGAGGTGAATATTTATAACATTTTAGAATGAAAAATATCATTCCTTGCACGCAATATTTATATTTCAGTCCCTTTGATTAATCTTGATAATTTTGATGTTAAAAGAACTTGACAGACATCTGAACTTGGCGTTCAAAACTTCCATGGGGTTGCATTTAAGTTCTATTTTGCCTGCATTTTTCGAAAATCTCCGTCTCGGGCTTCATAAATGTGAGAGACAGTTTACGAATGTTTGTTTTATAAAGCTGTAATATAAAATGAATATTCAATATTGCCTCCCACATTTATTTCCTGAAACCGCAATATTTGACTTGGAAAAATTATGATCAACTCAATTTTTCCGTATAACATTTTCTATACACAGAGTTCGATTAGCCAAAAAAAAATTGTTTCTTGTTCTCCAAGTTAAAAAGCAAGTTATGGAGAGTTTAGTATTAAAGAATCCGTCCCAATTCCAATTAGCGAGAACATATTTCATTTCATTCAGCAAGTTATTATTTTGGGGTAGTAGGATTTGAATTTCGTCAGTGTTTATTAAAAAAATCACACAATGCCTTAAATAATTTTTTCAAAAAATTCAAATAGGATGTCTTTAACGCCTAGGGAAAATTCCCAAAATCCCGGACACTTTTAATGGAGGTCAAAAAATTGACAACTTGAAATTTTTCAGCTGGGCAGGCTAATGTCGTCGGGGATTTTAAATCGGCCAAACTTCCAGTACCCGAGTAATACCCGGGTACACACAATAGATACTCGGGTACGGGTACAGGTTTTGGGTACATTACGGGTACGGGTAAATTGTGGGTACAGGTACTACATTGTATTTTCAGGTACAGGTACGGGTACTGAAATAATTTACCCGGGTACTCGGGTATGGGTACGGGTATAGGTACAGCATTTTGTAGTACCCGATATTCGGGTACGGGTATGGGTACGGGTACACGGTTTCTGTACCCAGTCCGAGCACTGTAAAGTATAGACACTTTCATTTGATACATAAGATGCGACTGTTATAATATATGTCAAAACCTCCGTAGAAAATTTTGTGTCGACTTTGAAAATTGCATTTAATTAGCCATAGTAAACCAGTGTCCTAAAAAAAGTGTTCTATGAAAAAATTCTAGGAGTCCAAAATGTAACAAAGCCGACGAGTTTTGAAACTCACAAACAAAGATATTTTTAATCTTTTAACAACTGTTTTATCTTTTTGTGTTGCATCTTTGCCCGCATATGTTTGTTCTTGAAATCTAAATAATTCCAGACACTGTGTACAAGCGAATTTTTACAATAAAATAAGGAAAACAGAATATTATTATTATTTTTCCATAAATAATAATAATTTTTTAACTTTCTTGGAAATATTATGTTTCTATAATTTTATCAGGTAATCCAGTTGAATATTAAAATTATTTGTAACATACTGTTTTGTGACTTATTTTGCTAAATTAGCAGGTGGCTAAAGCCATATATTTAAAAAATTGGTGCGAATATGCCGAAAATGCCTGCCCTAGGCTGAATATGCCCAAAATGCCCAAAGTGCCATAGATGCCCAAAATGCCATGAAATGAAAATGCCCAAAATGCCAGGGCATTTTGGGCAGGCATAATGCCGAAAATGCCATGGCATTTTCAATTGTGTAACTCTGGTTGTACTTCCGTCCATTGTGAAAATAGTTGATTCGAGGAAGTTCAATAAACATCTGTGTCAAGTGCTCTGGGAAGCTAATAACCACTGGTTTCCCATCCTTTGTTCCAGTTAAATTGGCTCTTGCTTTTGTGTACTTCAATGTAACTAGATTCTCATCTCCAGATTGGTTTTCAACGTTTAAAGGCAAAACAAATCTTCTTGCTGTAGATTCATGTTCAATACATGACACATCTCCTGTGAAGCCTTTTGCTGACGTCATCAAAACCTTTTAATATGTCATGTCATGGTTACATCTTTCAGAGTTTAGCAAAACTTTCGAAAGTAAATTAATTTTACTGCAATAAAATAATTTATACAAAATCACTTTATCAATTCTATCGTAGCCAGCAACGTCCACTACAATATGCCCATCGTCTTCGTAAGCATTAATGTGATGAAAGGCAAAGAAGGCCTCTGTCTCATAAATAACGGGGTGGATTTTTCCTCCGTGTAACGAGACTACGTGAAGTCTTGCCTTTAATAACATAATATGTTTAGAAATATTTATGCAACATGTCTCAGCATTAATAGCAACTGATCCTCCTAATGACCGGTTATACCTTTGAATTCTCTTTCCAAACCATTGCAGTGTCAATGGTTTTATTCGTCAAAACTGATCTAAATAGTTTAATAATATCCACCCTCCAGGGTGACTCAATAAAAACCAGTTTATCTTCAGTGATTCCAAAACTGTGGTAATATGATGGGAACCTTTTGCTCGAGAATGGAATCTCAGCGACAATTTGAGCGTCTTTGAAGCACGTGTCTACAAGAATCCAAAATTATTACAATTTATAGGATAAAAGCCAGTCATAATTATAATTCAAAACTTTTTTTCACATCCCTCAACATTTGTAGATAGGGATTTGACTCAAAGTTATACGTATCAATGTCAAGAACCTGAACTTCCGAATTTCGGTGGTATTTTCGCCAAAACGTAATGCGGTCCTTTGGCGCTGCTGTAGTTATTTCCCATATTGTAAATGCTTCCGTCCTTGCAAACATGCGGATGAGCTGTAGCATGATTGATCGCGACATAATCTGTAATAACGGTTTTATTCCCAATGACCTTCAAGTCCTCTGGATCAATTCTCCGAATAGCATTAGTTTCCGTCATGGCGTACAATTGATCTCCGTAATATCCCACGCTCACAGCACAACTGTCCGACAGATTCGTCCCCGTCAGCGTTTGAAAAGTTGTGTGAAGTCTGTCAACGTAGAAATAATTAATGACTTCAGTTTTCATCGCGTAATTTTATTGTATTATATTATAATTGCATCTCTAAATAAAGTGTGCGTCAATAAACCTTTGGAAAATTGTTTTGCAAGGATCTGGAAATCCGGCAGTGCCAAATTCAGAGACGACGATTCGATTCGCCGCGATGTTCTTCTTGTACGCTTCACTTTCCAGTGCCCGATCCATGTATTTGACCTAAACAAATGTTCACTCCATGTTCGGATATATTCCTCCGACACAATCCCTCCGGTTATATACCGTCGAAACACATTCCCTCCGAACATATTCCCTCCTTGAGAGGAGATATTCCCTCGGACTGTTTGTATAAACACCCAATGAATTTACGCTCACTTTGGCAACAAAATTTAACAATCCTCAAATAATTAAGTACAGTTGGAATTGTCCAAATTCCTTTTTAAAAGGAAGCTACAGCAAGTTAAATTTCAGGCATCATAATATCTACAAGTATAGCTACATAATTACTCTTGAATGAAATGATGAAGATTAAACTGATTGCACCAACCAATGACCAAACTAATGACCAGACAAATCAAGTTGCTGTAACGCATGGTTTTGCATTTGTTAATAGCATTTCCGTAAAAATTTATCTTCCTTGATGATGAGTTCTAAACGCGAGTTTTCGTCGACGAATTGTTACTATGCCAACTGGCGCATAAGTTATTTGTTGAGCCGAGTCATCATACGATCCGCATTGCGTTTGCTTTGCTGGCATAGCGAACACTTCCACCAGATATGATTGGCAAATATTTGTGCGAGGGATTATTTCCAAGCAGAGAGTGGTTGTGGTCGGAGGGAATATATCCGGAGGGAATATAACCGGAGGGATTGTGTCGGAGGGAATATATCCTAACTCCGTTCACTCACTATGTACCTGCAATGTAGCACATGAATAAACTATTTGCATATACGCTTACGCGCCCAACTGAACTACGGTCATGCCCTTAAGATTCACGAGTGACGTGGGGTTGCCGCATTATTAAACGTACTATTAGTTTTTATGATGGATTTTTGTTGAATTTTTAAAATCATTTGTCAAGGCTCAGATTTTCTAATTATAATATGCATATTTTTACGTACTGTTCCATCCTTGATAAGATACCGGTGCAAAACAGCTAAGCCGTCGAACAAATGGTTGTAAACTTGGTCTCCAATCTTTTTTATCCCTGGTCCGTTAGTTATCAAAGTTCCTTCAAGCCACTCCGGTATTTTCCCTGATATTTTCCCAATTTTTTGCACGAGTTGTAAAATTCGTTATTAATAATTTTTAAAACGCTACAGATATATACCATTAATTTATTTACCCAATCTTTATAATTTACCTTTTACTTGACCTGCTGCCTCTTCTGTTGGCAGAGAGTAATTTCGCCACAAGGACGCGTATTGATTTTCACAATCAACTTTTCTATATGTGATTGCCATTGTCTCAGCAGAACTATCCCGTCTGGCACAACACAGGCAATTAAGAATATTCATGATTTTTGTAAATGGACAGTACGTTTACCGCCTTACAGTGTAACAGCTTTGGAAAAAATTGATTATGACGCAACGAGGATTGGAAAGCCGCCGTAATTCTAAAATGGTGCACAAAAATATTATTTACGCACTCAACGAATTTAGTTTTTGTGGGGTGAAATCATTGAACAGTATAGCAAATAATATTGGATTTTTGCCTCTCTAAATAATGCGTCAGTAGAAGGAAGCTTTTATATCCAGTATACGGTATGTACTCTTTCCTTACGACTTGTTTGTTTCTATCTGTGTAAAATAACTACAATAGACAAATTCATAACAGTGTACTCTCTGTTTACAAGAACGTCTCTAAAAGAGGCAAAACTTGAATTTTTATACAATAAAGGGCTGCTCAGATATTGGGACAAATTAATTCCTCTGTGAATTGGAATATGTCCCACGTTTGTCCATGTTACAGAGATCATGCATTTACACGGAAGTGTGTTATGGTGAGACTGCACTGTACACATATTTATGACGAATAGGTGTCCAGACGTGCTTCAATGCTGACCTTTGAAGTCAAGATCAAGCCTAATTAAAACTCGATCTAATTTGACATTACATGTTCAGTTCAAGGAAACGTTTTTGAACAAACGAACCAAACAGGATTCTCCAAACAAATGTAATTTCGCACATTTACACGTCAGAACCTGGGAAACTTTTGAAAGCAGAATAATGTTTTCTACTGATAATGTCAGAATCCGCATTCTCACCCGAGGCAAAGGTGCGCGCTTCCCCTGCATGTAGGGTCTACAAGTAGGCAAAATATACGATGGAAAAAAATTCCAGTGTTAATTGTAGGCATTATAGGTACGGGGGATAACTTGTTGTGTAGAATGCCTATATAATGTGTTGGGCATAATAATTTATCCATACAAACGTAGGCTAAATGTAGGTGCACATTTTAAATGCATTTATATGTTAGGTTGATGTACTTACTATGCTGTAGACATTTTCAACTGTTTAAATAGTGCTTCCTTAAATTTTTTACTAAAATTAATGAATAGCTAGGAAATTAATGTTGTTTTTAAGTGCAGTCATAAGTTAAAAATTTGTTTAATTTTCACGTGGTATTCAAATTAGTTATCCTGACCAAACATACTGTACATAACTATCTTAATGTTAGTGGGGCTACTTTAATTATGTATGATATATACCTAATTGTAAGTTTGTGATGAATTAATAAAACGTATAACACCGGGAGAATCTCAATTTGACATAAGGTAAATGCTTGTGTAAGGAGACAACAGGCCTTCCTATATCATCATAGATTTCCTATAGACTTACATATATTACTCATAGACGCAAATATGTGCTACAATTATGTAGGCGTAAGTGTTGGAAATGAATTTTTTTAAGAATATGAAGGCGTATATGTATGTAGGCAATATAAGCCTTTTGTGGAAACAGTTTGTTTCTATCATGTTATCACGTAATCCAGTTTTAAATTATTAAAATGTAGGCAATAGTGTTCTTTAAAAAAACTAATCATCTAGGTAGGCTTGCGAATAATCCGTCCATATATGTATGTTGGTAAAAAAAATTTAGCAACACTAATGTAAGCATATTGTAGGCAGGATCGGGTATTACAGATTTATGTAGGATATAGACGAGATAAACTATTTTGCCCACCTTTGACCCGAGGACGTAAGACGTGGATAGTAGCATCTATTTCCCGCAGTTGTAATAATCATTATTTGTACCAAAGACGGAAAATCCATTCATTTTAATGTTGTTGTTTTCCAACGTAAGTATGTACAGGGTGGCAAAACGGTTATATTATCGGCCCATGTATGGAAGGGAATTATTCAATTCCCTTTGTAGCAGTTTCAGATTGTTCAAAACTTGGTGCAACCCGCCAGACAAAACTCAAACCAAGTTTGCAGAGTAGAGCATCTCCCCATAGAATATTTTAGGCCCTTAAAGTATTACCCGTACCCGCCCAATCAGAAATTGAATTTCAGCGACAAAGCACGACCTGCAAAATTTAAAAAAGCCCGTAGCCAGCCCTTAAATGCCAGTTCAGTTTGTATGTAACTCCTTAGCTAGACCCAGAACAATTTGCTCATTTATTTTGCTCTGTCACAATCTCGTTTTTCGACTTTTTTGAATAAAGTTGGTAATATCAGGGGTTGCGTCCACTGCAGAATTCTTGCAATTATGTCTTGCAGAGTTGATGTCCATTTTTGGCCGGATTTCCAGCTAAAACTCATTGCACTCCACATAATTTAAAGCAACCTGGTCAACCAGTATCTGTTTAAATATTTTCTAAACTTACGATACTCCTGCTACTTTTTGAAGTTTAATGCGTTGACTTTGAATGTTAACTAACGATTTAATTTGGGCCCGGGCAAGCACTTCTGGTTACTGTCCTGAATTTCTTACAATGTTAACTTCTGGATTCTCATTACCAACGTGTGAATTATTACAAGGATTTTATTATTACAATTTTATTATTTAATTATTACAAGCAGGCATGAAATAAAACAACAGTATCTAGAAGTCCCACACACGAAATCGTGCTTTGTTTTAAAAGTAAAATTAAAAACGTTTGAAATTTAAGTAAAGTATTTCGATCTGGGGAGCTAAACTTGTACAACAAAACGGAAATCAACAACTTTTATTTCTACGCATCTTTGAAAAATTGCTATAAAAGTTTACAAAAATTTTCAAGTAGGAAGGTATTACTAGATTTAAACCATTTCCACAAAACATTTATACAACGTCAGAGTTATATATAAATACCGGACAGGGGCAAAAATCAGGCTGGGAGATTTCGAAAGGAAGGGATTGTTATAGTAAAGAATTTCAAAATTGTTGACGTCTTCTATGGAAATTATATTTTGTAAACAGGGATTTACAAAAAGAATCGTTTTCTAGGAGGTATTTTCTAAAGGTAAAAATGCCAAGTATGGTGTGGAACGATATTTGTCAACAGGAACTTTCAAAACTGTTTCTGCGCAGTGTGTTTTGATATTACCATACATGGGGGCTACTCGCGAGTGACGAGTGCACTCAACACACTCCTACTCACACTCACAGGGGAGTAGCAAGGTTAAGAGTAGGAGTGAAGGCGCCAAAAACTTCGTGAGTTGGAGTGGTATAAGTCGAAGCATAGAAAAAGAGTAGGAGTAGGAGTAGCTTGCTTTGCTACTCACTATTTCTCTTACCATTGTATTAATCGCATAAAGCTAGCATTGCCACGCTAAAAGATTGGCGGATACTTCGAAATATTTCATAATTTTAAACAAACAATCGTGTGCAATGCCGACTTATGTACAAGCCATGCATTGGAAGACAAAATATGTCACAGATTAGAAATAAATCTTGAGCATACTTCCAGGCCTTGTTATTATTAATAGTCATTTATTGTAAACTTCGTCGGTATTTGTCATTGAATTTTGACTATAAAATTAAATTGAACTATTTTGTGCTTAGTATTCGCTTTCATAATTATAAGGAAAATTTTTGTCTTAATATTTGCAAATATTTCGTTGAAAACATTGAGTAACTCACGAGTGGTGAGTAGGAGTTGTGAGATTTGAAGTTAGCGCTGAGAGTAGGAGTAGGAGTTTTACATTCTCAGTAACACTACGAGTGGGCAAGAGTAGGAGTGGTGGATTTTTTCTCTATGGGAGTGCGAGTGTGAGTGCGAGTGGGGAAAAAACCTACTTCTATGGATATTACCATCAGATTCAGCTGGGAAAATCAAAGATTACCTTCCAGAGAGATATACAAAAATCAGAACCCGTCACCGACGGGCATCATTACTTCGCCGTACCCTGCATATAACCTGTGTAAACCTGTGCTCATTATAGTGAAACATCAAAAGTATTTTCTCTCGTTGAACAGTGACTTGTTCTAATATTTAGCACTTCACACCTGCTACAAGAAAATAAGTACTTAATTTGAGTAATTAATTAGGCATAAATACAATAATTACTTTCTTTCCCATAATCTGGTTTGGGTTCTGCAATGGTAATATACATAGGTACTTCACTAGGACAACCCTGAATAATTTGTTTTTGTCTTCCACTCCTGTACGATTCAAGGTCTACAATAAAAAAATTCTATTCATACCCTAAAAATGGAAGAACAATCGTAGGATATGTCGGATTTTGCAATTCGAAGCTTGTTCAATCTACATCTGATTTAGCGCAATTTTTTTTTAAACTACAAAGGATTTTTCAGATGGCAGGTGTGACTTATAGTAGTACTGAGGGCATGCTTGCAACTTTGAGGTAAAGTTCAATTCAAGTTCAACTCAATAATCCATGGATTCCATACAAATTCAGTTCGTTGTGAAAATACAAATAAGACGTTCACTCAAGTTCACTGTAATTTTTTTACCGACCATTCAATTCAGTTCAAATTTATTTTGCAATAATTATATTAGTTCAGTTCAAGTTCAGTTAAATCATTAATTCGTTCAATTCAGCTCATTTTTAATAATTATTTTAATTCTGCATTTTAAACATTTAAACGGGGAACGAATCCCGGTTTCAGCATAGTAGAAAAATGCTATTCATTGTCTGGTTTACTTTTATTTTGGCAATAATGGCTGTGTTGCTCATGCACTCTGGTTTTCCACGATGAATCGCTCAGTACAAATAATTAAAAGCACATCATACATAAATAACAAATTTGATGAGCTTGTGGATTTGAATTTATGAAAGTGGCGTCAATGTGTCAAATAAGATATCGGTAACCACACATTATAATATTTCCTGAAGTTCAACTAAGTTCAGTTCATCACTTTGCTATACTTATCGCTAATAATTCAAGTTCATTCAAAGTGAAAAATAATTCAATTCACGTTCAGTCATTTATTCTATTAATTTATTTCCGTTCATTCAAGTTCACTCAAAATGTTAAATATTCTTGAAAAGTTCAGTTCAGGAATTAGTTCACTGAACGAACTTGTTGCAAGCATGACTGAGGGTATGAGCAAACTAGTTTTCTTGGAACGGAAATCTGCAGGGTGCAGCAAAAAATGCTTACTTGTAGGAAGACTTGTTTAAAGTTGAGCACATTGGAGCTTCAGTCATAAAATCAGAAATTAATTGGAGTAATTATTTGTTTCTTTCCCACAAGCTTGATTACGACTAGTTTACGATAATACCTTAGCTTACGAACTATTTAAATCATCCTCAAACATTTAATTATCCTTCCGCCGCTCGTGTAGAATTCAAGGTTAGCAATTAAAATCTTCCATATAAATATTTATACCTGAAAGACGGAAGACCATCCAGCAGTGACATTCAGCTGAGTTCCAGTCTGTTGAAACTGGATATTTTGCCACACAGCTCTGCAAAATGTGGAAACACTCATTTTTGTCCGTCATTCTTTTTTGGCTACGTTTCCAGCCAAACCTTGCTGCACCCACCGAAGATGATTTACTTTTGACTTCTTTGATCAAAAGCGGGGATCTGGTAACTGCTCGAGCTCGTGCTGAAGACAGTACTGCATTAATTCGATCTGGGAAGAATCTAAAGAGTTACAGCGGCTTCTTCACCATTGACGAAAGCACAAACTCAAATCTATTCTTTTGGTTCTTCCCTGCCCAGGTAATCAGTAAAAATGATGGTGAGAATAAGTATGGCATCTTACTCTGCAAGTGATTTTGGGGCACTGTGACACCTTAAAATTAGAAAAAACGGCTTTATTTTAAATGTTGCATACTTCTGAAAAAAATTACTGACATTTCTGATTACTGTAATGAATGAACCTTGCTCTGAACAGGAAAACCCTGAGAAAGCACCAGTTATACTTTGGGTGAATGACGTTCCTGGGTATAGTTCTCTGGAAGGGGTATTTTTAGAAACGGGACCCTTCGAACTTGAAGAAAATAATGTTGTAAAGGATAGAAATGTGTCATGGACAAAATCACACTCAATGTTATATATTGACGCCCCTGTGGGAACTGGTAAATTTAAAAACAACGCCAGCTTAAATATAATGATTAAATATAAAGAACCAATGATTTACAACTTTATACATTCTCGAGTATTGCATTGGCGCTTTCAATATCTTCTCTGTAGGTTTCAGTTTTGCTACCAATGAGGACGCATATGCAAATAATTCAGATGAAGAAGCTGTCGAAATTTACGAGGCACTAAAACAATTTTTTACACTTTTCTCTGATTTCCAACCTCGAGATTTCTATTTAGCTGGGGAAACCTATGCAGGTAAAATACGGTTTTACAAACCGATATAGTTGGGTCTAGATTTTGTTGCACAAAAATTATGATTGGCTTTTAATTTCGTTCCAGCAACGCTGATTCCCTACGTGGCTAGACACATTGACCAGGAGAATGCCAAGAGTGATGTTAAGATCAATTTAAAAGGATTTGTCATAGGATCTCCATATTTTGACCCTCAGCAAAATCTGGATCGGGCCCAGACCTTGTACAACTTTGGGTTGATTGATACAGAACAAAAGAAGCAATTTGATGACGTCATGAGTAAAGGAACGGCGGAGATAAATAAGGGGAACATCATTGAAGGAACAGGGGTTTGTTTATGTTGTTAAATATTTATTCTTGATAGTAACAATACGGGATGTGAATATTTCTTTAGGAATTTCATTTTAGTAATTATTTGTAGTAGTTATAACTTTCTAATAATTACTACTGAGAATATCAATGCGCATCCTTACAACTATTATGATTACGTACGAAGAGTTTTCATATCCTCGGGTAAACTGGCTAACAGGCTATGATTTAAAATGCATTGAATGAAGATTGGTAATGCCCCCTGCAAACAGTACCCTGATAACCGGTCTTACTTCTGCAGTAAACATACAATCTGTGGAACGGAGGGAAATCCGGGAATTATTATAGATGGATTTCATATCAGAGTTTGTATCAGGAGCGACACGTAGCTCATTATTTTCTAATAATTTTAAATTATAGCACGCTAGGAAGTTTAGCCCGACAATGTCCTGTAATTTTTCGAAATTTTTACATTTGAATGCATTTTATTGTAAACTCACAGCTTTTCTGGTCTACAATTATCGGCCCGGGTTCTCTCCTAGAAAATACCACTGGATTCACAGACTTTCGAAATATCTTGAGAGACAAACCTCCTCTAGATACTGGCAAATTCCAGAAATTCATAGACGCACAGGAAGTACATAACTATCTCCATGTGGGACTTCACAAATTCATCACCAAGGACCCCAAAGTTTATTCCCGCTTCGGCAAGGAATTCGTTGCTCTTCACGAAGATGTGATTCAGGAAATGCTCGACAAGGGTTACCGGATCCTCTTTTACGCGGCGCAATTTGACATTGTTACTGTACAAGAGAGCTTGACAAGATTAGTCAGTAATTTGAAATGGAAGGGAGCTGAGGACTATTCTAAAGCCCAGAGAAAGATTTGGAGAGTCAATGGAGATGTGGCAGGTTACATCAAAATGAGTGACAACTTTGCGTATGCCATGGTTCGTAATGCTGGGAAGTTTGCCATTCGGGATCAGCCTGAATGGGTTTTGGATTTAGTGGAAAGATTCCTGTACAACAAGGAATTCTAATACGCTCGGTAAAAATTATTTTCATCAATAAAAAAATTTGAGAATCATTTTATCCCAGAGTGAGCACTTACTGGTGATCAAATTTGCTCACAAATAATTATATATGTTCATTAATTTTCGAAATTGTAATTCACCACATGTTTTACTTCTCATTGGGTGCCTTTCATTTGAACCTCGATCCTTAATGTTTATAGCTTTACTTTTTGACTCATGCTCTTTATTGGCATTCTACATTAATTCGACATTTATCAAAATTACTGGATCAGATTTTCCGTAGTACTAATCCAGGTATCATATTTCAGTCAGATTACGTAATCCCGGCAGGTGCAAAAAACCTGTGCACATAAACAGAACAGGGCTAAAAGACAAGTACCGTTGAAGGATGATAAATTGTTAATGATCTAACAAGACAAAATTTTGACTGAAACTTTATATGGGCCTTACTTGTATCAAAAGTAAGGCTGAGTTCGTATTTGGTTGAAATCGGCTGGATAGTTTTTTCGAAAAAAATTGAAATTTTGGACTTTATGTCAAATGACTGTTATCTCTAAAACTACTAAATCAATTTCAATGGAACTTTTTGTGAATATTGCTTACGTAAAACGTAATGGTTACTGTCTGTTTGGTTGAAATTGGCCCAATAGTTTTTTCGAAAACAATTCTGAAATTTCGAAAGAAACGAAACGTTTTCCTACTTTGAAGGCCGCGGCTGACGCCACCCTACGCGAAGCCTCAAATTATCGCGTAGCGATGATTTTTAAACATTGTTTTATTGACGTTGGTTAATTTTTGAGGTAGTTCATTTAACTACGATGACTCTACAATGTAAGCATTTATCTCTCATAAAGAATTATTTCAAAGGGTGGGGGTGACAGGGTTAGTCCAACAATAGGTTCCAAATTAGACAATTTTCTTCCTCGTTCAATTCTAAACACTTGAAATAAATGAGTCACGAATAAAAACAATTCGTCTCTGGCAAGCCCTTCCCCGATACAAACTCTCTTGCCCGTTGAGAAAGGCAGTAGATTTTCATTCTTCTTGAATTTCCCATTCTCTTCGAGGAACCTCTCTGGTCGGAAATTCTGCGGATCCCCCCAGACTTCTTCATCAAAATGAGCACTGTAAAGATTCGTTATAACCATTGTATCTTTAGGAATGAAATATCCCTGAAAGTTCACATCTTCCGTTGCTTGATGAAACGCCGCAAAATGAGATAGCGATGAGTAGCGCAGAACTTCGTTGATCACTGCTTCCGTGTAAGGCATGTGAGGGCGATCCGCTAATGTTGGAAATCTCCCTCGACCGATGACAAGATCGATCTCATTCTGTAATTTTTTTAAAACTTGAGGGTGGTGAACCAAGTAGGCAAATGTCCAGGATAGAGTTGTGCTGGCAGTGTCCGCCCCTGCAAGGAATAGATCCAGAAGGGTGTACAACATTTCTTCCTGCTTTTCATGAAAACTTGATTGAAGGTCTGTAGTTTTTCTGACTTGATCAGTGTAAGCATCAACAAAGTCCCTTGGTTGATCCGGGACGTAATTCTTACTGTGTATGTTGATCTGGTTCTGAAGAAATATTTTCAGAGATTCAGTATTCTTCATTATCTTGTCGTAGCCAGAGAGCCTTCGACTGACGTTATTCATCCAAGGCATCAGTATTGACAAACTTGCTAGGAAATCCGTTTCGTTGAATAATCTGAAGAAGAGCCACATCTTAATTCTATTGATTTTAAAGTTTTCTTAAAGAAAGAGCTGAAGCAATTTATAAAAATTGAATTTTAACATTGAACACGTGTGCACATACAAATAAATGCATTTGTAGCTCACGATGTCAAAAATGGGATAGCCTTTAGCATTTGAGGGTCTCTCAGATCCATCCGTTCTCCAAATAAAATGCTCCACAAGGCATTCACTACAGCTACATGAAATACATGAGTGATTTGGAATGGCTTGCCAATGTGTTCCTTGAAATTTCCAATGAGCTCTAGTATTTCATCTTGTATTTTTATTTCCATGGATTTCGTCCCAAAACCAAAGTCCCGAAGGTACCTTAATGTGAACCTTCGTTGTTCTGTCCAGTGATGACCTTCAGTAAACATGATCCCTGAAAATGCAAAATTATTAATATAATGAAAAATTGAGCAAATTGTGGTAAAAATTATAATGTATGAAATTATAACTAAAAAATACATAATGATCTGATGAGAACTCATCAGAAATAATTTTGAAACTTACCCTTAGCCACACCACCGCTCCTGGCTGTGAAAAGTGTTATTTTTGGTCTGCCGGCAAATACACTCAGATTTGCAGCTTCTCGGATTGTTCTTGCATCGTTCAAAACCACACTTCTATATTGGTTTTGTGGAAATATTTGAGTTTGGTCAGTTATTGTATTAAGTCTACTCAATACATCTGTTTATATTCTTTATATGCATTTTTTTAATAATCTTATTTTATATAACCTGTAGCTTCCAAACCACACGCCAATAACGGGCCCGTAAGATTCCTTCCATTTTAATAGAGTTTTGTGTGCCTTTGGTCCCAGAAGTGGAAGATGACCAACGACCGGGAATCTAATGGGACCTGATAAAAAAATTCAACTTTCTAGCATATTTCTGTTAAAGCTATCTACCTCTGCCTTGGTAAGGAAGCAATTTCATGCTCTGGAAATTCTGTACCCCAGGAGGATATGAAGAAAATTAATAGGGATTTCTCAAAATCAGAAAATACAATTACCAGGAGGAAAATTCACTGGTGTGCTTTCCATTTGTAGCCAAAATAAAGTCAATATAAGAGCTGCCAGAAGCAGCAGCACAAGTACCATTGTCCTGCTTATCCTGGTCAGATAGTTCCAATTGGGAATT
This sequence comes from Allacma fusca, assembly GCA_947179485.1. Taxonomy (NCBI): domain Eukaryota; kingdom Metazoa; phylum Arthropoda; class Collembola; order Symphypleona; family Sminthuridae; genus Allacma; species Allacma fusca. The sequence goes on from OX359246.1 coordinate 61,165,123, forward strand.
ACTCAGAAGTTAGCACGTAGTTTGTAGTTGTTTTAGCGATTACAGATATTTCCATCTCAGTTGTTAATAACCAGAGTGTCAAGAGAAATTCCTGCAATTTGTATAGCCTTCCTACAAATATATTCAGACCTTCAAAAAACCAGTTTTTGAAAACATCTAGGTAGTTTTGTAATGTACTTGTTAGGTTGTCGGAATGTAGGCACTTGTATTTTTTAATTGAATAACCTGACAAGCTCACAGAAATTTGAGACGTCAACTCCTTTCTTGCACTGACAATGGAAAGCTAGAAGGTTAAAGTCTCAGTTTGTAGTACAGAGTTCGAAGTTTTAGATCCTCTCCACCTAATAGTGTTTCGTAGAAAATTTAAGTTTCAAACACCTCCGTTAAACAAAATAATTTTATTGAAACTTGTCTGCTTTAAAATTTTGTATTGGCATTTGTTTCTATTTTGGTTCTAAAATTATTATTACAACTTTGCAACATATTGAAATCCTTGTGTTGTGAAAATTGATACCGATATATATCTTATTGTTAGTTTTGGTGTATTGCATTTGAAAAATGTGGCACATCTAACAATGCAGACATGTTTGCAATAAGTCGAAAACCACACCGAATTAGGAGTGTGAATAAAAATTTCAATGGACATTTTTGGAGTAGCCATTAACCACAAATGACCACTCCGTAGTAGTATTCCATTTTTATTATTGGTGTACGTATGTATTACGTCTGTACAAACGTATATACATGCTGTCGGGTTGAGAAGAAAGGATTATAAATTGTGTTTTTGGGTGGTAATTTTTGTACTAAAATCGTGTTTACATTTTTTTGTAGACTGAATCTAGTAGTTTCCTCGAAACGTTTATTCAGCATGAATTTTTACGACATATGCTAACTGTATGGGAAGTTTAGGAAAAGTTAGAACTCATATTCCAAGCACAGCTGGAGTATTCTCCAGTCATGCTTTTACCTCTTTTCCTTATTTTAATTTACAGCTATCACGACAAAATGTATGAAAAGTTAACGATAAGTTAGCATTTATAAAGATTTGTACCATGAGGTTTTTCCATGTACCAGCCTTCCTCGGATACCTAACTGTGGGAATCCTTGAGAATGTGATCATGATTCACTACGCGATACGCCAGCACTGCTCCAGAAGTCATATTATGATCGTAAGTACTCCCACAGGAGAAGTGTGTCCGTTGCAATGCGACAGGACTTATATTAGACTTTAACCACCGATGTTCACCAGGATCTGCGCAAGGTGCATTACTGTAGATAATAACATTTTGTACAAAACGCTTATTTCGAATCTTTACGGTTAGTTTTCTCAAAGCTATCAATTCATAAAAACAACTATCGATTCGTCAGAAATATTAGAACAACTGAAAGACGTCACATCTCCATCCACACTCCGTTATTTGAAGAATCAGAAATGAAGTCCAATGTATCGGAGATTTTAGCCCCTGAAGGAATTACTATGGATAAATCACAGGGGAAAAGTTTGGATCGTGGATTTTTTTGAATCAATATGCCAGGGAACGATGTGATTCCATCCCCTTGTTCTATTTTTTTTCTATACCGTGAGTGAAAGAATACTTGGCCTTACAACTTCTCCTTACAATAGAATTGACTCTTTCAAACATTCATATTTTCCTGAAATTCTCAGGATTTAAATCCGTGTGAGAACTCTAGAGCCTATAAAAATGCACCGTCGAGGATCTTCCGACACCGAAATGTCCCAGAGACGCTAAAACAATTGGCTTGTATACGAAGCAATAATTCAGGCGTTGGAAGATATTCAATGAAAAACGACAATTGTGGATTTATGAAGCTCTTACGGTCATTTTGGCGAAAGTAGTATAAAGTTTAGGTCGTTTTTCCATTTAACGCCCTCAGGGCATTTTACCCGGGTGTTATGGGTCATGTGCGGGTTCCGGGGAGGCGGGGCTTAAGTTCGGAGAACGGGGGAATATCGTTCGGGTGTGTTCGGGTTTCTGTTGATTATATTTGGGTATTTGATCGGGATTGGTATCACGTGTTTATCGATTGTTGCCGGGTTCATCTAATAAATACTGCTGTTTATAATATATTCAACAATGTCAATCAGAGAAAGTTATTTAAATCAGAGATTGAACGGTTCGTTTTCGGGGATTGGATCATTTTTGAAAAGTCGACCTGAATGGGCGGATAAACGGGCTATTGAAAAAGAATTATTACAACTTGATTCTTATGCTTTACATCGACCCGTTCGTCATAAGTTTAAGAGACGAAAGATAATGGTCAATTTTATTAATCAAACCTGGTCAGCGGATTTAAAGGATATTGCGAATATTGCTCCTTGGAACAATTGTAATACGTTTATATTGATTGTTGTTGACAGTTTTAGCAAAAAGGCTTATGCAAGGATGATAAAGTCTAAGGATAACGAATCAATGATAAAGGCTTTTAGTTCCATTATGAAGGAGGCAAAGGCTAAGCCTATGTATTTATTTACTGATCAAGGGCGGGAATTTACGTCGAAATATTTTCGCAAATTTCTGAAGGAAAATGGTATTAAACCATATCATGTGTATAGTCATATAAAGGCAGCGATGGCTGAAAGAATAATTCGATCGCTGTTTGGAAAACTACAGCGCTATATGACTCAACATAAATCATCGAAAATGTACAACGTCCTGCAAGATTTTGTGAGCGTTTATAATAATACTTTTCATAGAACCATAGGGATGGCTCCAAATGCGGTTACAATTCGAGATCAATACGACATTTGGGCGCGAATGTATGGAAAATATTTGAAAGAAAAATCGGATCCGTCGAGACGACCGCCAAAATTCAAAGTCAACGATTTGGTTAGAATTTCCCGCGCAAAACTTTTGTTTGAAAAAGGTAAGATATTATGTAATAATAATAATAATAAAATGCTGTGGAAGTCTCATTGTATAGTCGAGTGTCCTTGTGTACGTAGGCTATAGTGAGTCATGGTCTCGTGAGGTCTTTCGCATTGCAAAGGTTCAAGATACGTATCCATACACGTATTTGTTGGAGGATTTGGGAGAACCTCCTGAAGACATTACTGGCCAATTCTATTCAGAAGAGTTGGAGCTCGCAAAAATAGAGGACAGCAAGGAAGAACCTCAACCTCCATCTAGTGAGCAAGGAAGTGTTGAAGAATATCATAAACCAGAAAACAAATAGTAACAGCGGTAACAGCCCAGGAGCAGTAGAATTCAACATGTCAATGCATACCGAATTCAAGTTGACTAGTGACCGCGGCAACTCAACCGCCGCCTTGAGAAATTTCTACGCGGTCGTAACGAACAAATCTAATCCAGATGGCGTTGGTTTAGTTGGTAACATTGTAAATGGTTTATCTCGTCCAATAATATTAGAACGTGGTATGTACGACGTAGGCATTATGAAATTGAGATATACTCCTCAACCTAAAGTCCAGGTCGTGCGAAAAACAAAGCTTGTGAAGAAAGTGGTGCGTCCTCGAGTAACTCGTCGTGCAATACAAGCAGATACCGATATTCCGTCTGGGCCTATGTTTCCAGGCTATCTACCGCCTGCTGTTAGTGCGTTAAAATATAAAAACACCGATGCCAGTTTCCCACAGTTTATAAGTCGTGTTAATGAATCATTAACGGCAAGCAATATGAAAGCATTTTTTGCATTACGACCATTACCCGACAATAAATTCTTGGTGACAACCGTTCAAACCTTTGATGCGCCGGATGAAGTGTTGGAAATATCTGCAAATCTAGCTGCTCTCCTTGGTTTTAAGCGGAAACATTTTTTACGCGGAAGATACTCTGCCGAAGACATTGTTTCCGAGGATTTTTATAAGAAGCTGCCAGCTCAAACACAATTTACCATTTCCAGAGTGAAGCATAACTATAAAGGAAACTTGGTTATAATTGATCAACAGTTCCAAGGAATGTCCGTATTCTACAAGCATCAAGAAACAAATTTTAAACGTTTCTTTACCGCGTTGTCAGCTCGACTACTTGACTCGGGCCTCACTGTCAATTTTGAATTTGATTCTAAAAACATATGCACTATTAGTGTTGCAAAAAAGGGTGGGAATAAATCTGACTACATCACATTGCCTGAACCAATTGTAAGAAGCCTGGGATTTAACCGGGAAAAATTTGAAATTGGAAAGGAAGTAGCATTAGCAGCTTTCAACGAGGTGGAATTTAAGCGCATAAATTCAGGCGATCCCTTATATTTTCGTCTTGGCTACACGAATATTCTATTCTTGCCTATGAAGGAACCTGCAACTACAAAGGTATCAGACGTCTTACAGGAATTAAACAACACATTTCAGAATGAAAAGTTTCCAGAATTTGACATTAAATTTCAATACGGAAATGGCGACATGTTTGTGAACGATATACCCCGGAACTTTTCCATTGATCTTCCTGCACCAATAAAACGATACTTTGAAATACCTATTGAAACTCGCTTTGAGAATGGTACGCGTGTTCAAGTGGGCTATGAAATTGTTGTTCAAGAAGAAATTCTTCGCGAAATTGAGGAGGGCGAAGATGAAATTGTCCCCGTGGATTCAAACACAAAACGGTTATTGATTTTATTAAATTGTGTAGAAAATCAATACTTTAACAACCAGTATGTGCCAGTGATTGCCGAGCTTGGAATGAGTAAGGAACTAAACGTTGAAGTAGAAAAGGAATTTTACCCAGTCACATACGTCCCGCTCAACTGCGAACAAGTTTCGATTTTACGTGTCGATTTTGTCGACGAGTATTTTCAACCTTGGGATTTGAGCAAATCTGAAACCAGCGTGCTTTTGCATTTCAAACCACGTTTCTAAAATCAATATCAATTTGGACATGCGCCAAGTAGAGTGTAACGATAACGCCTGCTTCCTGAAACCTAAATTAAATCAGTTGCAATTCGGAAGTGGGTCTGAGGAGGGAGCATTAATGGCAGGTGGTAGCGCAGGTCTTGGATCAGAAGGATCGTCGTATTTGATTCCACTGAAGGCGGGACAGAGTGAGGGTGGGACAAAGAGGAAACGTCGCCAATCACAGTCTGGTGGAGGCAATCGTCGCCGCCGTCAACGCAGAAGCACAAACAATTCAGTGCAAAAACGAAACAGTCGTGCTGGAGGAAAAGGACGGAAGAGACGGTCACAAGGTCCTCTCAAAAAAATACAAGTGGGGTCTGGTCGTCGCAGGCAATCACGAGTGGTTAAAAGAAAGTGTGTCAGAAGAAATTAATTCCAGATGGACGTCAATTCAGTATTCCAGGAACCTCCTACGGTCTTCGAGGGTTCCACCCAATCCTTGCGCTCCGAGTTAAACTTGTTTCATCTTCCCCCAACAGATGTCAGCATTCAGCAAAGCTCGGAGTACATTCCGTGTTTTCCGTTGGTTTCCACCAAGGAATCATACAACCCCATTGAATTCTACATCATGTCTGATTCAAGTGGATACATGGACCCATCGGATAGCTTTCTTGCATTAACATGCAGGATCGTTCGTGCCGATGGCAAGAACTGTGACGAGACTGACATCTGTTGTCCCAGTTCGAATTTTTTCCATACAATGTTCAGCAATTTGGAAGTTTATTTAAACGGAACTTTAATTTCAGACAGCAATAATTATTACCCAACAATGTCTTACATTCAACGATTTCTCTCTTCTAGTAACATTGAAAAAACGAATCGATTGATGAATGAATTCTGGTATCCAAACAACAAGAAGGGAGATTTTAATGTAACAGACGCGGGATTCAAGGAACGCTATGAAAAGACGAAAAACTCGCAACAATTTACCATGCTGGGGAGTTTAAATTGCAACATTTTCAACCAGCGACGGTATTTGCCTTCTGGAAGCGAGCTCCGTATAGTTCTGCGCAGAAGCCCGCCTGAAATTTGTTTAAACTCGAGCGTTGACAAACTACCAGCCATTTCGGGTGTGCCATACCGCTATGACATTAACGAAGCCGTATTTTATGTTTCGAAAAAGGTTGTGTCAAGACAAATTATTGACATACACCGTCGCGAATTGGCTTTGGGAAAGACGTTCAAGTATCCCGTAGTGAACGCTGATTTAAAAACATTCAACGTCGCCCAAGGCCTGTCCCAAATTACCACCGAGGGCATTTTATTGGGTAGAATTCCTAAAATATTAGTTGTAGGCATTGTATCAGCCGATGCGTTTATGGGATCTATCAAAAAGGACGCCTTCAATTTTGTGGACAAAAATTTATCGGAAATATCGATTTCGTGGAACGGTGAATCCATTCAACATCGAGCGATTCCATTAAGTTTCAAAACAGCTAATGGATCTGGTGCTGATAACTATTTACTAGCCTTGCGATCTTTGCAGAATACGTCAGCAACTGAAATCCTTGGTAATGGCGTAAATCGGGATAACTACAAAGAGGGTAATTATTTTAAACTGTGCTCAATAATGTCGTTTAGTAATATCATTTAACGCGGAGTAATTCTAACGTATTTATTAACAAATACTCAGGAAACGTTCTTGTTGCTGTTGACTTACTACCGAATCAAAACGACGCGCTCTCGGTTAACCGCCGGGGAAACATTAAAATAACGTTGAAGTTTAGATCTCCGTTGGACGAGGCTGTTCAAGTTATCGTTTACAGTCATTACCAAAACGTTTTGGAAATAGACAACAACCGTCAGGTTATATTGGATTATTAGGATGGACACAAGATCTATTCAACACATGCTTAATGCTATATTTAACTGGTATCACATCAAGATACCCTTTCATGTACTTGCAGCAGACGAATTTAACAATGTTTTCAAAGAAATAAACGCTCCTGCGATTTTTATTGTCAATACGGATGTTATTTCAAGACCCGGAAAACATTGGATATGCATGTATAAAATAAGCTATAAACAATTTGAAGTATTTGATAGTTTTGGTAAAGATATTTCTCAATATCGTAATATACACATACCACGGAATTTTATTATCAGAGAGAATTGTAAAATCTTACAGAATGTGCGGTCAGAAATGTGTGGACAGTTTTGTGTAATGTTTGCTTACAGTAGGACCATAGGAATACCTTATAAAATATTCATATCTCAATTTAAATCTAATACATTGTATAATGATAAAATAGTATCTTTGTTTACATACAAAATATTGAGTAGTGTAAAATAATGTTGGTCAATAAAAGAATGTGTGTAATTGTGTAAGTCGTTATTTTGTAAAAGTTAAATAAAGATTCGGCCCTGTACATACACAAGAACAGTTTCTCATTTCTACTCATTGTGAAAACAACGTCATGGAAATTGGAACTGAAGAAAATAATTTAATTAACTATTCCTTCCCCCACCCCAGTACAATATCGATTGCAGGCAGCACACAGGGTGGTAAAACGTATAAGACGCTTGAAATAATACGCAGGCGCTTTGAACTATTTGAAAAGAGATTAGAAAAGGTCATCTACGTCTATAGCGATTTTCAGAAAGAGTTTTATAAATTAAAGGAAGAAGATAAAAATATAATATTTACAAATAATCTCCTCGATATTGAAAAGTTGACTAGTGATCCTTGTTTAATTGTTATCGACGACCAGCAGGATACGTTTTCAAAGAAGGAAAACTTGGAACTTGTGACTCGCTATTTTATAAAACATTCACATCACCGAGGAGCGAGTATAATATTAATTCTTCAAAATCCATTTGTGAAAGGGTTAAGAGAGATAAATTTAAATACGCAGATATTACTGTTGTTCGATAATCCCAGAGACCGCAGTGTAATCACTAATATCGCCAAACAAGTTTGCGCGGGTCAGACCAACTTTTTGACTTCAGCCTATATTAAGGCCGTGTCAAGTCGACAGTATGGCTACCTACTTTTAGACATGCACCCCAAAAACAAGTCATTTCCTTATTGGGTTAGAAATTCAGTTTTTCCGGACAACAATGGTGAAGTCTACGCTCCCCAATAAAAATGGTGTTGAATAATTCATTTGAAGAAAACTGTCAGTTCCTATTTCAAATTGCAACAGTCAAATCAAAGCTGAATGCTAGGAAACTAGTCCAAAATGCATCAGATTCGCAAATACGTGCACTACTAGAAATTATACACAATTTTAATCTATTTTGCAAAACGGAAACAACCCAAGTTTGTAAATTCGCTAGGAAAGTTAAAATATATTCCAATGATAAAAACGCCGCAAAGCGGTTTCTTTTGAGAAATCCCAATCTAGTCAAATCCATATTAGCAAGCGTATTTCTAAAAGTGTTTATTGGTGAAATAATTCTATCGTATACAGAGTAATGGCTAAAGTAATGCGAGTTGTTTCGCCTGCTCTTCATGAAGAGCTTATGAAGCTATATAAAAGCGAAATAAATAAACCAATCGAACAAAATAAACCCGCATCAGCGGTAGAAAACCCCAGTGAAAATCCCCATCCTATTTCTTCAATTAAGCATATTGAAACCTGTCTTCCCGCCGCTGCAACAAATAATTCAAGTGAAAAGGTTTCTTCAAACCTCCCCTTTCTCCAGGGGGATTTAACGCAAAAACCAAAGAAACCAAAATTTATTAAATTATGCTGTTGTCAAAATATTGGAAGTTCCACGTGTCAAAAACTTAAAGCACCAAAGTGGAAAACACTGGATGATGCAAGTAAGGATATTCCTATGGAATACGTGAAAGATTCTCAGCATGTGAATGCTGAAACAAATTCAACTTCTAATATTACGACAGCAAGCGACATCTCTGAGAGAGAAAAACCTGGGGAAGATGTTGATGCTGTTGGGGATAATAATATTAATGACCGTAAGAGTTCGCTGAGGCCTAGAAAAAATCAACGAGGCTACGGTGGAAAACGAAAAGCGAAAAGCATTAGAAAGTGTAACACGTTAAAAAAATACGTACATAAGAACACTCGGAGGAATCGAAAATATTAGTTTCCGCTTTGGAAGCGTTCGGTCAACATGGGTTCGCGAGTTATTATTCTGGCTCTCTATTTATTTTTATTAAACGGTATTACTTCTTCAGATTCAAGTTTGGATGCGGTTAAAGCACCAGCTAGTAGCACCAGCGACGGTAGAAATGAGAAGTACAAATGTAGTCATCATCGAGTTTGTTCACCTCTCGCTCAAGATGTGGCGCTGAATGACGGGGCGACGTCGACCGAACGGTTGTTAATTCACCTTCACGCTGTTCTCAAGCATCTATTGCAGGACGCGCGTAAATACAAGAACGGGAGCACAAGTGTGCCCACAGAGGGAGATAATGTGACCACGCATGAGAACTCTGCGGGTAAGATTATTTTTCCTGAACTCGATCAAGTCCCCTCCCCACTTTTTCCTCCAAGCAACATTCATTTTAACTGTGTAACTTGTCGTGCTTACAGCTACCTACACTTCGGTGATACTTTTGTGTGTGCTTGTCTCCATCAAGATATACAAATTTACGTCAAAGCTGGTTAGTGAGTGGAAAGCTAGGAACAACAATAATTAAAACCATGGAAGGAGCAAACCAAGAAAACATAAACGAGCCAATTGCTGGAACGTCCCAATCAAATAGAAATGAGGACAACGGAGTAGTGTTCAATACAAATTTAGCATATGAGACGACCCAAAGACCGGATCCTATTACATCTGGATTTTTAAGATCGGTATGTAATTTTTATTGTCTAAAAAGTATTATTGTGCGGTTGAGTACCGATATTTATTTTCCTAAACCGTTTCGAAAAACTATTCATTTCGCGTGAAAAACACGATCGGTTTATTTATATTGTTGTTTTTATCGAAGCGTAGATCTAAACGTTATCAAGTCACGATTTTTTTGTTTTTATTTCAGGAACTTTATTGTTCCATGCCTGACTGTATTTTTCGATGTCGGACACATATCCAATACGCCTGCCATCTCGAAGAAAATCATTTGTGTGAGCATTGTGGGAAATATTGTTCCTGGAAGAGGGCTCACACCTGCCCATCTGTCGGAGATCGACTCGGTCATGTCGATGCAAACTATCCTCTAGACTTGACAGACTTTGCAGAACTAAGTCGCAGTCACCTTGGAGTAATAGTTCATTATGCTTACCGTCATCCCATAAACACGCGGGACATTGAAACGGCTTTTAAAGAAACATATCCAGCTTTGGACAAGTTACTAACTGAACTTCTTGTTATCCACGGAAATATGCGTGTGGAGCTGAGCACATCAGTCCTAATGGAAAAGGATATTACACTAGGCGATGATGGGGAGTTGTCCACAAAATCGGCTATGATTTACTTCAAGTCCGAAAATCATGACTTATTTGATTCGACCGGTATTGAAACTTTAGTGTGGCGGGGAGCTGGGGAAGTTGTGGATAAACTAGAAACTTTTGTTCAGAATGGGAGCGGTTGGAGAGTAGCTAGTATTGACCACTTGGAAGTAAAGGTTGGTGAACTTAGACTTTTTCAAAATGCTCGCGTTCGGGGTTATTTACCAATTCCGTTTAAAAGAAACCCGATGGGTTGTGTTAACTTTAAAAACTTTGATAATGATTGCTTCAAGTATTGTGTAACAGCATCCATGTTTTGGAAACAGAAAATTAAAGAAAATGAATTAGAGCGTAAGGGCGATAAAAATCTTAAAAATCATGACACGTGGAGAAAATATATGAGTAAAATTGATTTTTCAAACATTCCCCAAGGATTTGTCAATCCCTACGAAGACCTTCCAAAATTTGAAGAAAACAATAACGTTTCAGTTACCGTATTTACACACAAGGATGAAAACGTAATACTTATGAGAGCCAGCAAACAGAAATTCGAGATTAAAATTAACTTGTTTTTAATTCACAAAAAAGAAAATAATTCATCACGCGAAGAATCATCCGACTTGTTTCATTACGTACTAATTGTTAATTTGGAAAGATTTCTCAGAGAGGCGGGTGAGCTATGTCACTTGTATTGTGACAAATGCTTCCGTAAATTTAAAACTAAGCGGAAACAAGTGAATCACGCGTCCAGATGTACATATAATATTGATCCAGGCGAAGAAAACGCTGCTAACAAAATCGAATACGTGTTTCCAGCTGAGGATGAGGCATTGGAATTCAAGAGACTTGAAATGCTACACCCCTTTCCGTACTTTGCAACTTTCGATTTTGAATGCTACAGCAAACCTTTGGTGGGAGACGGGCCAGAAAATCAATCGGAGAATGAGCAGCTGGAAGTTGGCGGGAAGAGAAAAAAAGTCTCTGCAACCGTCAAAAGGTACGAGTTTATTCCAGCAAGTTACTCTCTTGTAGTAGTACATAACACCAACAACCGCGGGGAGCTGGTGACGACAGAATATTATTGTGGAGAGAATCCCGTCCAACACTTTTTTTCCCGCGCGTTCTACTGGGGGAAAACCTTGCTAGAACGCATACGGAATACAAATAACATGATCGATCCTACAGATGAAGAAAAATCATTACACCGGGCTGCAACGCATTGTCAGCATTGCAAGCGTGAATTCACTTCTTCAACACAGCAAGGGTTCTCTGAGCATCAACTTGCATTTGACTTGTTCTCCGAAGACGGGAAATTGCTTTACGAATCGCCCAGTGAAGACAGCGAAATTGAAGAAATTGACCCAACCAAGAAAGAACCCAAAAAAGATGAAAGCTATATCCGACCAGTCATAAAATGTTATAATCACAATCATGATACAGGTTTATATGTCTCTTCAATTTGTCAGTCTTGCAATCTTAAAATAAGGTACAAATTTGAATTTCCATTAATAGCGCATGGAGGGAGCAATTTTGATTTTCACCTTCTCTTGAAGCACGCCGACAATACATTTTTTAATTATGAAAATATACATGTAATTGCAAAAACAGGAGAGAAATTTGTCCAGATGACCATTGAAGGTAGAGATATGTACATACCAAAGTTGCATACTAATTATGGAGGTTCCAAATATAATAAGAGCAAGCTGACATGTGGTAATATAAAGGTTAAACTAAGATTTTTAGATTCATGTCAGTTTCAACCGAGCTCACTAGCCCAGCTTGTGAATAAACTTCAATTGGAAAATTCTCCCCATTTTTCCCTGCTTCGACAAGTTGCTGAACGTTATTTATTTCCCACAGGAATCCTTGCCAGACCAAAACTTGACGAATACAATGATTTAGCCTGGCAGGACTTACTTCTTGCCAAGATTCCGTTCCCATACAGTTATCTCTCCTCACAAGAAAAATTAAATCCAGGTGTTCCAATTCCGAGACGAGAAGAGTTTTACAACGAGCTCACGCATGAACCATGCACGGACTCGCAATGGTCAATGATAAATAAAATATGCAAAGTATTTCAGATTCAGGATTTTAATACTTATGCACAATTGTACTGTGTGTTGGATTCTGTTCATTTGAGTATTTGTTGGCTGAATTTTGTTCTCAATGGTATGAAATTGTACGGTTTAGACCCCACGTATTGTTGTACATGCTCCAGCTATAGTTGGCAATGCTGGCTGTACTCTTCTGGCGAGAGTATAGAATATATTAGAGATAAAAATATGTACGATATGATAAAGTTAGGTATAAAAGGAGGACAGTCCTTTGCGACCCGAAAGATTACCAGAGCAAACACGCCCAGAAGTGCTTTCGGATACAATTCCGAGAAGCCCCCAAAAGTCGTAATTTATTTCGATATTGTAAGTTTGTATTCACATGCAATGCAATCTTTTAAATATCCTCATTCTGAATACAAATGGGAGACTTTGGACACTCTCAATGGTATAAATTGGTTAGACGAACAGCTACTCAGCCAGGTCAATTCCAAAGGCTACATTGTAAAAGTTGACTTAGAATACCCTGAGAGTATTCAGAATGAGACAGCTTCTCTCCCCCTGTGCCCAGAAAAGCGATGTGTGAAACTCGAGTGGTTGTCAGAGCAACAGCGCGAGACCCTCTCCAGTCTTGGAAGGGTGAGTGCAAACTCTTTCCTTAACATTCCCAAGTTGTTACTTCATTGCTATCCACGACTCGAATATGTAGTACATTACAGAACACTTGCTTTTTATTTGGCGAAAGGAATGAAATTAGTAAAAATCCATTCAGGGTTTTCATTTACCGAGAAGGCTTACCTACGTAAGTTCATACAGGATAATATTGAAAGACGCAGAATAGCTAAAACTGAATCAGAAAGGTCTGATCTCAAGCTTATAAATAATGGAACGTATGGTATGTCTCTCAGAAATAATGAGAATCTCTTTACAGTCAAATTTTGCAGGTCAGCAGCCAAGGCTCGAGCTTACCTTGCTGATCCCGAGTGTGTTGATTTTTCCATTTTAAACAAAAACGTCAGCATTGTGAAGTTCAAACCTAAATCAGTTACACTTTCAACTCTTATTCAGTGTGGAATGTCTGTTTTAGATTTAGCTAAATTAATTTTCTATTCTGGTTATTATGACAACTTAGTCAGTATTTTTAATGATCGTATATCAGTAATTTATTCAGATACTGATAGTGTTATATGCGAAATTCTGGGCGAGGAAAAACTAATTTGGAGCGAGCTGGTTGAAAACAGACATTTTTTCGATTTTAGTAAAATACCAAACAAACATGAAATATTTAAATTACATCAACATATACCCAATCTAAGAGATGGTAACAAAAATGAGTCGGGAAAGTTTAAAATCGAATCGCTGGACGTGTCTGAGGTTATCAGTCTCAAGAGCAAACAGTACAGTTTGCTTTTCCATGATCAAACAATCGATATGAAAAATAAAGGCGTGCCAGCATATGCTCTTAAACATTTTTGCGCTCATGAAACATATAAAGACGTAGTGGAAAAAAATATTGTAAAAAAACTTGATGTAAATTTAATTCGTTCTGCTAATCATACATTAAATTTTGTATGCATGAATAAGGTAGGAATGCATGCACTGGATATGTATCGCTGCTATCCAGATAACGAAGATTGTAATTATTCATTACCATTTGGCCATTATAAATTACTGTCAAAATCAATGCAATAATGAAATAAAGTAACTGCAAATATTTTGTAAAATACCAGTATTGCTTCTCGCAAATTTATTACAGATTTCATCCAAAATCAATCATTCAAAAATCATCTTGCTTTGAAATTCCATCAAACGATTTTCCTCGTATTTTTGTAGTGTAGTGGCTGAGGAAAGGGAAGCAGGGGCGAGAATACGATCTGCAGCAACATATTCATCCAGTACACAAATGTCATTTGGACTTTTACAACGAGTCCACATTACATAATCCAAGCCAACACACAGTTGTGACTGGTCCAGAAAAATTGCAACCTTATTCAAATTTCTTCCTTGAGAGCGATGAGCTGTAACTGCATATCCAAGCTCCATACAGAACCTTTTACTGCATATTAGAGACCCAGTTGCATCATCCTTTTCAGAATCAGACTGTCGGAATATAGGGACGCCCTTTCCTCTCTTGGTTTTGACAAACACATCTCCAGTATAATGTGGGAAATGAACCACCAGAAAATGTACATTTTTATCCAACCCTATACCTTCACTCTTACTATAATATACTATATCTTCAATACACCCTTCGGAACCATTACATAAACCAACGCGGGAGCAAATATTTCTCTGTAATATTATTTTTACTCCAATAGCTATTTCCAGGGGTCGTATTCCATTCTCAATGTCAACAATCTCCTCGGTCGTAAAACGTGCGTACAATTGGTCCCTATAAGTGCAATAATATTAACTGTTTCAAACACGCATTTAGAATTTATCTTATGTACATGTAACTTACTGGTTGTAGTCCCACACAAGTCTCCTCAAAGGGAATATATGCAGAGCATCCCTGAATGTTTGTTTTTCTTCCTCGCTGAGTTTGTTCAATTGTCGGGAGCGAACAAATTCCAAATCTGATTGCACGCACTCACGTCTCTTTAATCTCCCCAAAAATTCCAAGAAACACTTCTGCTCGTCACCATCTCCATGCTGGCGGTATTGAGTGTCCAAAATTATTACCGTCTTAAAAGATTTGTATAATTTGTACACATCTCGTAGATGTGGGTTGTGCTTTGTAGACGATGGATAAAAAAGAGGGGAATCAGCGACTGCAAAATTTTGATAGACGTCCCCAAATAAAATGACGGACCTGCCAGCAAATGGTTTACCTGCATGAGCCGGATCAACTCTGCAGAGAATATCGTCAATTTTTTTGAGCATGTTTTGTCCAATAAGAGAAAATTCGTCAATTACAATAATTTTTACATTGGAAAGTTTCTGTTTCTGTTTCTCTGTTGCAGTCGATTTCGTTGTATTTTCCACAACGATATCATCTGTCACTTCCTGTTCAATAACATTGCTTGCACGCCTTTCTTGAAAAGTTGGAATACAAAATGCGGAATGAATTGTTTCTCCTCCAATTAGAAAGCTGGCACTGCCGGTTAAACTGGCAAGAATATAATCAAAGTCGGAACACTTTTGCTTCCTGATGTCAAAAAGATATTTTAAATGAGCTATCAATAATGATTTTCCTGTCCCTGCTATTCCTTGCGTTACACATTTGATTTGTGAATCAGTTTGCTCATCAAAAGGTTTTTCGATATGTGATTTAATCAAATTTACGAGATACCTTTGTTTCTCACTTAAATCCTCAAAAGGAATTTTCGGATATCTTGGTTTGACTTGCAAACTTTTCCACTGTTTTACCCACTTTTGAAACACTTTGGTGTCCACCTCATTTCCCGAATACTCCATGGCTAAGCTTTAGATGTGACTAGGAGACGTTTCTTAAAACATCGCAAATACTCAAATCTATAGAGCGGGAAAATATTTTATTTTGGAGGGAAAAATATTTAGCAGCGTGCTTGGGAGCGCAGATTTCTGATCGATAACCGCATTCTCGCTACATGATAAAAGCAAAGGAGCCTAGGTTTTCTTTCAGTAGTCTTTTTTCTCTCTTGCAACCAACCGCATTCATACAATTATACATTATACCCTAAGCAATCCCAAACAAGCACATAGAGCTACTTCTAGCTTACAAGTACCAAGTTTCTCAAGTCACTTCATTTTAATACAATGGCAGGTTAGTCCAAATCGTTTTATTTCAAGTTTTTATACTTAGCTCGTTTGTGATTTGAATTTACAAGTCAAAACAAAATCATACATGTTAATTTAATAAAATAATTTTAAACTATTAATCCATAGCTCGTGGAATTCGTTCTCGTGTAAAGTTGCAAAAGTACGACCCCTATGCTCGGAATGCAAAGAAGCTGGCGTCACTGGACCTTTGCAGCAACTGGAGTTTCTTTGAGACGCCCGAGTGCATAATGGTCAGTAATTTTTAATTATCTGTTTGTTTACAGGCGGGGTTAATGCACGTTTGTTGTTCATCTGTGCCATTATGTTAAAATAAAAACAAAATTATTTTGTTTTTCCCATACAGATTGATGACGACATCTCCGGTAGGATGGCTCACAATCCAGTACATCGCTGTGAATTTTTCTACCTGGGAAAACCGACAAATTCCGGCAAGCCGACTGTTGTAAAGTTTAGTCCCTATCAGGGATTAAAAATTGCAAGCTTTCTCAGCATGATACTGGATCAATACGCCGAGATGACTGAGAATAAAATTTCCAAGCATTTGGAGGAGATTCCGGTTATTCCTTTTCTCCGCGGGAAGGAGGATCGAACGTACTCCTCTAAAGATGAACATCGTCTGGAATTCTGGTCTCAACCTGATTTGGACTTGGGTAGCGTGAAGGCAAGCGTCTTGTTAAACAAGATAATTGGACTTCCTGAGGTTCTAATAAATACTCCAGTGCCACTGGAGACGAGCGAGAAGTTGAAGGGGTAATTAAATAAATATTTTTATAGTGTAATTTTAATATGTTTTAATTTAGAAATTCTTTAAAATATGTATCTGCAATTGATGATTGTTCCAGGAAAGGAAAATTTAAAATTTGACATTGATCGTGAACTTGTATCTTTTACATTAGGTGGCCAGGACCAGTGTTGGCGTTTTCCATGTCAGCTTGCGCCAATTTGGAGTCGTTTATAGTGGAGAATAGGAAGGATGGGGACGATTTCCACGTTGCACTTCGCCCCAAGCCGCCCTACATGAAAAAGGACGGATTCGTCCGTGAGGAAACTCAGAGTACAAGTTCAGGCAGTCTCCAGGAGTAATTCACTCTAATCACCGATCCGGGACATCATCAATAAATTGCGGTAGCTATATACTAGTAATGTATGCATAAAATTACACTCCAGCTTTCTCTTTCTCCCGCTACCACTGTCACCATTCTTTCTAAAGCTTGCAGTTTACTAAATGACATTTCAATACTAAACCGGATCGATTAAAAATTGTTTTTGTAAAATACATTTCCCGTCGTAATTTCAATGAGTTACTGTGTTAAATAAAGAAATGTTTGTTTTGAAAATGAAATAATTATGTTATGCAGTCACGCCTTTTTAATTTCCTAAAGCATCTTTTTTATTTCATACAAAATACCAATATAAAATGATCATAATTATCAATACATTATTCAGCTCCGCACTTTGAAAAATACTACATATAAAACTGCATTTAAACCAAATGATTACATAGGATTGACGAACGTAAAATCAAAGTCTTCAAAGTCGTATTCAACGTCTTGAGCTTGCAGAGCTTCCAAGTCAAATGCCTCAATTGTCTGTTGAACAGAGCCAAGAATGTCAACGGAGGCGGTTCCCGCAGTAGGATTATCATCGACAGGTATGGATAACGTCACTGGAGATTGAACTGGGATTTGTTCGTTGCATTCCAAATCTAAACATCATTACATACAAGCATCTGAACTATAGTTTACAATGAAAGCTATTGATAAGCATAGCGTTGCTGACAAAATTACTTTTAATATGTGAACCAGACTGAAGCTCATGTTCCCTTCCTTGCTCACATTGAAGCTGCTGCTGTCCTGCAACTTGCAACAATCCTCCATCAGTCAAGGGAAGACATTCAATTCTTGTTAACGGCACAGCTTCACCTTCACAGAAGTATTTGAATATAAATATTAGTTTTATTCTGATAGCTCGATTGATATTGAGCCAGCGAAGGCTAGCCGTTCTTCGGACAACCGTGACAGTTTAAGTCCGAAGAACGGCTTGCCTTCGCTGGGTATGTCAAACATACGAGGAATAATGGTTCATATAAGTATGCACTATGTAATGATAATAAGAACAATTGTCTTACCTTTTGAATTTATAAACTTGACCCGTTTCCCCGACTGAAGCTGAATTTCATTCTCCCCACTTTGGAATCTTTCTGACTGACATTCTTCTAAGATTGCCATGATTTTTAATCGTTTTTCGTCCGTATCATCATGGGTGTGTCGAGTTGATTTAAGTCTTGTTTTTTTAAGTACCAGTTGGTCTGAGGCTACACCTCGATCCTCGGAATATCTGCTGTCAATCAAATGCTGCCTGTTTGCACGAATATTCTCGGGAGCAGTATTAACCAGAGTATCACTACCACAGCCTTTGTTGTTCTTGCTCCCAACATCCTTGCTTTTAATAATTTCCATATCTGGAAATTCCCACGGTACGGATGTAAATGGAACAACCTTCCCCCTGATGCTCAGAAAAAGTAATTTCACTCCGTTCCTCAGCGACACCCTGTCGCCTTCTTGGAATTCCATCCCCAACTCTTCACTCATTTGTATAAACTTTTTGATCAACACGTGTTGATTCAAATCTGATTTTTTAGACTGGCTGCATATCCAACCATCTTTATCCACTGGAGACTTTTGTCTTGAACAATGAGGTAACGGTTGCAATGCCATTTGCTCAGCCTGTTTTTGTAAAATATTCTGACTTGCACAATCTACAAGCGTGTGAGTTAGTTCACTTTGGCTTGGGTTTAGCTACTGAAGCAATTTCAGTTTCAACGTTAGCTTAAATCACAAAGATGTACGAATCTGTACTTAGATCGGAAATGATATGTACCCAGAATTCTACAAAAACCTTATTCTGTAAGGGAATTCAATGAGCCGCAAATGAAAGACCATCTTCAAGACTTGGGGTGAACATTTTTTCCAAGACCTGAACAATGACTAAGAAAAGGCGGAATAATCAACACCATGATGTTACCCAAAAAGATGTCCTTCTAGAAAAAAGGTCGGATGTATCAATTGCCCATAAAACTCGACTGTGTAAATTTATTGAGCAGTATTTAAATATAAAAGACTTAAGAACCAAAAAAATCATTGAGTAGTTTGTAGATGGATGAGATGGTAGGAGAGGTATGAGATGCTCATAGTGAGTTGATATGGTTGGGCAAGGTTAAGATGATCGAAGAGGGTTGCATTGCTCGTTGTATGTTGAGATGATCAGAGTAGTTTAAGATGGTCGGAGAATTTTGAGATGCTCGGAGAGGGTTGAGATGCTCGGAGAGGGTTGAGATGGTCAAAGAGGGTTGAGATGGTCGGCGAGGGTTGAGATGGTCAGAGAAGGTTAAGATGGTTGGAGAGGGTTGAGATGGTCGGAGAGGGCTGAGATGGTCGGAGAGGGTTGAGATGGTCAGAGAAGGTTAAGATGGTCGGAGAGGGTTGAGTTGGTTGTTTTTATGTTGAGAAGATCCGATTGTGTTGAGATGGTCGGAGAAGGTTAAGATGGTCGGAGAGGGTTGAGATGGTCGGAGAGGGTTGCGATGGTCGGAGAGGGTTGAGATGGTCGGAGAGGGTTGAGATGGTCGGAGAAGGTTGAGATGGTCGGAGAGGGTTGAGATGGTCGGAGAGGGTTGAGTTGGTTGTTTTTATGTTGAGAAGATCCGATTGTGTTGAGATGGTCGGAGAAGGTTAAGATGGTCAGAGAGGGTTGAGATGGTCGGAGAGGGTTGAGATGCTCGGAGAGGGTTGAGATGGTCGGCGAGGGTTGAGATGGTCGGCGAGGGTTGAGATGGTCGGCGAGGGTTGAGATGGTCAGAGAAGGTTAAGATGGTTGGAGAGGGTTGAGATGGTCGGAGAGGGCTGAGATGGTCGGAGAGGGTTGAGATGGTCAGAGAAGGTTAAGATGGTCGGAGAGGGTTGAGTTGGTTGTTTTTATGTTGAGAAGATCCGATTGTGTTGAGATGGTCGGAGAAGGTTAAGATGGTCGGAGAGGGTTGAGATGGTCGGAGAGGGTTGCGATGGTCGGAGAGGGTTGAGATGGTCGGAGAGGATTGAGATGGTCGGAGAGGGTTGAGATGGTCAGAGAGGGTTGAGATGGTCGGAGATGGTTGGAGATAGTAGAGTTTGTTCTGTTTGATTGTGAAGGTCACCTCAATTCTAAATGTGTACGATGCACGACTAATGGTTACGCATTAATAAAATTTGCTGACGTAGTTTTTTTATGGGTAAACGATTCATGTACGTTTTTGCTATTCGTTCTTCTCCATTATTAGGTGCTGTAATGTTTTAGTAATCATTTTCATCAACATGACGTTGGAAAACAGTAAGTCATTTTATAATTTAACTTCGTTTTTTATTTGTCAACATTCGAAACTATTTGGTTTTGGAATTTATAGGTTGTAGACGTTACATTGACTGTGTTCATTGCACGTCTTCTGGTTCTCAGTGGGTTAAACTCCTGAACCAAACGCAATGTTGTTCGTCAAACTTGAGCGAACTGGACGCTCTTTTCGTGTCCGTTACATTTGATGAAAAAGATTGCCCGGATCAACTTGATTCAGATTTAAACGTGGGAACGGTGTTGGGTAAAATAATCATTTGTAAGTTCTATCGAATGTTTAACAACTGAAAGATAAATAAAAACGATTCTCTGTATAGGAGCTGTTATCTTCTCTGTTCTCCTACTTTGTGGTTTAATCTGGATTTGTACTACGGTCAGGATGCACATGTGTTGGCTAAATTGGAGTGGATACTTTTCTGGTTCTGGTAGTGCTCTGGAAAATTTTGAAATTGCTACAAATATCGAATTGGAAGAAATTGAACATAACGAAAGTACTGCCTAGAAATTACTTTTAGAATTAATTATTTTTTTATTATTATTATTACGCAAGTAATGTATACAATCAACATTTTACAAAAAATATGTTTAGTTGGTTATGTGCAAAAGATTGAAGGATTTTCTTGGAAAATTAAAAACTGAAATGAGTATAAACACCTCCGTACAATGGATTGTGATAGTTTTAGTTTAACTTTCTTAGAATTAATTTTTACACTAAACCCAATTAAATTCGTTATGTCAGGT
Organism: Allacma fusca; assembly: GCA_947179485.1. NCBI lineage: Eukaryota > Metazoa > Arthropoda > Collembola > Symphypleona > Sminthuridae > Allacma > Allacma fusca. The sequence goes on from OX359246.1 coordinate 61,186,296, forward strand.
TAAACAAATTACATGAAAATAATTTTACAGGAAATTGTAAATCAGAAAGTGTTGAAAATTAATGAGTATTTTTAACGATAATAAACCGATCATGCAAATACGTAATCAATTTTTTACTTTTTCATTCTTGGCTTGGCAGGTTTAGTTTTCATGCTTGGACATTTTGTAGTCTTCATTAGACCATTTTTCTTTGTAACATTCTTTTTTGAGTTTCCCTTACATCGATTAAGCTTGTGGTGAGATGTCAAACTCTGCTGGTGCTTAAATGTTTTTCTGCATTTAAGACACGGAACTCTCGATGAAGAAGGTGCGTGCATAGAATTTAAATGACGAGTCAAGTGAGAGTTATTGGTAAACCTTGCCCCACAATTAGCGCATTCGAAATCTAAAATCAAATAGAATCATTCATTAAAATTAATTTTTTTCAAACTTGTTGTGGACGTAGTTTTATTAAATAAAAATCATTTTAATTATTGCATACTCATATCAAAGCAACGAGCGTCCTTCCGGGTCTTGCGAGTAGGCATGAAACTCTTGGAATCCGTTTGCACTGAACAATCTATCATTATCAAATTTGTAGAAGTTTGAGTTCCCACGTCAACCTTTGCTATATTATCACTCGTCTGAGTTTGTACGTCTGTAATAAATGTCCACAAGTTTTGTAATGTAATCCTAAAATCTCAAAACACGTTAAACTTTGAATACTTACTTAACGTAATTTCGTCCCGAGTTAGCATCCTCGGTTGGTTATTCATCCCAACCTGTCCGTCGTCTTCCTCCATAACATCCATCGTCTCCGCAAAATATATCGCTTCGATGTTTGTTGCAGAATTATTGGAAATACAGTAGTGACAATGATTGTAAACTCTGTAATGGAAACGGCAAAGGGTTTCTGACATATCCTTGTCGAAACTTTCAATTGGTTCCCAGCTGTCAGATGCTCTTGAAAGAAAAAATATGACAATGTTAAAACAGTAAAAATTAATTCTTTGAGGTTATCAAATTCATAAGTAATTCGGTTTCAAAGCTAATTATCCATATACAAATTACCTATCAAATCCACACCAGTGTACACGATACCTCAAACTTAAGTCCTCAACTGATTGTGCAATTCCATAGAGAGAATGCACGTCGTACCTGTCATTTTCAATTGTATTTTTCACAAATGATTGTTCAACAACAATTTCTATTTCCCTACTTAATAGTGGATTCCAAATCAGCGGATCATTGGCCGCACGGAAATAGTCTTCCAAATCAGAGCCCATTTAGTAAAACTTCAACTCAGAAACGGAGAAGTGGAAATACTATGAAATATGTATTGAAGATTGATGGGAGCTTTCCCTCCACAATTTTCGTTTAGTTGGCATAGATGGGCCTTTTGTATCCCTTTGCCTCTTTGTATCCCTCTGCCTCTTTCTGCGAGGGATAATTTATAGCCTACTAACAATCTCCCTCGCCATCAATCAAAACGAGATGTTACGTATTGTTCTCGTCCTCAACCTCGTGAGGGGCTAATTTTAAAATGAACCCCTTTCCCTTGCCCCTGTGAGTGTTCTTGTTATTTTATATTACACGTAACCCGCTTTCAATTTTATGCAACCCCAGTGCTTTCAAATAAATTTTTCAGGGATATCGTGTTAAAATATGAACTTCCGAATATATCCTTCTCATTTTTAAATTTATATTCTGAAGCAAAGTCGCATCAACTTTGATTATTGTTTTGTTTGGTTCTGTACACAATTCCGGAGTGTATTAAATAGCTCTCTGCCCATCCAAATCGCTATAAGCGACAGCAAAATATGTTTTTTGTATTGGCGAGAGAGAAAATAATTGTTAATTAAAAATAGTGAACTATTTTGACTTTGCTTAATGTTTCATGTTTAAGTGACTATTTGGAAGTTTATGAGCGCGCTTGGTTTAAATTTTCATTTCATGCTATAATTTGAGCAATTCTTTAATTTAGTATAATCATTTGTACATACTCGAGTACATATACGTTTTTAGGTATAATTTTTATAAAACACTTTTAGGTACAGGTACTCTCGAATTAATTTGGGAACAGATACAAGATCCGAAAATTGAAGTTGAGTATTCAGGTACAGGTAATTCCCAAATTCAGGGTAAGGTCCAGGTACAACATTTTTGTATCCATGAGGGTACATTGATTTAAAATCAGTCAAATCCAACTCTGGTTCACGCCCGTGCAGTCAGAACGTAAAAGTTTACTAAGGTCAACGAAGTTTTTGGAAAATGATTCACTGTGTGGCTGCCTTGCTCCATAACAATGCATGTAAAATTTTCTCCCCCAATTAGATAAAGATTCTGGTAAGATAGATTCATAAAGGCTTATATGTGCACTCTGTCTCCCTCTCTTTCGTTAATATCCTCTCCAATGGCTTTATGCGTCATGTTCATGAGAGCATCTTACATCAACATGTACTCACCCTCGCATTTTGTGAAGGCGAGGCATTCCTCAATCCCTCGTGAGGCTGCCTATCTATGTATTAGATGACAACATTTTCCGTTTGAACGGAACTTTCCCTCTACAATTGTCATACAGTTGAAGAATGTTTCCGTTTGATGGCAAGAGAATGTGGATTTCAATAAGTAGTTGATGCAATGAAGCTTGCGTAGACATTTCTTAGGCAAACCCCATTTGTATGTACACATGAAAAAACCCAAAATGCTTTTGTTGAAGACAAATTTTTTGGGGGCAGACCATCCACAATGGACTTACTTCCAATTCAAAAACAAACCCTATAAATTATTTTAGTCTCAGACAAGTAATTTCCTCAACCTTTCACAATATCCCAACGTTTCCGTTGACAGTATTTACAATAATCTATAGGCTACTTGAACCTCCTGGGGATTTCAGGTATTATATTTTTAAAGTTTATTTTTGTCCAAGGAAAAGGGATTCGGAAGACTACGTAAAATCAAACCCACAGTTGTAAGGGCCGATTTTCACTCGCAATCAGTACCTCATTAGTGTAGCTTGAAAAGTGTTCAACTCGAATCTTCCAAAAAATAAATTTGAAAAATTTCATTAGCATGGAATTATTAACATTAAAAACGGTCGCGGCTGTAGTAGACGTTATACTTCTCCTGAGTTATCCACCGGGAAATTTTCGACAACTGAATTTTGAGGGTGGAACAACAGATGGTAAAACTACCAAATTCTTAATTTTGACGTATGTATGTAGATAACATATAACATATACATTATTAAATTCTGAACTTCCTACTTTTCTCTCAGACATTTCGGGAAATTCGTCTAGACTCCCCTTGGGACATTCAAGCAACGTAACAACTACAGGATTGAATTACACTCATATAAGTAAAGTTGCGAACGAGGCTTCTCAAGATATTCTCGAAGCTGCTATATTAGACTGTTAATCCACTATAAATGTTCTTTAATTTTTCGTTTTCTTTCGTCTCCCATTGAACATATCTTATTCAAAACTGCTAGTTCAAAAATTTACTTCATAATTAGCACAAAACATAAGTCAAAATCGTGGTAGGAATTATTGACTTCGGAATTGAAAGAGGCTTTACATCCAAACCTGTGAAAAAATCAGATTAAAACTGTTCTAGCTTATTTGCATCAGATGCTGATATACAAAGACCTTTATTATGAAACAACTGATTCCATGAGATGTCTACATGAGCGTTCGCTAAATGAAATTAACTTCCGTCAAACATATATCAAACGTATAAATTCGAGAATAATTATTGTAGATAAACATATATACTACTAACATGGAAGCATGTAACCAATAATTCATGTTTTTCCATTTCAGATCTAAAAATGTTTTTACTATAACATGTGGTACAATAACTTTAGCAGTGTATGGATTCTGGAATACCATATAAGCCACTAAATCAGTTTCTGCTTGCTGATGTCTGCATTCAATACATTTCGAACCAATCGCAGTTCTATTAGTAGATGAGAAAATTCATATCATAATATTTTGCTACAACAATCAGACATGTCTAAAATAAGTAATTACTAACCTAAAATCAATCTCAAGAGTGAAATACCCTGCCTCATTGTCGGCAGAGCAGCTGTTATATACATTCCTATCAAACTCTCACCGTTTACATATCCATTCCTATCTGTTCCTCTCCCTATCTCCCTTTATATATACAATCCTTCCGACCTCTCACCCTGTCTATATATCCATTCCTCTCTCCACCTCTCTCTCCCTCTCGCTATCTCTATCTCTCTCTAATTCTCATTTGCTTAATCACTTTTTTACCTTGCGGGTCCAAGACTCCGTGCTTCGGTAATACCCGGGAGTGGTATTTTTCGAGGCACGCGAAGGCTGGACCCGTCGAGGCGGGGGCAATGGGGAGCCTGATGGTGGTGACGGTGGGTCGGGAGTTGAAGTAGGCGCCATCAGAATGCCAGCCGGTAGAAGCGAAAGTGGAGGCAGTAGTTGAGGTGGTAGATGTGGAGCTGATGGTGGTGGTGGTGGCGGAGCTGGTGGAGCTGGTGGTGGCGGAGCTGGTGGAGCTAGTGGTGGCGGAGCTGGTTGAGCTGGTGGTGGAGCTGGTGGAGCTGGTGGTGGAGCTGGTGGTGGAGCTGGTGGAGCTGGTGGTGGTGGTGGCGGAGCTGGTGGAGATGGTGGTGGTGGCGGAGCTGGTGGAGATGGTGGTGGCGGAGCTGGTGGAGATGGTGGGGGTGCTGCTGGAGATAGTGCTGCAGCTGGAGGCGGCGGTGGCTCGCTTCGGGGACGAGGGCGGTGGGGTCTTCGGGCTATGAAGTGTCCTTGTGGGGACTGATGGGGCGGGGGGTGTCCGGGATCCATTCGAACGTTTAAGTCTACAAGGTCCCGGAAAAACACCGCGGGATCCCGACCCACCCCCTCGTTGTACCGAACCCGCCAGTCTCGCGAAGGTTCAACTCTTCCACCTGAAAAGCGACGACGGGTTCGGGTCCAAAATCCCCGCGCCTCTCTCCAAACGTAGAGGACCACCCGGGCCGTTCCCCGCCGAATCGTGGTCCGAAGCCTCGTTAAACGGTTATTAAATAACCAAAGCAAAAAAAGTAAGACCAACAGGACAATAATTACAATTATTGTCTTCCATTCTGAAATGAAAGGATTTTAATAATTTATTCAGCAAACCAGATCATAATTCTTATGTTGAACATTATGACGTACCATTAGCCACATATTCCCCATCGGGATATTTTTTCGGGGTTCCGGATGTACCTGCTGTTTCCCCACAAAACATTCCATGAAACCCTTCGCAGTCCGCATTACCCGACCTGAGAGCCAAGATTTCGGATGTGGCCTGCCCGATCCCTTCAAGACACCTGCATATCCCGTGCTCATATGCTACCCAGGTGCACCTGGGCAGACATTGGCCACAATTGGAAAACGACACGCAACTCCTACAATACAATACAATACATATCACCGTTATAGGATCCGTGTTGTTTTATCCAATTAACGGTCTCGACTATATACATACATACATACATAAGAAATACTTACATTTTCTCTAAGAATCCAAATCCAGTTTCCTCCGGCCTTGACCTGAACCCGACCTATACTTGACCCGAATCTGAACTATACTTGACCCGAATCTGAACTATACTTGACCTATACTTGACCTATACTTGACCTATACTTGACCTGAACCTGACCTAGACTTTGTTTAATATAATCCCGAAATTATATAAACTCAAACTCTCACAAACTCATCCTACAGCATCAAACCCCAAGCTACAGTAATATCCAACTTTGCGTAGTCAGTCGCGTCTTAAAATAATTAAACGCTACTTGATCGTATTAAGTGTTGTGTAGCGCGAAAAACCAAACAAAAATCTCATTTTACCCCATATATTCATATTGCCATACCTTACTTGTTTCCCTCGCTCCGATTTTTCCGAGCCCTTCCGAACTCCACCCCCGCCTCTCGGGAACCCCGCACATGGTCCGTAATACCCGGGTAAAATGCCCTGAGGGCGTTAAATGGAAAAACGACCTAAACTTTATACTACTGGCGAAGTTTGGGATAATGAAGGTGTTTGTCATCTTACTGAAGTGTGTTTTCTTTAAATAATACAAATTGTTTTATTCTCTTCCGTTATTATTTTCTCCAAGCTACATGCGAGATCTACAGTTTAGTGTCTTCAGTAGTGTAGCATGCCTATTTCAACGTCCACATGAATGGGAGAAAACCCCCACAAATAGTCAAGCCAAAATTCAATTGTGCGTTGAGGCAGAACTTCCTTACTCTGAGAGTTGTTAATGATTGGAACATTTTAAAATCTGATGTGAAGCTAAGTGGAAACGTGATGCAATTTAAAAGAAAAGTGACTGTAAGATGATAGAAGTATTGATTTAAGTAAACTGACTGGATTTAGGGTATATTTTATAAACTCTGAGAAAAAAGTTTGACCTAAGGTAAAAGATCCTGTAATACTATAAATAGGTTACAAAATGTTGGGATAAAGAGCTGTCAGCTCACGTTCCGTAATTTGAATAAATAAATAAATAAATGCCTAATTCGTTGAGGGGCAAACGTCTTTGACCACCCTGATTATATTGTTACTGTTATGCGTCGGATCATATGTATATGAAACAACACCATCTATACAAGCTCGAGACTATAATCTTATCTTCGTGTAAATCATACAAACTCTGATAGTTATTGTAGAAAATTCAATAATACAAAATTAATTTTAATTAATTTGAAATGATTTATTACTTACATATAGCAACGACAAGTAAGGTTCTCAACGGATAGGATAATTCCCTTATCCTATCCGAATCCTATCCGATCCGAATTTTGCCCGATAAAACTGAAGCGTATCCGATCCTATCCGTTTCCATTGGATTAAAAATAACCTTATCCGAAACTTATCACTAATTTTTCGGATGACATATTTATCCTATACGAATCCGTCGGATGGAAAACAGGAGCTATCCGATCCTACCCGCGGATATCCGATACTATCTGCGGATACACAAATCAATTGTAGAAATTGAAATTGCTCCTAGAGCTGGGCTTTTAGTTCTAAATATAATGTACTGTTAAATTATAACGAATTGTAATGGCAGAAGATACCGTGCACATGTGTATGTTTATTTGGCAAAACATTTAATATCAACGATTTAAGAATTAATAGTTCTTTTGTTTTGCATACCAGATATTCTCAAAACCTTACTGGAAAACATTAACAATTTGAAGCCTATAAGAACAGGTAACCAGAATAAGCAGCTGAATTTCAAAATGTGTCTGCATTTTTCTGGTCAACACGGAAATACTGGAATATGTACATGTTTATATTCGTGAGGTTCGGTTCTAGACTTGCTACAAAAGTTGAACTGAAAAAATCAAAAACGATTTGAGAAATCCCCGAACTAATGTCATGTCGGTGATTGTAGCAGATATCAATTGTTTGAGTGGTCGTCATGTTTTCAAAAATTCGTTTATCCCCGGATATCCTCGGATTATCCGTAAAGCAAAAAAGTCTCCATCCGATCCGTTCGGATAGTTTATGTAGCATTATCCGATTCTATCCGTGATTTTTTTCGGATGGGAATCGCATATCCCATCCGTTCGGATAAATATCGGATTGGATAATCCTCAGTTTTATCCTATCCGTATCCGATCCGTATCCGCTCGGATATCTCCGATCCGTTGAGATCCTTAACGACAAGTTTATTCATATTTTTCTATGAATAATAAATTCGTGTCTAAGTAATGTGCTACAGCAAAGGAATTTTGCCTGATTTACCCACTGCCCAGGAGATGAGCGGTCCAGTGGTTTTAAACTTGACTCTAGCAAGTTCCTCCATACCCTTTAAAATCACTCAGTCCAAAAGTCTCAGAATAAATCCTCATCTTTGTACTTTAATACAAGATTAGCAACAAAGTTCAGCTCAATTGGAATCATTCCTTCCTCAGACCAGTTTTTGCTTATTTTGTATCAATTTTAATGATCTAAAAATATGTAACTTTAAGCACGTACGTATAATTTGGGAGTCTCATAAATTTGAAAACCTCCCGGGAAAATTATATAAGACCCCAATAAATCTTATAACGGTCATTTACTTAAAACTGATCTTGTGTTGGGCTGCCAATAAACTTAATACTAGTAAAAAGCCAAGTAAAGGGGGAATAAAAGGAAAAGGAAATTGAACACAAAATCAGACTTTATAATTTATTTGTCTTCGAGGCCTTAATGTTATAGGGATTTGATTAAGGGTATTATCCGAAAGGTGACTTGCAGATGAATCCAAAATTGGTACGTACGTACTATCTAAATCATCTTGACTTGCAGCCGGACTAAAGGAACTATCTAAGGATCTACCACTGCTTGCTTCTTGAGTGTAAAGTAAAAAATAAGTTTGTTTTTTGTACACTGTTAATCATCTAATTATTTGTGACAAAATATTGCACTAACATTGACTTATATTTTCGTAATGGATGACTTCTTCCTAATCAATGTCTGGTGTATTGTCCCCTGTGAGTGCTCTATTCCGATCGCAACACATTCGAAGACATTCTGGAGCAATAACATTTCGTCTAGGACTGTACCTTGTTTTATGGTAGTAACATTTGTATAGTCGAAATCCCAGGATAGCAATGGATGTAGCTATAATTGGAATTGTTATCCATAAATAAACTACAAAATATAAACCAATGAACATGATATTACCAAACGTTTTAACACGACTACTCTAAAAAATTTATTTTTAAAAAGCTTATTTTTATTATGCATAACTATAACGCACGTTTATAACCATATAGCTCCTGTTCTATAAATACGGTCCTATTCTCTAACCACTTACCAACTTCTTTAGGAAGAAGATCTGCGGGACACGCTTTCGAAAACTGCCTTCTTCGCAGTCCCCGCATGTTTTCTCCAGTTCTCACACAAGATGTAGTATTATTATAAAATTCCACAAACGTACAACCATTGGATATGCAATCAGCACATTCCAATACAGCTTTTATCCTGCCTGAAAATTAACAAAAACGTTGTTGTTACAATTATTTGGCTCCTTGGCATCAGTAAAAAATGCCAATTTTCTAAAAACCAGATTTTTAGCAGTAATAAAAATAGAATACTAACTCCGCTTCAAACCCAGGAACACTTAAAGCTAATTGGGTTAGCAACAGAATTAGCAAGACTTTACAAATGATTCCAATCCATGAACCCTTTTGCCGATAACACCTTCCTGATTCCTTTTTTTGAATCTCCCTGATGATTTTATCAATTCTTAGCAACGATGAAATCGCAAAATCTAATTTTTGCAGGGCTAATCCAGCTGCCAAATCATCAGGAAACTCTGTGACGGTTTTAAACAAATTTAAATGTATTATCAATATTTTTTTAAATATGCGGGAATAGTTTTTGAAATAGTTATATTTTGATCTCACCATCAATCATGACAGAAGTATCCTCTTTAGCGTCTACGGAAACATTTTTTTTCCTAACCCGAGTTTCCATGATAAATGCTAGAAAAGAAGGAGCCTTCCTCGAAGCATCAAAGCAACAGTGCAAGGCAAAAGTAAGGCGCTGGAATTTTAGAAAGAAAAATTGCTGATAAATAATATAAATTGAATTAAAAATGTGAAAGACTGGACATTTTCAAATTCTACGCATTATTTACTTAATTCCTTAATTCTCATATTATGCATTAACAAGCTAATTAACTCAAGTTAATTAGTTTATTTAATTCCGCCAGCCCCCGCTGACGCTCCTGCTCAGGAGTAGAAAATTGACTACTTTGGGATTGCTGAGCCGCCGCCGCGGCCTTTTTTCCGGGAGTGTTTGTAACTGCCTAAGCACTTTTGGGTTGGCCAGCAAAGAGCCAAGAGCATCAAATTCTGAGAGTACTTTCTGTTGAATCTTATCCGCTAACGAAGGTTGAGCCTGTGACATTTGCTGCTGCTGTGATAACTTGGACTGTTGTGATAATCCCGGGGTTCTGCCTTTATTCTCATTATTTGGCTCCACATCATCATCGTAGTCATAATCTAACAACTCCTTTTTGAAATGTACCTGAAAATGTTTCAAAACAGTATCTTAGAATAGCATTTAAACGACGTAAGCAAGCATAATAATAATATGTACATAACAAAATGTTTTTACACGCTCTAAAATGGGCAAAGCATTATGTATAGTGCTTCATTTGAAAACATCTTACCTGGCCGAAGTCACTACCTTGGGAATTCTTAGCTTGGGAACTATTATTGTTGTTTTGCATCGCCTCCGTAGCCCGCTGCTGTAAATTTATCTTTTCCCATACGCATGATTTATTTTCGCTAAGTCAAACAATGGCGCTATGACATCTGGCATGAAAATTTGATTTTTTTCCAGAGATTTAAGACACGAATTATTTTTGCTAGAAGAAAAAAAACACCAAAAAATGAATTTTATTTTTGTTTTTAGTACGTACTTGCCAATAAAATACAAAATTTCCATCTGCATTAGTTCTTACAAAAACGAATTGAAAAAATATGAACCGAGCCTGCGGTTTGGTGGTGTAGTGAATCTGTAAGGTTGCAGAAGAGTCGGCTTTCGACTCTAGCTCACCGCAAAATAATTTCAGGTCCTTCTATCTTTCCCTATACACTGTCGATATGCAGATGAGGTCTGGAGGCATGTTACGCATTCTTGGAAGAGTATTAGCAGGAGTAGTGTGTGCCGTACACTGATAATGATTCGTAAGATGAATGGTTGTATTTGTATATACTTCGACTGCTGATACCTCGGATAAGATTGTGTCCATGGCATGTCCCGTGTCTCCTCCCTTGTCTGCATATCCTCTGTCTCTATCTGTAGCTTCACATTTCACTCTCTATAAAGTTGAGTCTGCGTATGTGTGTGGTGATATACATGCTTGCGAGACTGCGTTGATGCTGTGTGTGACACCGGGTATGTGCTTGGAAACTGTATGTGCTAATGTATAGCGGACTGCACACGTAGCGGGGGCCTAGACCTCTAATTTCGGTTATTAGTCATATGATGACGAGTTTACATGCAGGCCTGTGGTTGAGTAAGTTTGGAATGGGCTGCTGCCCCAATTCACAGTACGTATAGCTAATGTGCCAGAATGGCTCCAATTTGTAAATAAATTAAAGAGAATAAAGGAGGTAAAGAAAACTCTGTAAGGCCCTAAGGGCAAACAATCGGAGTATAAACCCCAATATTATATTATTAATTGAAAAAATTTCCAACGTAGTTTTACGTACTTTCCCGTCATCCGGACATTTGTACAGATGATCAAAAGTATTGGCCGAATTCCTAGCTAAACGCAAAGCAAAAACGTCCTTTTCCGGCCCGAGCTGATGACGGGACTGTCGGATGATTGAGTCTATTACGTACAAACTTGGAATCTTGTACTCCGACTTGCACTACCAGGCAATAAAACACCATCATCAATTGTACGTATCATCCAACCTTCCGAGTTGATCAGAAACAATTCTCAAATGAAACAGTCCTAACATGTTTAACCCCTTTTTGTATTGTGTCGATGGTTGAAATCATATACACGATAAGTAGAAATAAAGATGTGAAAGCTTTTTCCTAAGATCTAGTTTCGGAACTGTGACGTGGGAAAAGTAACGGTTACCAATATTTGACTACCACTTGAGAAAATGTAGCAGAGCCTTATCTACCCACCAAAACAAAGTTGTAAAGAGTTCGGGTTAAGAATATTTATTCAAAAGACAAATAAACGACTGGAATTTGGTATTTCAATACATATTTAATCTAATTAAGCTAAAATCATCCTGGCAAACTACAGTGAAAGAGATGTGTTCATTGAACCCCAAAGCCGTGTTGCCAAGATAATCATCCACAAAATATTCCATGCTGAAGTCATGGAAGTAGGAGCCCTTACCAATTCGGCCCGTAATGCGGGGGGATTTGGATCTACCGGACACTAATTGGAATGATGAATATTCGATTGATTTATATTTTGTTACTTAAAATATTTTGGAATTATTTATGTAAATAATTAATTGGAATTACACAAATAATAATACTTGTGTGTAAAATATTAATTGGATTTTTTAAATAATACTAAAAATAATATTTGGATTTTGTAATATTCTAAAAATATTTTTGTGTAAATTTATAATTGGATTGGTGTAAATTATAAAAAGTGGGGAAAAAGGTTTTGAATAAATAATTTTTTCTTCACAACAAAATCGTGGCTTTTATTTTTGATACTAATTTTTGCATATAATTTTTTTATTTCAAGTTTTTTTTAAAATTACTTAGTTTACTTATTTGTTTCATGTCAACTTTGCATATAAAGTAGCATCAGAGATTTCAAATGCAAACTTTTTTAAAATTTTGCTTTACTTATTTATCTTGATTTCATAACGATAAGGATGCATTGTTTGATTGATTTTTTCAACATCAATTAAAAATTTGTATTTTTAAAAGCATATTTTTGATGCTTGAACTTTTCACATTATATACGGTGACAATACGGCACATAAAGCTCCCCTTCAATGCATATCAATGTTTTTTATCAAGCTTAACGTTAATAGAGAGGGTGCAAAAAGCAGATCTTTGCACATTGCAGGCGTCAGTTGCGTTTATTAAAAAACCGGTTTGTTATGCATTTGCACATATCATACATCGCATGCTTGTGTATTCGGCATTTTTGCTTTTATATTCCCATTTTTTTGCGAATGACATTTACGAAATAAATTTTATGATTGCATGCGCAAAAAAAATTATGCGCGCTCTTTTTCAGCGGGCACTGGTTCAACAATTGTTCTCAATTTGTTTAGTCTTCGCAAACATCCGGATGAGCTGTAGTATGATTGATAGCGACATAATCTGTAATAACGGTTTTATTCCCAATGACCTTCAAGTCCTCTGGATCGATTCTCCGAATAACATTAGTTTCCGTCATGGCGTACAATTGATCTCCGTAATATCCCGCGCTCACAGCACAACTGTCCGACAGATTCGTCCCCGCACAAGTTCGTTAACTGAACTAGTTCCTGAACTGAACTTTTTAAGAATATTTAACATTTTGAGTGAACTTGAATGAACGGAAATACATTAATAGAATGAATGGCTGAACGTGAATTGAATTATTTTTCACTTTGAATGAACTTAAATTATTAGCGATAAGTATAGCAAAGCGATGAACTGAACTTAGTTGTGCTTCAGGAAATAATAGAATGTGTGGTTACCGATATCTTATTTGACACATTGACGCCACTTTTTCAAATGCAAATACCACAAGCTGATCGAATTTATTACTTATGTGTTTTTATCATTTGTACGGAGCGATTCATCGTGGAAAACCAGACAGAACAACACCGCCATTATTGCTGCATGCCAAAATGAATTTCGTCATTTGGTTCAATGTGTAATAATTGTTAAGTTTGAATTAATGTCCCCGAAAATCCCACCTCAAAGTAATTTTTGATACAATTATATTTTTATTAAAACCAGTATTTCAAAATGGGACAGTAGCTTATATTCTTTATTTAGTTTACCTAAGAATAGAAAATAAAAGTAAACCAGATAATGAATAGCATTTTTCTACAATGCTGAAATCGGGATTCGTTCCCCGTTTAAATATTTAAATGCAAAATTAAATAAATAATTATTAAAAATGAGCTGAATTGAACGACTAATTGATTTAACTGAACTAGAACTGAACTGATATAATTGCAAAATAAATTTGAACTGAACTGAATGAGCGGTATAAAAATTACAGTCAACTTGAGTAAATTTATTTGTATTTTCACAGCGAACTGAATTGAACTGAATGTGTTTGGAATGCATGGATTATGGAGTTGAACTTGAATTGAATTTTACTTCGAAGTTGCAAGAATGGTATACTGTATGTACACTTGCCCTGCGACTGGTTTATTTCTAACTGTGGAAAATAACTGTAATAGCAATTTATAAGTGTTCCTTGTTTATTAGAACGTCTCCAAAAGAGGCAAAACTTGAATTTGTGTACAATAATGGGCTGCTCTGATATAGGGACAAATGCATGCTGCTGTAAATTGGAATGTATCCAATGTTTGTCCATTTTACAGAGATCATGCATTTACACGGAAGTGTTTTATGGTGAGACTGCACTGTACACGTTTTTATGGCGAGTAGGTGTATAGGCATGCTACAATGTTGATCTTTGAAGTCAAGATCAAGCCTAACTAAAACTCGTTCCAATTTGCAGTATGTATATATTCAGTGCAAGGAAAAGTTTTTGAACAAAAGAAACAAGCAGGATTCTCCAAACATATGTAATTTCGCACATTTACACGTCAGAACCTGGGAAACATTTGAAAACAGTAATGTTTTCTACTTTTAATGTCAGCATCCGCATTCTCACCGGAGGACAGAAGACATGGATAGTAATATCTATTTCCCACAGTTATCTTAGTCATTATTTGTACCGAAGTCTCGGAAAATCCATACATAATAATGTTGTTTTCCCACGTAAGTATGTACAGGGTGCCAAAACAGTTATATCATCCATGGCCCATGTATGGAAGGGAATTATTCAATTCCCTTTGTAGCAGTTTCAGATTATTCAAAATGTGGTCCAACCTAAGGTTCTCAACCGATAGGATACTTTCCCCATCCTATCAGCATCCTAACCGACCAGCATTTGGACCGATAAAACTGAAGCGTATCCGATCCTATCTGCAGATACATGACTCAATTGTAAAAGTTGAAATTGATCGCAGAGTTTGGCTTTTAGTTTTAAATACAATATACTGCTAGATAATAACGTATTGTAATGACAAGAAACACAGATGCACATACAGTCGACTCTCCTTATAGCGTCTCTCCTTATAAAGTCACTCTCCCTATAAAGTCATCCTGGGTTCCTCCCGAGCTACATTATATGATAATTTCTGCCTTTATAGCGTCACTCGTTATAACGTCAGTTCCTTTATAAAGTCGCTTTTTGTGTAGCCGTAGGGTGAAAACGTACCCTTGTAACGTCATGTTGACGTTACAACGCGTCAAACCTAGCTAAATAACATACTGTTGCTGTAATTTTAAAGCTATTTTTATTCTTCAGTTTCACTTATTGCATTGGCTTATAGTGTCGCGACGTTATAAAAGACTGGAAGGAACGTATTATTGTAACAATATGTACAAGCGTGGTTAACGACATTAATTAGGCCCCATCCAGGAAAATCCACATTTCCAAGCTTTTAGATTTATTTTCGCATCTACTAAAGAACTGGCATTCATAGTTTTAACAGAATTTCATTGTTTGAAAACTTTTGTAAATGTTCTGAGAAGTGTCTTATTGAGATTCACAAAACATTTTATTCAATCCTGAAATTTGTTTTTGGAGGTGCTTGCGTGAGAAGCTTCGAAAAATATTATTTATTTATTAATATTAACGGAGTTACGAGAAAACTCCGCCGGGGATTTTTACGCGGAGATATTTACGCAGAGAAAACTCCGCGGGAGATTATTACGCCCGGGTGGAGATTATTACGCGGAGATTCTTACGCGGAGGAAATTCCGCCGGAGATTTTTACGCCACGTGAGAGAAATTTACGCGGAGAGAATTCCTTCGGAGATTAATAATATTTTCTGTAGAATATTGTGAGACACTGCCAGCCAGTACGAATTGCGCCAGTGAATTCTTTAAATTCATAATGCCAACCATAATGATTGGGCACCACTATAAATATATGTCATGAAGATGAGATGGTCAAAGATGAGGTGATTTCAACAAGTTAAATCTCATTCCAGGGCTATTATTATATATTTTATATATTATTTTATATATTGTCAATGTCAATAATTCACAATGTCTTCGTCTAATGCTTTGTGGATGCTGTCATTATGCTTTTATGCTGTTGTATGTTACCAAGTGTATTTTATGACTACTGTTTTGAAAAAAACACTTGTATAAGAATAAAATTCATGTTTTACAGATAATTACTCCGCGTAACAATTTCGTGCCGAATTTTCTCTCACTTGGCATTTCAGAATTCGCTAGCACAATTTGTACTGACAGTGTCTCACAATATTCGACTGAAATATTACCCTTGGCAGTTAAATTGTTTTATTCCGGATGTAGTTTAAAATGCAGCATAATAATCTCCGAAGGAATTTTCTCCACGTAATTTTCTCTCACGTGGCGTAAAAATCTCCGGCGGAATTTTCTCCGCGTAAGAATCCCCGCGTAATAATCTCCACCCGGGCGTAAGAATCTCCCGCAGAGTTTTCGCGGCGTACAAATCTCGGCGTAAAAATCCCCAGCGGAGTTTTCTCCGAACACGATATTAACCATTTTTATTCACATTCTACATATACATAGAGTATGTGCTACTTAAATGAAACGAGACATGACTCCAATTTAACTAAAAATGAAAAATTCGCAATTAAACCGTTATTTATATGATGTGCCTCTATAACGTCGTTCCCTTATAACGTCACTTTTTGGGAGGTTTATTGATGTCCTTATAAGGAGAGTCGACTGTAATTATATGTTTGCTTATCAAAACATTGAATATAAATAATTTAAGAATTGAGTTTTTTTGTTTTGCATATCAGATATTCTCAAGAATTAACTTACTTGAAACCTTTCACAATTTGAAGCCTATAAGAACAGGTAACTAGAATAAGTAGCTGAAATTCAAAATATGACTGAATTTCTGGTCATAACATAAATACTTGATGGCATGTTTATATTCGTGAGGTTCGGTTTTAGATTTGCTACAAAAGCTACATGAACTGAAATAAGTACAATCACGGTTTTTTTACTCCGATGACTACCCGCCCGCAACCCGTCAAGTGTAATTTTACCCGCATCCTTCCAAAACCCCGTGCGGGCCGGACTTTTTACGGGCTGACCCGCAAATACTAACCGTCCGAGATGCTCTATTGCAGAGATCAAGAAAGGGATGCAAAATCAGGATTTTGGGGCAAATTCTTGTATTACGACATTTTATAGGGTTTCATTTTTGCTTTATTTAATATTCCCGGTTCAAATATTGCGATCTCAGGAGCTAAACTTGTAAAATAAAACGGAAATGAACAACAACTTTTCTTTTTACACATCGTTGGAAAATTGCATTAAGCTTGCATAGTTATAAGATCAAAAATTTTCAAGTAGGAAGATGTCACTAGATTTAAACCATTTCCACAAAACAGTTCTAAAACGACAGAGTTTTAAAACATTCTGATTAGCGTCAAATCGTAAATGGTAATAGCTCCAACAGTATTCCTACTTTCGAAAATTGATTATCTTAAACAGTGGAAATTTGATTCTTTTTTACCATTCCTCCTAATATGAGCGACGGGCAGGGGTTAGATTATTGTGGGAAGACGGAAAGATTCTTCCCTGGGAAAACATATCGGACAGGTGCAAAAATCAGGCTGGGAGATTTCGAAGGGAAGAGATTGTTTTAGTAACAAATTTCAAAATTGTTGACGTCTTCTAGGGAAATTATGTTTTGTAAACAGAGATTTACAAATATTCTGTCGTTTTCTAGCAGGGTTGGTTTGGTTTAAACCAATTATTTAAACCATGGTTTAAACCACATGGTTTTTAAAAATAAAAACCAATGGTTTAAACCAAAGGTACAAAACACCTGAAATTTGAACATTTTCAATCCAAAATGCTTATATTTCGTCGTGCACAAAACTTACATTTTGAATTCCACCCATTTTAACAGGACTCACCTCCTTTATTACTTTGTTTTTATTTCATCTTTGTCGTGAACTTACATATTTACTTACAACTCAAGTAACCGTCGCCACATGCAACTCTTCAACCAATAGATGCCCTTAGAATCACTTATGATGAATGGATGCCATAAATGTGTCATTCATCCAATAACTTCCATCGACTTTCGAAAATAAATATTTCGAATGGGATTTCTCGTTGGACAATTTTAGTTGGACACGGGAGACCTGTTATTAACGAGTTAGAATTCAAAAATTCTGCGCGATTTTCCGCGCAAACTAGGGCGAGATGGCCCGAACTTTTGTTCTTGCTGGGACATTGGGCCAGGTTACACAAAATTTAATTTGGATCCCGAGTGGGCGTATGGCGAGGGATATTTGTTAGCACATTATTTAATAAACAAACTTCTGGAAGAAAATAGGACATTGTGTGGTTAAACTTTAGTGAAGTGAAGTAAATACAGTAATAGTAGCTTCTGGTTTTGTACGTTTAGAAATTCGGAATCGTTTGTAGAATGAAAAAGCTGCCAAACTTGTGTATATACTACAAATTTATCGTCAAAATTATATCGAAATTATTAAATATTTAATGCTTTATGCTGCTTACTGAGTTTGGGAAATAAGTAAATTTGTTCAAAACATGTTTTTGCATATTAATGAATGTTTTGGATTGAAAATTTGTTTAAACAAAAAAAACAGGTTTAAACCAAAAAAAACCTGGTTGTTTGGTTTTTTTGAAAAAAACCAAAAAAACCCCCAACCCTGTTTTCTAGCAGGTATTTTCAAAAATGCGAAGTGTGGTCTGGAATGATTTTTGTCAAATGGGATTTTCAAAACTGTTGGCCTTTTCTTGTCTTTTGATATTACCATCAGATTCGGCTGGGCAAATCAAACATTACCTTCCAGGGAGATATACAGAAATCAGAACCCGACACCGATGCCTGCGCTCATTATAGTAAAACATCACAAGTATTTTCTCTCGTTACTGCTGAACAGTGATTCAGAGACAACCCTGAATATTTTCTTTTCGTCTTCCACTCCTGTATACGATTCAAGGTCGACAATAAAAAATTTCTATTTACACCGTAGAAATGGAAGAACAATCGTAGCATACGTCTGATTTAGCAATTCGCATCTAGTTCAATCTATACCTGACTTCGCACCAATTTGTTTAAAAAACTGCAAAGAATTTTTCAAGTTACAGGTGTGCCTTAAAGTAGTACTGAGGGTATGAGCAAACTAGTTTTGGTGGAATTTTGAAAATCTGGAGGGGGGCAACAAAAAATGTTTACTTGCAATAAGACTTGTTTAAAACCGAGCACATTGGAGCTTCAGCCAGAAAATCAGAAATAAATTGGAGTAATTATTTGCTTCTTTCCCATAACCTTGATTACGATTAGTTCACGATAATGCACCTAATTAAATCATCCTCAAATATTTAATTATCCGTCCGCGGCTCGTGTAGGATTCAAGGTTAGCAACTAAAATCTGCCATACACAGTGATGCGCCCGTTACGTTACTTTTACCCAGCAATAATGCAATAACGCCGTTTTTCACGTAACGGCCTATATTTGGAGCAGATAATAACGTAAAGGTAACGGAACTAGGGTGTGCTAAACATTTATCGGAATAACTATAGCGTTCCAGCGTGTGTAAGCAGAAAACGACATTGTAACGTAACGCAACGCTATAAAATTAATATATGCATGTACATATATAATTTTGCTTTATGCATTGGCTTCTATTATTGTCTTTGCTTGGAGTAACTGTGCATGCAAATAAACGGGGGAATGTTAAAAACTTGAGTTGGATGTGGACACCCTGAGGCGGGAACATCATTTATGAGCATTATTGAAAACACGAGAAATTTCAATAGAAAGTTTTCGGCTCTTGTTTTGCTCAATCCACACGCTCACAAAAACGATGTGTGATCGGTTTAAGAAATAAGTTATGGTCCTAACGGAGTTTTTAGTAACCACGGAGAATACTGCTGCTAGTAAAAGCAGAAAAAAGGAATTTCAAAAAAGGAAAATGACGAGATTACCACACCACGTAGTCGGGAAGCGGATCACATTGCAGCTGAATAAAGAACTGCACAGAAACTGTAAATTTCGCTACAATTCCTGCATACCAGGAACGTCTGGCAACACTAGTTGTTTGACATTTTAGTTTATAACGAGCGGACAATAATAATAACGATAACGGAAAGTAACGGCTATTTGATATTTTTTAATGGTAACGAAAACTAACGCTGAAGTATAACCGTTGTCTTGTAGTAACGGAACGGTAACGCTGAATTTTGCATACGATATTTAGTAACGTAATGATAATTAACGACACTATTAAAACCTATCGTAGTAGTGTAACCTAACGTAACGAATATGTGGATGCGCATCTCTGGCCATATATAATTACCTGAAAAACGGAAGACCATCCAGAAGTGACACTCACAATCAGTTGATTTCAAATTTTCAGTCTGTTGAAACAAGATACTTTGCCACACAGCTCTGCAAATGTGGAAACACTCATTTTAATTATTCGGATAATTTCGGATATCCGCGGGTCGGATCGTGTTTTTTTTGCTTGTAGATCTGGTTAAATAAAAGGAAGTAACGGGATACTTAGTGAGCGCTGTAATTTGTTCGTTTTGTTTTGTTCTCTTCCGAGATGAACAAAAGTAGAACAATTTAAGTTTTGTTTTGTTCACCGAGGTTTGTTTTGTTTTGTTTTTTGAACAATCCGTATTGTTTTGTTCGACGTATGTAGATGAGGGTAGAAATTTGTGAAACTAATTTTGGTATTTTAGTGATGGAGCATATAGTAGTTGGTTGATGTAAATTTGGTCCGCATTCAAAGAACTTAAAAACCAAAAAACGGGCTTCAGATAATTTTAGGCGGATCTGCTTAACAACTCTTATTTAAAACAAGCATTACAACTTTTGTGGGTATAGTTTCCAAGGGTGTACGGCGTAAGGTAATCACGCACATCCACAAGACCTGTAATGACCGCAAATACAGACACCATATATCAACAAACGATTGTGGTGGGTGTTACCTAGTGCTACCGATACGCATCGATCTGGGTTTGTCCGATGGACTGATTGAATTAATAACCTGTATTGTTTTTTTGGATTCCTTAGGCCCCTTCTATTTCTGTTGTTTTACTGTAAACTCACAGACTAGTTTGAACATCTGAGTTATTCTTCAGAATTGCATTATACAGTAAACTACTATGATACAATCGAATTTCAACAGTGGAGGTGCATTTATTCAAATAAGTACTAGTGTCGAACATAAATTGCTTTCGTTTATAATATCCGATTTACCGAAACAGCTAATATCAGTACAAGTTATCGACTTTTTTGACCTCGAAAAGCTTCATGACGTCATGAAACTTCTTCTGAACCAAGCAGGTCGAAGTAAGGTGATGAAATTTCTTGTGACCCACTAAGGTCAATTTGAGAGCATGAAACTTCTTCCGACTCACTAAGGTCATTTTGAGGTCGCGTTACTATTTGTGACTCACTAAGGTCATTTTGAGGTCGTGTTACTATTTGTGACTCATTAAGGTCATTTTGAGTTCATGTTAGTATTTAAGACCCACTAAGGTCATTTTGAAGTCATATGTTAGTATTTAAGACCCACTAAGGTCATTTTGTGGTCATGTTACTCTTTGTGACTCACTAAGGTCATTTTGAGGTCATGTTACCAAGTGTAACCCAGAAAGGACTATATAAGGTTTTATAACCAAGTATGATACAATAAGGTCAATACGAGATCACGTGATCATTCATCACTGCTAATGAAGGGGCACCGAAACGTGTTGATCCATTCTGGGGACTGACGGAAGTGAGCCATACCCTTAACCTGGAGCAGATATTACGTGTTGTGTTGGTGTGTGGGAGCTATAAATGCATTCACTGTCAACACCCTTCTTGTAATCTTTCATCGCTCATTACCGAACTCAAAGTTTGAAAATTTTTTCCGCCCTTGAAAAAGTTAATACCTGCTGTCGTGGTGGTTTTTTTGTTATAGTTTTGTTTTATCTTATCGTTGCTTTGTTTTGTTCTTGTTTTGTTTCCTCGAAAACTGATTTTATTTGTTTTGTTTTGTTCAAAAAACAATAACTGAACAAAATAACAAACAAAACGTAAACAATATTACAGCACTAGGGATACTAATGAAACTAGAAGGGTAATTTGGTTAAAAGTGTCTTAATAAATACAAAGTATTTAACGAAAGCGCAAGTGTGGGAATAATTCTATATAAGAAGAAAGATCCCAGCATTACAATATGACCAGGACATGCATTGCATATGTGCATGTCACAAGTAATTCTTGTACAAGCAGAACTGACAAAGTCGGAAATGATTTTCTACTTGATATATGTATATACGTACATGTTAGTCGTATGTTATAGCTTGTACCCACAGTGCAGTTGAAAGACTCGCAATCCGCCTTACACGATAGGAATAGTGCAATCTCCCTAGTCAATTCTAGTCTACTCCCTTTATGTTAACATTTTGAGTTGTCTATTCTATTCCATTTTACTTTGCAGTAAGGCTATTCAAGTCTAGTCTATTCAATTTCCTTCCACAACCAGGCTACGCTATTCAATTCCCTAGTTTCCTGTTTCCCTCCTAGAACTGCCTAGTAATGTTTTGTAGAAATTTTAAGGTTCAAACACCCTCGCTTAAAAAAATAATTTTGAAATTATTGCAATTTGTTTGCCAAATTGCAAAATTTTGTATCGACCTCTGTTCCGATTTTCGTTCCAAAAATATTATGACAATTTTGCGACATATTGAAAATTGCGTTTTGAAAATTGGGAGCGACAATTTTAATTTTTGTGCATTGAATTTTCACTGTTTTCAACCCTTTTCTCTTACATTGTGATTAACAAATTATCTTAAAGGATCTATCGACGATAGATTTTATGGGTCCGATTAAGGAAAATGTAGCATATCTAATAAATACAAACGTTCGCAATAACTCGAAAACCACACCGAATTAAAGGTGCACCAAATAATTTCTACAGACATTTTTATAGAACCCACAAATAATTACTCCTGCTGGGCAAGACTATGGTGCAGTTTAGAGGGACTAAAATAATATAACAGGAGGAATCCATTTTTTTTATTGGTGTACCTATGTGTGTATTATGTCAGTATAGATATATGTACACTTTGTGGTTTCACACGCTCATGACAGAACCTGGAGAAACTTTAATGACATTATCTCACATTACTGGTTCCGACGGTCGAACTGGTCGACTTAGGAACATGATAACATATCCGATTAAATTCTTATAAAAATGTCCACAACTACAAAACCCTGAACCATGCACCAAAAAAACGATGGTAAAATGGCAACAATAGAACTTCTACTTTTTCCATATCATATGTCATACTCGTAAACATAGAAAAATTTTTAAATTTTCCTTGAAAGTCCATAAAATTACTACCAACTATCATTAAAAGATATTTTGAAAAAACTGGTTTTGCAGGAATTCGGGAATTCAAACTTTTAAATTTCCGGTTTTTCAAACAAAATTCGAATTTTGTTTTACTTTTTTTGAACTATGCTCAGTTTTATACAGAGAATTTTGATCCGGCATTTTAAACAGATTTAAAAAGAATTAAAAAATTTCAAAAACAATTGGAATTGATTTTTTTTACCATCCCTTCTTATATTGGCCACAGGGTACACTATTCCTTGGCACCCTATATACAACCTTGCTAGGAATATACTTCCACTTATGTTATTGGCACATTCGAAAAGTTGCATTGTTCCTTACTTCTAAGAAGACTTGTTGAAAATTCAGCCAAATAGAGTTGCAGCCAGAAAATCAGGAACTAATTGGAGTAATTATTTGCTTCTTTCCCACAACCTTTATTACGATTAGTTCACGATAATGATCATAATTAGAGCATCCTGAAAGATTTAATCGTCTGCAGCTCGTGTAGGATTCAAGGTTAGCAACTTAATCTGCCATATATAATTACCTGAAAAACGGACGACCATCCAGCAGGGACATTCAGTTGATTTCAAATTTCCAGACTGTTGAAACTGGATATTTTGCCACACAGCTCTGGAAATGTGGAAACACTTATTTTTGTCTGTCTTTCTTTTTTGGCTATATTCGCAGCCAATCCTCGCTGCACCCACCGAAGATGACTTATTTTTGACATCTTTAATCAAAAGCGGAGATCTGGTGACTGCTCGAGCTCGTGCTGAAGACAGTACTGCATTAATTCGATCTGGGAAGGATCTAAAGAGTTACAGCGGCTACTTCACCATTGACGAAAGCACAAACTCAAATCTATTCTTTTGGTTCTTCCCTGCCCAGGTAATAAGTAAAAACGTTGGGGAGTATAAGCATTGCGTCCTTAAATTGTACTGGGGGCATTGTGACACCATCAAATAAGGAAACGTATATCTGTATTTTAAAAGTTTCCAGCTTTCAGGGAAAATGCCTTCACATTTTCTACTATCGTAAAGAATGAACTTTGCCTTTAAGTAGAGATTCTATGAGTGCCACAATTCCTTACACGTAAAAATCTGCTTGTGTATATGCTGCTCCAGCGTTTTAATGCTAGTCCTTCTGTGGAACAGGAAAATCCTGAGAATGCCCCAGTCATATTATGGGTGAATGACATTCCTGGATTTAGTTCTCTGCAAGGCGTATTTCTCGAAACGGGTCCTTTCGAACTTGATGAAAACAATGTTGTAAAAGATAGAAATGTGTCGTGGACAAAATCTCATTCAATGTTGTACATTGACGCCCCTGTGGGAACTGGTACGATTAAAAATACTAGAAAAAAATAAAAATGACTTTGAAGAACGAATTATTTGCAACATTTTAAAAAATTTCTTTACAGGTTTCAGCTTTGCTGCCAATGAAGATGCGTATGCAAACAATTCGGATGAAGAAGCTGCAGAAATTTACGAGGCACTAAAGCAATTTTTTACACTTTTTTCTGATTTCCAACCTCGGGATTTTTATTTAGCTGGTGAAACTTATGCAGGTAAAAATACGGTCCTGAAAACTGACTAGTTGGGTCTAGAGTCTGTTGTACAATAATTATTGGCATTTGATTTCATTCGCAGCAACGCAGATTCCTTACGTAGCTAGACACATTGACCAGGAGAATGCCAAGAGTGATATTAAGATCAATTTAAAAGGATTTGTCATAGGCTCTCCATATTTTGACCCTCAGCAGCATGCAGATCGGCCTCAAGCCTTATACAACTTTGGGTTGATTGATGAAGAACAAAAGAAACAGTTTGATGACATCAGGAATAAAGGATTGGAGGAGATAAACAAGGGAAACACCGCTAAAGGAGCAGGGGTTTGCTTTAAAATATTTATTCTTGGTAGCATCTTAAGGGTAGGAAATATTCTTTCGGCGATTTGGCTTAAAATGCTACCTTGTAATAATTAATATTCTCTAATAATTACCACTGAAAATGTCAATGTCTATCCTTATAAAGGGTGGGACACCGTACGAAGAGTTTAAATTGTAACATTTGAATGTATTTTTGAGAGTAAAAGTGTCCTTATGTAAATATGCAGATATGATTTTATGAGTTTTAATTTTAGAGATATGTGAATTTCGTATGAAGGAAATAACTTTGGAGTCAAACTACAGAGTATTTGGGTTTTGTAAAGTGACAGTGAACTGTGTTTATTGAGGCTTTTTAACCCCCTTTTTATACTTGAGAAAATGACAATTCGAATATAATTAGTGTGGTATTAATGGTTTTTTAATGGGATCAAAGTCCAATTATATGTGGACTTTGATCCTGTAATCAATGGACTTTGAGCCCTCTAATACACAATTAATATATATATGTATATACAAGGAGATGCTATATTTCTTTTAGGTAAAGGTACATATATTTCACACCTTCCCGTAATTGTGTTTGAGGGTTCTGAAGTTATTCCATCCTTGGCCTTTTTTCTTCTGGTCCTCCATTTTCTGGTGGTGGTGGAGGCCAGGGGATGGTATCTTCGTCTTCTACATTTAGCTGGGCTGATTCTTCTTCTTCAGACTCCTCATCAGTACTGCTATTTTCTTCGTCAATGCTGATATCCTCTTCATCGCTGCTCACCAAATCAATGATTATGTACTCTTGTCTATGCGGGTATTCTTCTATAAGTTCTTCCAAAGGTGGATGTTCGCCCGAGAAAATTCTATGCGGAACTCCCATGATGGTTTGATGTTTAGGGAATAAAGTTTTTGGCGTTTTATACATGGCCATACTCATTAAAAACGAATTTTTGTTTGTTTCTGATATGGATGAGTTTCCAGGAAAGATATATAATTTTAGGATATCGAAATTACTTTCGACTATGTGAGGAAAAATTATCTTAAGGGCTTGACGGACTTTTGGTTTGGTCAAGTTGTCAGCTAGTGACTTATATAAAAGTATTTTTCGTTTCGGTCATGTTACTGGTTAGCACTGAGGTGAAATTTTTGTCAAGAGACAAATTACTAAATTTCATTTTCCTGATGGAAAATTATGAATGGAGAGATTTATAGTCTATAGAGAATTAGGGGCGGAGAGGTTTGTAGTAATTAATTGCCTTCCTCTCTTTCAATGATTGACGCTAATTCTATTGGGCGTTGTCGACGTATTCTTGGTCGGATTGTGATTACTCTTTTTGATTGGCGAATTTTCCAAATACATATTGCAATAATAATAGCTAGTATATTTAATATAGTTATTCCCGTTGTAGTAGTCCAGAAAAATGGATGAGCATATTCAACTCTCGGATATAGTGACTGTAGAATATATGTTGATTCGTTAGTTTGGGATACCGATGTAATTAAGCTGGTCCAATTGATTGTGGGTTGTAATACCCAGTTAATCTGAGCAGAAAAAATTGGCTCAGGTTTTACTATGTGGGAGATTTCAGTCAAATGGCCTATATACTCAATATTATTAATTTTAAAGGTTGCGGTTATTGGGAGAGTGAAGACTTCGTCAGGGCATGTGTCTGTTTTATGTCCTATGGTTAAGTTTGAACCTGGGCAATATATATAGTACTTGCCATGGAATGGTTTTAGTTGCACAAATTGCCGAAAGTCAAATGGGTAGCTGGGTCTGCATTCTTTTACTGTGTAATATACCTTTCCTTGTATTGCTTCCTTGGGAAGACAGTGATCGGATTTTGGAAGAACTAATTTTGAACTTTTGGAGTATTCTAAGTCGGTGTCGAGTACACAGTTGGTTCCTAGTTGGATGATGGCATTTACTGGTCCGGTATATACTAGCTTACACGTATCATTTTCTGTCTTCATCATGAAGTTGAACGGATCTGCTTCCACCAATATATTATCTTTTGATACATATGGTATTGAGAAATCCATGTATAGGATATCTTTATTTTCAGATAATGAGCATTGTTGGGGTTTTCCTTCAGGACAGTAATTAGGTGACTGGCAGATTTTGGAGTAATTTAGGAAATCAAAGAAGTTTGGATTAATCTTTCCGTTTTCCCAGTCCCGATGTGTTTCTTTAATTATGTCTCTTCCAATCATCAATCGATTGGTTATAAATGAGATAGCGTAGTTAGTGCTTATCAGTTTATTTTTTATTTCGTCAAAGTCTTTTTGATGTATTGACAAGCTCTCCATAGCCGTTTTAAAATCTTGTTGGAGTCGTTTAATTGCTTCCTTGTTTTGGAGGTACTGTTGTTCCAGTGTCCGTATTTCGTTGCGGTGATTCGAGATCATTTGATCATACGCACCTGGACTTGGATATTGATTTGATGTGTACGCTGTATGTCCAAAGACTCCTAGACCCATACATGCTACAATGATTGCAGAAATTCCAACTACTGCAAGATTTAAAGCTCGTTCTACAACACGTTTCTCTCTTATCATATTTTTGTGTTTATATTTGGTAGGGCACATTAGTTCTAGTTGTCGGATAAATATATCGTTATACATTTGGGTACATTGTTCTTTCGCAAATGGGAGTAGTCCCGAGTCGATTTTGTCCTGTGTTAGTATTTCGCATGGACTTATAAATTTTATTGCCAGAGCTACCTGAGTATGTCCAGTTGTGATTTGATTTTCACTTTTTCGCCAGAGTATCTGAATTTCTTCTTGTTGAACAGCTCTTACATTTATGGGGATTAATATGATTAGTAGAAATAAAAACCATATCGAGCTTAGTTGCTGGTTGTTTGTTGGAGTTATTGAAAACCATATTGAGCTTAGTTGTTGATTGTTTGCTGGAGGTATTAGAGTTGTTTTATTTGCGACTTTAGAAAGTACCAAGGTTGGGAGGGATATAATGGTAATGATGGCTGTCCATAGAGATAAGTAAGCTGCGGATGACCATGTTTTCTTCGGTTTTATCTCTTCAGTTGATTTTATTCCGAATCCTTCCCTTGATTCCAGAAACTTTGTTCGGGATAGTGGTTTCGTTAATCCATCAGCTAGTTGATCATGTGTAGGTACATACTCTACTTGAATTTCGTTATTTGTCACTAAGTCTCTGGTAAAATGATAACGTACATCTATATGCTTCGTACGATTATGCATTTCTGGGTTCTTGGCAAGTCTAATCGTGCTTTGGTTATCAACGTAAATTGGTATCGGTGAAGTCCTGGGATGACCTAGTTCGCCCAAGAATCTTCGGAGCCATGTGGATTCCCTAGCTGCTGAAGCTAGAGCTATGTATTCTGCTTCTGTTGATGACACAGCCACGACAGGCTGCTTTTGGCTGGACCAACTTATAGCTCCATTTCCCAATAAGAATACATACCCGCTGGTTGATTTTCTTTGAAGTTTATCTCCAGCGTAATCCGAGTCAGAATATCCAATAAGTTCCGAATTTGAGTTTTGGTCATACTTTATACTGAGGTTCATGGTTCCTTTCAAGTACCTCAAAATATATTTGGCTGCTATCCAGTGGCTGTTGTCGAAGGCATGTAGAAATTGCGATAACTTAGAGACTGCATAAGAGATGTCAGGGCGAGTACATTTAGCTAAAAATAGGAGTGAGCCTATGAGTTGTCTGTATGGCAATGCTGTATTTGGTTGTAGACTTGGGACCAGATCCAGATTTGGTTGCATTGGTACGTTTGCTATTTTACAGTCTGTCATGTTGTAGTTTTCCAATAGGGTTTTAATATATGTAGTTTGGGTAATTTTTATAATTCCAGTTCTTGTTTCTTGTAAGATTTCTAGTCCAACGTATGTACTTACATCTCCAGTTTTAATTTCAAATAATCGTTGTATTTCATTAATAACTTCAGAGATGACTTCGTTATTTTCTGAGATAATAAGTCCGTCATCTACATATAATGCCAGATACACGATTTTATTTTTGATTGTTCCAACGTAAACGCTGTGGTCACATGATGTTCTCTGTAAATTGAAATCGCTCAGGAATTTGTTGAATTTTTGATTCCAACATCTTGGAGATTGTTTGAGTCCGTACAAACTTTTGTTAAGTTTACAAACTATATTCTGATCTCCATTAGAGAATCCCTCGGGTTGCCTCATATAAATGTCTTCCTCCAGGTCTCCATATAGAAAGGCTGTTTTAACATCAAACTGTTGCATCACCATATTAAACATGGCAGCGAGACATAAAAGAAGTCTGATTGACTCATACCGACATACTGAGGCAAATGTTTCCAGGTAATCAATACCATATTTTTGACGGTATCCTTTTATCACTAGTCTTGCTTTGTAGAAATTGTCTGTTCCGTTGGTATTCTGCTTTATTTTGTATACCCAGCGACTGTCAAGAATTTTTGTACCTTTTGGTTTAGGTACCAAGTTCCAGGTGTTGTTTTGTTCGTGGCTGATCATTTCTTGATCCATGGCTTCGAGCCATTTGTTCTTATCTGGAGCTTGTTGTGATTCTTCGTAATTATTTGGTTCTTGATTGCTGTTGCTAAAAAGTGCTTGGTATCTGTTAGGTGGTTGTAATGTGGACCTATCCCTTAATCTTGTTTTATCGAACAGGTTTTTGGGGTTCAGTTTATTCAGGAGTCCTGGCTTGCTTGAAGTTGGTTTTCCTTTTTCAGATTCGTCATTTGTCATCAGGGGTTCGTCATCTGTAAGGTAGTCTTCTGGGTAGATGCTGTCTGATCCGGAATCGCTATTATAGTCCGAGGCTGGTGCTACTGTTTTTTCTTTATTCCTAGTACTAGTCCCTGCTGCTGTATTGTCTGTACTTGTACTTTCGTCTTTGGTAGTGACAGGAATGCTTCCTTGATTAGACAAGTCTTCGTGAAATTTGACATTTCTAGCTTCAATGATCTCGTGATCTTTTTCGTTATAAAGTCGATATTTTCTTCCAAAAGGAGTGTATCCCACCATGATGTATTTGGCACCTTTTGGATCAAAGGTAGTTCTTTTTGTATCCGGGATATGAACATATGCTGTGCTTCCAAAAACCCGAAGATGATCCAGTGATGGTTTTCTACCAAATAGTTTTTCGAAGGCAGTCTTATCTTCGCTTTGTTTATCAAGTACTCTATTGTGTATGTAAACGGTGGTTGCTACTGCTTCTCCCCATAGGTATTCGGGAACGCCTGATTCTAAGATTATAGTCCTGGCACAATCTTTGATTGTCCGGATTTCTCGTTCAATTCGACCATTAGTTTCGGGGCAATAAGGTGCACTTGTTTGGTGAATAATGCCTTGTTCCGAGAAGAATAGTTCGAGTTTTAAGTTTACAAATTCAGTCCCGTTGTCAGAGATAAATTTTCTTACCTTCGAACCCGTCTGGGTTTCGATAAATCTTATAAATTCCATTAGATTTTCTGCAGTTTCATCCTTCTTTTTCTGAAAATAGGCCATCCGAAAACCTGTCGCCTCATCTTTGATTAGGAGAAAATAGTTGGCTCCTCCTATTGTGGGAACTGGCATTTTTCCAGTGAGGTCGGCGTGAATCACTTCACCTATTTTGGTTGATTTCTGTGTCTGTTTCCGGGGAAATGGTTTTCGGGTTTGTTTCCCGATTTCACAAGATTCGCAATGAATCCTATCCTGGACTTCGTCCAGAGCAATACCCTTAACTGCACCCTTTCGCACGGTTTCTTGGATATACATCGTATTGATGTGATTCAACCGTCGATGCCATAGATTTGACATCCTTGGGTCCGCCATCATGGCGTGGGTCTCTTGACTTATGGGGCGAAATTTCATTATATATAGGCCTTCCTTTTGTTCTGCCGAGGGTCCCAAACTCCGATCTCGGTAGTATTTCACCCCAATATCGTCACGTACAATTTTGTATCCCTCTTTTGCCATTCTAAATTCGGAAAAGAGATTAGCAGCGCCTGGGATGAATAGCACATCACTTATTTCCATGGTCTCCCAATGAGTACCAATAGCTGCTTCAACCGTCACAGTACCTTTTCCTTCTGCATTAACTGAATTGCGAGTTGTAAGGTAGACTGGATGCGGTTCTTGAAATGTCTCAAATGATGAGAACATCCGGATATCTCCACAAATGTGTCCCGTTGACCCAGAGTCTGATATCCATTCAATATCCAGGGGAGGTTGAATTGATCCTTTCCCCATGAAGGCCTTTGGTTGTCCCGATCTGTTTCCATGGTCTGTATTTACCGTTTGTGCTGACCGGCAGTCTCGTTTTATATGACCAATTTTACCGCAATTAAAGCATTTGATCTGCCTTTTCAGTTGCTGTTGGTCTTTCCAGGTTCCTGCCTGATGTGGCGTTTTAACCTGATCTGTGTGAAAAGCTTTAACATTAGTAGTTTTCTCACCCTTACTTGTGTCGATGTGCTCCAAATCTTCCTTCTTCAGTCTGACAAGTAGTTGTGCCATAGTTTGTGAGCTTGGAGCCACCGAGTCCCATGCCTTTTTGAAAGCATTATATTTGTCTGGCAAGCAGTTGGTAATTTTGGTTACAACTGTAGATTCGTCCATGGAGACTCCTATATCCAATAAAGATCTTCAAATTTCCTCTAGCTCCATGTAGGCGTCGACCAAGAGTTGATCGGGTCCAATCTGGTAGTTTAGAAATTTTGCCAACGTTTGTTGTTTATTTAATATAGAATAATCCAAATTGAGGTTTTCCAGCCTATCCCAGATTTCGCAGGATGTTTGACAGTGTGCTACGTGAATTAGCTGGCGTTTTTCCAGAGTGGGCAGGATCATGGACATTGCCTCGACATCCTTTTTATCCCAGGTGGCCGCTTCTTCTGGATCATCAATTTCGTCTGGTCGTCCCTCGATTCCGGCGGTGATGTTCCAGTAGCCACTAGCTCGTAGGATGGTTGACACCATTAACTTCCAAGTTAAATAATTTGATCCGTTCAATTTTTCAATTTGTAAGAGTTCTGTGCGTTTCTGCATGTTTGTTTTTCGAGTGGTTCCGCTTCGCCCCTTTATAGTTTAGCAGCGTCTTGAAGTTGTTACTTCGCCCCTGTATGGTTTGGATAATTTTTCAAGTTGGATCTTCGCCCCTATATGGTTTGGGTAGTTTTCCAAAGTTGGCTCTTCGCCCCTATATGGTTTGTTTATTACTTCAAGTTGGTGCTTCGCCCCTCTGTGGTTATTCTGCGTTTTCGTCTGGTTGGCTGCGTCCTGTGTTGATAGGCTGCGTCTGAGTGTAATTACTCACTGGAACCTGTAATGGTGTAATTAGGGGTAATGAGTTGATAATCTCAGGTACTCTCAGAGTTGAGTCCAATGTTTTCAATCGAACCACGCTCTGCTACCATGAGAGTAAAAGTGTCCTTATGTAAATATGCAGATATGATTTTATGAGTTTTAATTTTAGAGATATGTGAATTTCGTATGAAGGAAATAACTTTGGAGTCAAACTACAGAGTATTTGGGTTTTGTAAAGTGACAGTGAACTGTGTTTATTGAGGCTTTTTAACCCCCTTTTTATACTTGAGAAAATGACAATTCGAATATAATTAGTGTGGTATTAATGGTTTTTTAATGGGATCAAAGTCCAATTATATGTGGACTTTGATCCTGTAATCAATGGACTTTGAGCCCTCTAATACACAATTAATATATATATGTATATACAAGGAGATGCTATATTTCTTTTAGGTAAAGGTACATAATTTTATTTGAAATGCATAGATTTTCTGGACTGCACTGGTCGGGCCTGGCTCGCTCCTTGAAAATACCACGGGGTTCACAGACTACCGAAATGTCTTAAAAGACAAACCTGCCCTGGATGGTGGCAAATTTGAGAAGTTTATAGATACACAAGAAATTCATAAATATCTCCATGTAGGGCTTCACAAATTCATCACCCGGAACATAAAAGTATTCACCCGCTTTATTAAGGAAATCGTTGCTTCTCATGACGATGTGATTCAGGAAATGCTCGACAAGGGTTACCGTATCCTCTTTTACGGGGCGCAATTTGACATTATTACTGTACAAGAGAGCTTGGCAAAATTAGTCAGTGATCTGAAATGGAAGGGAGCTGAGGATTATTCTAAAGCCCAGAGAAAAATCTGGAGAGTGAGTGGAGATGTGGCAGGTTACATCAAAATGACTGACAACTTTGCGTATGCCATGGTTCGTAATGCTGGGAAGTTTGCCATTCGGGATCAGCCGGAGTGGGTCTTGGATTTAGTTGAAAGATTCCTGTACAACAAAGAGTTTTAAAGCGTGGTTATATACATCATTCAAAATCTGTTAATCAGTACAAAATTGGCTAAATATTTTACTTCAGATTTAGAACTCACTGAATTTTTTGCCATAAAAGCCTATAAATTTACTCGCAAATATATGAATACTAATTTTGAAAATGGACATTCACCAGATCCTACATAAAATACTCATTGGGTGCATTTATTGCAAATCTCCATCCTTTTCAGCATAGCGCAGTCATGCATCTGTAATCCTTATCCAATAATCAAGTTTCAATCAGAAAACGTAATGTGTGAGACTTATATCACAATTTAATCTACCTAATCTTAATCACAACTTTAACTATGAAATGGGGTAGCCAATGAGATCGGATAAAAAGTAGTTTCATTCAAGATGATGAGAGCCTAAATAGTCATACGCAACTTTTATAGAAATTTATTTGAATGTAAATTAGTTCAGATATTAAGGCCTCACTGGTTCAAAAAGGGCATCCCCCTGTAAATGTAAAGTGTGTTGTGTTAATTTGGATTCGGGTATGGGGATATATGAACTATAGTAAATTAATAGAGGGGAATGTTTCTATAAGGGGAAAACTGTAAAGTCTGTATATGTACTTAGTGTGGATATGGGGATGCTTCGACGAGGATAGACTCAGCCGGGATAAATAAATAGACAGCGTATGTATGTATATTAATATAGTTCCTCTATGCCTCGTTTATTTAACTTATGTCTGGGCTATAAAAATTGTCTCAACTTTCCTTCCTTACTCTCTTCCAGCTACCTCTTTCTTATTCTTTCTCGTTGTCTCTTCTTGTTGTCAATGAGAGGTAACATGAGGTTTTATATGGAGCTGTGCTCTATATGCCCAGCCTCCAGACAGTTTCATAAACCAATACAATTCCATTTATTATTGCATGTTTCATAGTATATACATATGTATGTATGTATATTTTAATACAATATAAATGTGCCAAAATAAATAGCTTAACAGTTGACAGTAGTGACAGTAACTACATACCCAAATATATTTATCTCTTAAAAACTCGTATCTGTTTCAAAAGTAAACCGGGAATCGTATACGGGCATATTTGAAAAACAATAATCTCTGATATATCTTAAAGTGACAGCACTTTGTTTGATTACCCACTGTTGAGATTTATTCCTTGTAAGCAAATATGTATGTAAATAATAGAAATTGATCACAGTTTGGAGAAATTATCAAGAGGAAAAAAATTATAGGGTGTCTTTTCCAGTACTGGCCAAACCATATCCGATGAAGATGTAACCTCCAACAACAGCTCTACGGCGACAAGTGTCATTGGTACGCTTACACAATGAAGCTTATGTTCGTATACTTATTGATTGACATATTGAATAAGAAGGTTATTGAATAAGCCAAACTATTTTTCTATAGCCTCAATTACGTAATTATGTTCATATATTATTATTTATAATTACGTGTTTGATCGTTTTCTAGAAACATTCCTATGGTGTTACAATTGCAATATAGTTAATTACTGCTCACTGAAAGAATGAAATCATTAGTTTTTAACACATTTCAGATGTAGATCCTTCAACTTTGGGTGTGAGTATTAAGATACTCTGAAAAGGTCACACAAATTACTAAAGCATTGCTGTACTAGTGTATTTAACAAAGTTATTGCAACCTCGGTTTTCAATTGAAGGACATTAAAGAGAGATATCTTATTCGCATTTCCTGGAAATATTTTGCACACCGAAAACCTGTTTATCTTCAGTAGCGGCTTGTACATTGGTACTGGTCTACTTTATCCCTAAAACTTCTCAAACTTTGATAATACTATTTTCATGTGCGTAAATACAGACTGTCATTCGTTTAGCGACTTGTAAGATTTTAATAAGGAAAAGTTATATACATTAAAGCATTTTAATCCCTCCATGAAATAAGAGTGATATAAAGCATAGTATAAACTGATTTGTAATTTCTTGCTTTTTAAGCATTTCAAACCCAACTACACAACTCGGATACAAAATTTACAAAGGATTAAAAATCAGTGACTTTCGTTTAGCTGAAGCCATAATTTATTATTATTCTTAATTATATATTTAGCCAATAGATTGCTATATTACTTAGAACTACAATATTGATTTGATTACAAGTAACTCCAGACTATAGATTGAGTGATGTTTACAGATAATTTGTAATTATGTTACAAAATACTTTGCCAGGAACCTATTCTTGTGCAGTAAAAACCAAAGTACACTGCCTCAGAATTAAACTGGAGGGTAGTTTTTAGGTGGAAAGTGTAAAGTAAGAAATCAAGCTGGGAATTGTGGGCTAACTAGGAACCCTCGCCCCATGCCCACTCGGGATCGGAATGAAATTTTGTGGGAGCTTAGGTACCTGGCCCAATGTCCCGCAGCGAGACCAAAATTTCGGGCCATCTCGTCCTGGTTTGCGCGAGAAATCCCGCAGAAGTTTTAAATCTTAATTCGTGTGCAAAGAGTGTCCAACTTAAATTAAAATAAATAAAAAATAGCTTACAGTAAATAAAAAATTAAAATAATAAAAATGCGTAAAAGCTCATTAATATCTCTTATAACACAATATTAGCATGTTTGCAAACTTGGTTTGGGCCATCTCACCCTTGTTTCCGGTGGAAACCGGATTTACGTTAGAAATGTTTTTCAAAAAGATAAGGATCCCCGTCTGCTTTAAAATTTTGCATGTTATATCATATATGAAATCTTGATTTTCAAATTTCGCGAAAAAACAAATGCTAAAAATGCGTGTTCAGTTACGTTTTTATTTACTCTCACTCAGTCGGTACATTCAGTGGTGAAAAATATACGAATTCCCAATATTCAACGGAACGGGTTTCCAATTTTGCAAAATTTAAGATTCTGTTTAACATAATTCCTTTAGTAACATCAGGAAGTAAATCATTGCCACGTTTGTAATAAAAAATCGATTTCGATTTTCAAAGGAAAAAATTATTTACTCAAATTTCTAGATTTGTTTCAAGTAATTTCTGACGTTGTTTGTAAGAAATAATTTCATGGATGTTCAGACGAGTTATTCAGCAGACATCTTTGCCCCTGATGATGAATTTCTCCAATCTGGTCGTTTGATCTGACGGGTCATGACCACAATTCGAAACTTAGAGACCTGCTGAATAGCTCCTCTGAAAACCAATGGATGTTTCTACAAGCCCGCCTCAAAAGATTTTGAGGGAAAATTCTGACTGGAATCAAAAAATTTGTCTCTACATCACGTTGTTGATGATTGTGACGGCAACTATCGGCTTAAGTCAATGAAAAAGTTGTTGAAAATCTCGACAATTTCATTTTAAATGGGATAATCACATATTTCCCGTCATCGTCATTAACATACAGTATGTACAACAATTGTTCACACCCTTAGACACATTCACATTCATGGTCAAATATTCTTCATTAAATACATTTAGCTAAACCAAAACACCACTAGAATTAAAGACATGCATGATACTAATATGTACGAGGAAAATATTTTGACCAAATGTTTAACCCGCCTCCAAAAATATCGATCAGCCGCCTAGATCCCAAAATAATTGGCCAAAAAATTGTTCACACCCTTTTAAATTTTAATTATCTACACAAACAATAAATTTATTTGACCTACAATCAATTGCCAGCCGCATAGCCCGTGGCCTGTATGACCGCTAGGATACGTTTTGGCATTGACTCGATTAAATTCGGGGCTACCTCGGGGGGATTTTCCCCCACTCACCCAGCGATGTTCCAGTTAGCACATTTTTGTGTTTTTGGCGGCGAATATTTATTCCTTTTTCAAGTTCCACCCAGAGATGATCAAGCGGGTTAAGGTCTGGTGACTGGGGGGCCCAATCTAATACTTTTACGCGATTGTCCTTGAACTATAGCTTCACAGCGATGGCGGTATGTTTCGGGTCAGTATCCTGTTGGCAGGTATACCTCCCTCGAACCCGGCGTTTTCTTGCCGATTGTTGTAAATTCTTTTCCAGGATGTCCAGGCACACCTCTATCACCATAATTCCCGGTATGGGACACAAATATCCGGCCCAATTTTACCCCATGTACCCCTAACACATCACTGAATCACCTCCATGATAGACTGTCGGACGCACGTACTTCATCAAAGTATCGTACCCGGGTTTCCTCCAAACTCTGGTCCCCAAATAAGTTGAATTGGGACCCTACTGTTTAACCCGGTGCTCTTTATTCTGTTGGAGACCGAGCCTGCGGTATGGTGGTGTAGCGAATCTGTAAGGTTGCAGAAGAGCCGGCTTTCGACTCTAGCTCACTCCAACGTAATTTCAGGTCCTTTCTATCTTTCGCTTTACACTATCGGTATGCAAATGAGGTTTGGAGGTATGTTGCGCATTCTTGGAAGAGTAGCAGTAGTAGTAGTGTGTGCTGTACACCGATAATGATTCGTAAGATGAATCGGTGTATATGTATATACTGCGAATGCTGGAATACGGATAAGATTGTGTCCTTGGTATATCCCATATCTCCTCCCTTATCTGCATATCTTCTCTCTCTACCTGTAGCTTACATTCACTCTCTCTCTATAGCTAAGTCTGCGTATGTGTGTTGTGATATACATGCTTGCGAGGCTGCGGGGATGCTGTGTGTTACACCGGTTATATGCATGAAACTGTATGTGCTTATATAGCGGACCGCATACGTAGCGGAGGCCTTTGTCTCTACCTTCGGTAATTAGTCATATGATGACGAGTTAACATACAGGCCTGCGGTTGAGTAAAGTGTGGAATGGACGGACGTCCCACTTCACAATATGTAGCTAATGGGCCTGAATGGCTCCAAGTTGTGAAATTATAAGAATAAAGGAGGTAAAGAAAACTCTGTACGACCTGATGGTAAATCGGAGTATAAACCCCACATTTTGTTTTATTCTGTTGGTCGCCGTTTGTTGGGAGATTATTACCCCATCCTTTTCCCTTACTTCCAAAGTAACTTCAGGAGCCGAAATCAGGCGATTTACTTCCACCATGCTCCGAATTCGTCGGTAAATTCTTCGGGTAGTACCGAATTTGCTTCCTCTCCCGGGGATATTCAACACCGAACCATTTTTAATATTGTTTTAATTATTAATAGAACAGTGTTAACATTGATTTTACACTTTTTGGATATTTTTGTATACCCATCACTCTTAGAAAATAATAAAATAATTTTCTGTATACCCTCAATACAACGGCCCCGAGGGGTAACCATAGTAACAATTATATAATTACCCCGTGGTTATATAATTATTTTTAAATTCTCTAATATGTAAGAACTTACGTTTTTTGCAATTACAGCTGATAAGGCTTCTTGAAGTACTTGGAATAATTTCGTAATTACAAATAACGTTAGGGGTGTGAACAATTGTTTTGTGTCATTTTTTTATGTCCGAACGGTTTGGCGGGTCTGGCTCTGACTGGTCAACAGTTTTGCCAAAATAAAAAGTACCGATATGTTCTCTATGCTGTGAGGAACGTTTTGCATGCTAAATATATTTTCTATGTTAAATAACTCCAGAGATATTAACAAAACACCAGAGATGGCACGGGGGGTGTGAACAATTGTTTTACATACTGTAGGTTCGGGTGGAAACAATGTTATGAAACACACCGTATAAAATTAAAATCAATAAAGACATTTCCACTAATTGTCCTATTGATGTAGTTGGCGAACATGTGCTAATATAATGTTGCATGGCATATTAATGAGCTTTTATATACTTTTAGATTTTTTTTTGTGAAATTTGAAAATGAAGTTTCCTTATGGGATTTAACATTGGAAAATTTAAGTTGGACAGAGACCCTTTGCACACGAATTAAAATGTAAAACTTCTGCGGGATTTCCCGTGCAAACCAGGACGAGATGGCCCGAAATTTTGGTCTCGCTGTGACATTGGGAAAATTTCATTCCGATCCCGAGTGGGCATGCGGCGAGGTTTACTTGTAAGTGCATTTTCAGTTTAAGTGCATGGCTTACAATTTGAATTGGCTTTTACATTTTTAATATAATGTAATTTTTTGACAATAATCTGTTATAAAGAAGATTCAATAAAACTACTGTATTGTCTATTGCTGATTAACTCAGTACAGAAAACACGCTTTTAAAACTGTTGGAAGAAAGTGTGGGACAAGTTCTTCGCTCCTTCTTCTGAATAAATTTGAGGACATAAAATTAAACTCCGAGTAAGTTGTAACTTGAGTGTATGTCTCTGGCATCACGCTGGGTCAGCCTACCTTTGATTCGTAAGTTTGAATGAAATTCATTTTATGGGCCGGCATATTTTATTAATACAATTCTGCACAATTAGTTATGTATTTGTCCCATCGTAGTTAAACTGTTGCTGCACTCCCATATTATTGATTATGTGCTTTTCTAAGTTCCAAGTTGTGGAGAGTGAAAATGAATACGAGGAAACAGAAACTGGTTTATTTACGAACGTACATATACTACGCCAAGTCATAAAAACACCAGACGAGCATGCAAGACAATAAGCAATGCTTGTATTTACTTTTACTAGGAAAAACCCTCATCTCAGGAATATTCTTGGCAACTGTCGCTATTATCATTGCATGTTTTAGTGTTTAAGTTGTTGCTGTAACAGTGCAAGATCAGGACACGACAAGAGTTGAATTAACTTTTATTTGTACTAATTAAATGTGCTCACAATCACTTACTTACATAGATATGGTTACCTGTTAGTCATAAGTAAACCAAGCAGGGTTTGGGTGGCTGTTAAAAATGTATGAATATGTGCTCATGTCACACTATACTGTAGTCCATAATGTATACCTGGCATAATCCCAGGAGAAGTTACACATAAACAATAAATATTTTAATACTTACACAATGTAAAGTTATAACGCCAGCAGAATAATTATGGTATTTTCAGCTAAAGCTTCATTCTTCATCATTCTTAAGAATTATGCATTACTATTTGTTGAGCATGCTTCTTCATATTTATACCCAGGAACTTCAAAATTAAATTATGAATCATTACAGTGCACCTGTCCATGCAAGGCTACCCCAAAAAGCTACCAAATTTGACACTTACAGTTGCATGGCCAGATATAATTACACATTTAGTTAGAATGTACATAAGAACGAACACTGACAATGGAATAAAATCAACGATTATATCGTCATATTTTTGCCCGTTTATACAGAGAACACCCATTTTTGTGGATGTTGCTTGTGCTACAGTGACAGCGGCAAAATGAGATTTCGAAAGCGAAACAAAAATGTAGCCTTTTCGATAAAAATGAATGTAACACACCGTAATAACTGTACTGAACAAAAATGTGCTGAATTTGTGATGGTTTTTAAGTAGAAGGGAAGAAATACTGCACAGTTGCATGTTGCAGCTCTCTTTCCCTGGCAAGACATTATCTCTAAACAGTCATACTAAAATTTTTCCAATACATAATCGCATGGGAAATTATACCCTTATAACGACCCTTTCTTCAGAACGATATAAAAGTACATGCCAATTGTAACATACAGCGTATATGGAGACATACTAAAATAATTGTTCTATGGTGTTATTATTATTGTTGTAGTTAGTAGATGGTTCGTAATGGAGAAAATGTAATGAAGAGCCGATTATGGAATTAATATGGGAAATATAAATGGAATTGAGAGTGAGAGATGAGATGATGGGGAAAATGTAGACGGTAGAGAGGCACTTGCTTTGTGTGAGGGATTTCGGGAGTTAGTCTCAACGTATGGAAGATACGAAAGTAAGAT
The DNA here is from genome assembly GCA_947179485.1 of Allacma fusca. Classification (NCBI taxonomy): domain Eukaryota; kingdom Metazoa; phylum Arthropoda; class Collembola; order Symphypleona; family Sminthuridae; genus Allacma; species Allacma fusca. The sequence goes on from OX359246.1 coordinate 61,227,360, forward strand.
GCATAAGCACGTATAAGGAGTTATTCTCACAGTATATAGTTTTTATTTATAATGCGTAGTTTTGATACACAGTCCGAGTCTCACACGCATTCCCTTGCTCTGCTTAGTTCAAGTTCTGATGTTACTCTCCTCTTCGTACCTACGGAGGCACGAAGTTTTATACGGAGATGAGCACAAATGTGTCCACCTCCAGTATTTACAAAGGTTTAAGTTTGAACCAATAATATTTAGTTACACATTTTTAAAGGAAACCTCAACACAGAAAAGTAACTCTGGATGTCGGAAATCTACGTTATCCTTAATTCCTATATCTAAGCTTAGCAAGGATGCCTAAAAGTAGCTACTTGCCACCTTTTTGCCTTCAAACGCACGCTAACTTGAGGATAGTCTTCCTCTACATATGTACCTAGCGGAGCGCCATTTGATTACATGGCGTTTCATGCGTAGGTACATTGGCCGACAAGAGCCGTATTGGGAGATAGTAGTGGCGTAGTTAACGTTACATTTATTGAGTGTTACAAAACTACTTAACAATGGAGAGCCTACTGTTATTATGTGTATAGTGTATATAATTAACATGTATTGTAATAATGAATACAAATCAAATGCAAGTCAGTATGATTTAGCCTGCTGTGACTGGAAGCAGGACAACGTGCCGGAGAATGTCTTAAGTTGCGCATTATTTCCCAAGAATCATGTTAAGGTGTGCGACTGTGCTTGTATCATTATCGTCAGACTGGTTATCCATTCCCAATAACGGGACAACGTCATGGATTGGAGAGGATTCCTCACAATTTCTGTCGAGACTAAGGGTGAGCATAACGAGACAACGAGATGAGAATCTCGTTTGTCTCGTTCTTTTTGCATCAACGAGACTGTCCGAGACATTTCGCTTTATTTACCGAGAATATCGTTTGCAATTAAATCTTGTTTAAGCCAATATCAGTGGGGAAAATGAGGTGTTTTGCTATACCATTTGGCCAATTGAGACGTTTTGCAACATTGCAACTCTTGGTTCTAGCTATGATTACAGGAGGCCTTCATTTACTTTTTTCAATGTTTTCATGTTTTCAAATTTTATAGTACAAACCCAAAAATATATATTTTGCGTCTTGAGATTGGTTTGATAAGTGAAATTATATAAACTTCTACGTTCTCTTATCAGAAATTGTGCAGGCTACAATTAAGTTGTATATATTTAAACAAAAAACCAATGTTTTTGCCCTGTCTCGTTTGTCTCGTTCATTGCTTACTCTAGTTTTCGAAATATCTGGTTCTCGTATTTTTTACAGAAACGAGAACGAGACACACGAGAATTTAAAATTTTAAAACCAACGAGATACTCACCCCTAGTCGAGACAATCATATTAACGTCATTAAACTTCCAAAAGTGTCATAGTGAGTAGATTAATTAGTTTAATTGTCAGGTCATCCAGGCTGAAATAACGGAAGGATAAAATAATGACGTCGACGGGATGCTCTGAAACCGCAGTATCACTGGGAAACGCAAATCTTTTATACGTAATTTGTTACAAACAATGATATGCTTGTATCTTTTAGGGGATCGCTCTCATCTCATATTGATAAGAGGAGACGCTCAAGCCTGTCAATAGGCCCATTGCAAAATTCCCTGTACAAGTTACTGCGGGCTATTATAACGAAGCGGCCTGTTGCAATTGAGTAACACAACATGTCACTTAGGCTCGCCTGCTTCAGAAGACTGAAGTCTAATGAACATGCTTCCATATAAATATTCATAGTTTCACTAAAAGCTTGACAGGATGCTAAGAAGTAAACAGCATCATCATCCTCCCTACCACAAAGTGTAGAGGCCAGGTATAGGAATTCCTACTCAATAGATATGCTTTTTTTGGATTCTGCCAAGAGCAGAAATGATCTCTGTGAGACATTTAATGTGAATTATAGAGAATCTGACCACCGATTCATTGTCATATAGCATACAAGTAGAGCTTCCAATGTGTTCAACATTTTTGCTCAATAGGAAATTCCGTTCCGTTCCAAAACCTACAAATAATATTGTTTCGGGTTCCGGTGCCAGGACATCGGAACATTTGAACTGACACCGTTCGGAACAAAGGAGTAAAGTATTTTTTCCGTTACAGGTTGTGTTCCGTTCCGTATTATACTAGTTTTTCCGTTCCGAACCCGTTCCGTTCCGAAATATCCCGGAATTTTTCCCAACATATACGTGAAATGCGTGTACAAATTACTGGCAACTTAATATATGTACATGATATACTTTTAATAGATTGGATGCTAGGGAATGCTATTATTTAATTATATAAAATAATATTTAATAATAATTAGGCCACATAAAAAGAACTACTGTGAAGTATTATATAATTATTATTAATTATTTTTTAGCAATAAATATTTGTAGAGTGTGGACTTCAATGGCCTAACAGTGTTAATTTCCTGCAAGCTTGCTTCATTGCTGCTAATAATTTCGATTTCAGAATTTTCATTTCGAGAAAAATCGCCCATGCCCATGTTTATTAAACAAAATTAGTTTTTCTGTTGATTTTCATGGAAAGCAATACTCGCATTACATATATGTAAGCATTTGCGTAAATTAAATCTAACTGCGTTCATTCAATTTCGTTATTTTGGCAAAAAACTGCTTACAAGCCAGAGCGATAGGAAATGTGTTTCCATTCTAGTTGAACGATGGCGCGACACTTCAGAAATTGTACCGGGATCTGTTCGGAACGGAACAGAACAATTCCGCTTTCCGATGACATAAATTATATGGGACATTTTTTGTACCGATGCTCTGAACCGTCCCGGTCACAATATTATCGGTACAAGTGCTCATGTTCCGGTTTTGTCCCGATTCAATGACGGAACCAAAAAGAATGTTCCGAAATTGTTCCGTTCCGTTTCCGAACACGGAACTTCGGGATTTCGGAAACCCGAAGGAAGCTCTACATACAAGTAATGTTGTCGGGGGTAACGTTTCTCGTTGTGCCCCATGAATGAAAATAATAGTGCTCGGGTGGAGTTAAATAGCTTATCATCTGACAAAGCATGATTAAATATTGTGTACAAATGTACATAAATAAATAGTGGATTACTTTGATAGGTTCGAAGGGGCTTCCACAATTTTACATGAATGTGAACAGCTGGGTGTGGAAATATCTGGTGGACATACAGGCTTAACTTTGACATGTGTGTGTGTACGTAATTGCAGAAATGTGTCGATTAAAGGAATCCGGCATCATGCATTGAAAATATTCAACAGTACTAATTACAGATAACCTGACACTACAGAAGCAGGTACTTTTGCAATTATATGGCCATGTAATAATTATGTATTATATGTTGTGTAGGCGTACAAAATAAGCAGGCGATTACGATAGGTGCTTATCAGTGTTTTCAAATAGCATATATTGTGCATATAGCAATAATTCGTATGGTTAGAAGGCATTTATGATGATTTCGGCGGAACACGTCAAAATCCCACCGGAATATTTCACTTTTGTTCACTGATCGGCAAAATTTTTGAACTCGATCTCGCACTCAAGAGTGCTAGGAGTCTCTAAACGGAACTCAGAACTCACTCAGGAACTCAAATTCTGAATCAAGCAAGATCTGGCACTCGCACTCATGAGTGACCATGATAAAATCCTGCACTCAAACTCGCACTCAGGAACTCTCAGTAAAAAATTAAAACTAGCGCCATTTCAAGGAATTCGCCAATAACGTTGAAGCCGTCCACTGTACTGACGATAGCTCACATTTTTAGCGGAAACGAAATCATCAAAACGCTAAATGCAGGCAAAATGTACTGAAGTAAGTGTAGATGGGGGCAACATGCATTCCGTTATGGAATAAGTATATGAGTTCCAAATACTGCCCTCACACTCTCGCTCAATGACTGTAATCTATTTTTATTGCACTCGGTCTCACAAACTGAGTTCTTCTCAGAATGCCGCGGGTCTCACACTCGGAACTCAAATTTTGAGTTCTGAGTGCGAGTTGAGTGCGAGTTTTGCTCTCAAAACTCGTGAGTGCGCCGATCAGTGCTTTTGTTCAATAACGATCAGCAAGACAATTGGTGTTTTAATTACGCTTTATTAGCTAGTGAGACTAGTCGTGTGAATTTCCTTTGACTAAACCAGAACTGTAATTTAGTTGGTGCCCCGGGACCAGAGCTGCGTTCAAGTCAAGTTATTTTAGATAACTTGACTCAAAATTGAAAAAATGTGGACATGTACACAAGTAATTTTAAAGTTGTCAATTTTGCAGGCTGTCTGGCCCCTAGAAACATTTCAAAACCTAAGTGTGTATATAGCAAAGCTTCAGGGAATTCAGTTAATTATATTTAACATTCTTACCCTAGAGCTAAAATCACAAGCACAGCAGCAAATGTGGTGATGGGATGTTATCAATTATTTGTAAAAGTTGTTAGCAGTCATAATGTATATGAGGTGCAAATAAATCTCCATAAAAAGTGCTACGTGCTGCAGTATAGCCATGGATTTTTTTTCAGTCTTACTAAATTGAAAACTTTAAAATATGTGCCCTCCTCCTCCGTATATAATTTAAGTTTTTACTGATTGGGCCCACAATTCACAATTCATTACTTAAGAGCCTGTCAAGTAAATTCCTTGAAAATGTATAAAATTTCCTACAAATAAGAGTCAAAACATTTTCTCAAATAAATTTTGTGCTGGAGTGAGAAAATGATTATTTTGAGATCCTTAAAACATTCTGACTGACTCTCAAGTTTTGGTACCAAAATTACCCAAGGATTTAAAACGTTTGAAAATTTGATTATAAATTTCTTACTATTGGGGGTATCAAATATTTCATGAGTGACTACTAGATTTTGAGACAAACGAGCTGAACCACACTGCACAATAAGGGACGCAGAATGTCTTTATTTCCCCTTAGCTTAGTATGTCACAAAATATTATTCGTTTCCCCTTTTCTAAAAACATTTCTTTGGACGAAGGAGAATAATAATTCGAGTTTAATTTGTTTAAAACTGTATCGGTATTGTCTTAGGTCAATGTAACCAGTGAAGCTAACAATAAGTCCTGAACCTCCTAAGCTTATCATTAGGGAGTATTTAAATCCGCTTGTATATGTATTTGTGATCAAGTAGATGAATGATAAGTCTTAAGTCTTAATCCGCTCCCATTTTCCAGATTTGAATTTCCTTCTGCTATTCCATATGATAATGAGATTATTCTTGAATCGTCATCCTATGGTAAGATGTTATTCCATCCATCCAAGATATTTTTCTACACCGTGAGTGAAAGAAACCATGGCCTAGAAACTTCTCCTTACAATAGAATTGACACGCAAAAATTTGGCCTGCAATTCTCCGGATTTAAATCCGTGTGAGCACTTTCGAGCCTATAAAAAACACTGTCAAGGATCTTCGGACGCCGAAATATCCCAAAGAGGCCAAAACAATTGGCTTGTGTCCGATGCAATAATTCAGGCGCTGGAAGATAATCTGTGAAAAATGACAATGGTGGATTTGAATAATTTGTGTGGTCATATCGGAGAGAAATCGGCATTTTATTGAAATTATCTCACATTTTTGGTTCTTAAGGCCTAAATGGATGACTTAGGAACATGATAGTAGATCCAAATAGATTCCTATAAAAATGTATAAAATACCCTGAAATGTTATTACATGCGCCAAAGCAACAATGGTTACATGGCATCAATAGAACTTCTACTTTTTCCGCATCTTTCTCATTTTTACTCCTGAAGATAAATTTTCCACTACCTCGCGGTCTCTATTCTTGCGGACAAATACATACATAGGTACATATGTCATATTTGTCAACATAGAACAATTTTTAAATCTTCCTTGAAAGTCCATGAAATTTACCAACTAGCGTCAAAAGGTATTTTGAAGTGACTGGTTTTGCAGTAATTTCTTGAATTCAAACTTTCGGTTTTTCCAAACAAAATTCGAATTTTGTTTTACTCTTTTTGATATTTTGGCCACAATTTTGTATAGAGAATTTTGATCCGGCAATTTTAACAAATTTTAAAAGATTTTCAAAAACATAATGGGAATTGATTTCTTTTACCATCTCTGTACACAGCCTTGCTAGGAATGAAATTACGCCTATGGCATTGGTACATTCGGAAAGTTTCATGGTTTTTTTACTGCTAATGAGACTTGTTTAAAGTTGAGCACGTTGGAGCTTTAGTCAGAAAATCCGAAATTAGTTGGTGTAAATATTTTCTTCTTTCCCACAACCTTGATTACGATTAGTTCACGATAATGCACATGATTAGTGCATCCTGAAAGATTTAATTGTCCGTCCGCCGCTCGTGTAGGATTCAAGGTTAACAACTAAAATCTTTCAAATATAAATGAAACACGGAAGACCATCCAGCAGTCACATTCAGCTGATTTCAAATTTCCAGCCTGTTGAAACTGGATATTTTGCCACACAGCTCTACAAATGTGGAAACACTCAATTTTGTCCGTCATTCTTTTTTGGCTAAGTTTCCAGCCAAACCTTGCTGCACCCATAGAAGATGACTTATTTTTGACATCTTTAATCAAAAGCGGAGATCTGGTGACTGGCTCGAGCTCGTGCTGAAGACAGTACTGCATTAATTCGAACTGGGAAGGATCTAAAGAGTTACAGTGGCTACTTCACCATTGACGAAAGCACAAACTCAAATCTATTCTTTTGGGTCTTCCCTGCCCAGGTAATCTGTAAAACATTGTGGAGTATAAGCATTGCGTCTTAAAATTGTCCTTGGGGCATTGTGACACCATCAAATAAGGAAACGTATATTTTAACATTTTCCAGCTTTCGGGGAAAATACCTTAACATTTTCTACTACTGTAAAGAATGAACTTTGTCTTTGCGTAGAGCGTTTCAAATCCCAAAAGTCGTCCAGGAGTATCACAATTCCTTATAATTAGTCTACTTGTGTATGTGCTTCTTTGTAATGCCAGTTCGTTTATGGAACAGGAAAATCCTGAGAATGCCCCAGTCATATTATGGGTGAATGACATTCCTGGATTTAGTTCTCTGCAAGGCGTATTTCTAGAAACGGGTCCTTTCGAACTTGATGAAAACAATGTTGTGAAAGATAGAAATGTGTCATGGACCAAATCTCATTCAATGTTGTACATTGACGCCCCTGTGGGAACTGGTACGATTAAAAATACTAGAAAAAACTAAAAATGACTTTGAAGAACCAATTATTTGCAACATTTTAAAAAATTTCTTTACAGGTTTCAGCTTTCCTGCCAATGAAGATGCGTATGCAAACAATTCGGATGAAGAAGCTGCAGAAATTTACGAGGCACTAAAACAATTTTTTACACTTTTCTCTGATTTCCAACCTCAAGATTTTTATTTAGCTGGGGAAACTTATGTAGGTAAAAAACGGTCATGCATATTTACTAGTTTTTACTAGAGTTTGTTGTACAATAATTATTGGCATTTGATTTCATTCCCAGCAACGCAGATTCCTTACATTGCTAGACACATTGATCAGGAGAATGCCAAAAGTGATGTTAAGATCAATTTAAAAGGATTTGTCATTGGCTCTCCATATGTTGACCCTCAGCAGCATGCGGATCGGCCTTTATTTGAAATTCTCAGATTTTCTGGTCTGCAATTATAGGACATGGATCACTCCTGGAAAATACCACTGGGTTCACAGACTTCCGAAATGTCTTAAAAGACAAGCCTGCCGTGGATGGTGGCAAATTTGAGAAGTTCATAGATACACAGGAAATCCACAAATATCTCCACGTCGGGCTTCACAAATTCATCACCAAGAACCTCAAAGTGTTAAGCCACTTTATCAAGGAAATCGTATCTTCTCATGACGATGTGATTCAGGAAATGCTCGACAAGGGTTACCGGATCCTTCTTTACGGGGCGCAATTTGACATTGTTACTGTTCAAGAGAGCTTGACAAGATTAGTCAGTAATCTGAAATGGAAGGGAGCTGAGGATTATTCTAAAGCCCAGAGAAAAATCTGGAGAGTGAGTGGAGATGTGGCAGGTTACATCAAAATGACTGACAACTTTGCGTATGCCACGGTTCGTAATGCTGGGAAGTTTGACATTCGGGATCAGCCGGAGTGGGTCTTGGATTTAGTGGAAAGATTTCTGTACAACAAAGAGTTTTAAAGCGTGCCTGTACATCATTCAAAGTACGTTAATCAAAACAAAATTGGATGAATATTTTATTTCAGTTTGAGACCTTACTGAATAAAGTGCCAGAAACTTATAAATTTTCTCGCAAACATAAGAGTTTTTATTTTCAAAATAAACATTCACCAGATACTAAAATTTTCAATTGGGTGCCTCAATTGCAAATCTTCCTCCTTTTCATTTTGTCATTTTGATTTGCAATCTCTAACCAGATTTTACAATAATGCCGTTTTTATCGAAGTTAGTGCTCCGTCATGTCTTTAATCCTTATCCAGTGACTAAGTTTCAATCAGAAAACGTAATGTTTAAAAATATATCAAATTTTTATGGCTTGTTACTCTTATCCGCCGGAAAAATATCAAAAAATCAAAGAAATGCTATAGTACTTGCATATAGGAAATCCCAAATGTTCATCATTTAAGACGTAGAACGAAAAGGAAACAAACTATAACTATGAAACGGGGTAGCGAACGAGATCGCATAAAAAGTAGTTCGATTTCAAAGTGATGAGAGCCTAAATCATCATAGGCAAATTTTATAAAAATTTATTTGCATGTAATTTAGTGTATCTGCATCAAATATTCAGGCCGCTGGTTCAAAAAGGACATCCTCCGTTAAATAATGTAAAATCGATTGATTTTGTAATGACAGTAACTACTTACTCTACTCTTGAATTGTGTTTTTCTCTTAAAAACTCGTATCTGTTTAAAACGTATACTGGGAATCGTACGGGGCATATTTGAAAAAAAAAATTCCCTGATGTATTTTAAAGTGAAAGCACTTTTTATGATTACCCACTGTCGAGATTTATTCCTTACATACATAATTATATGTAGATAATAGAAAGTGACCGCAGTTTGGAGAAATTATCAAGGGGAGGAAAATTATGGGGTGTCCATTCCAGTACTGGCCAAATCATATCTAAAGATGTAGCCTCTAGCTACAGCTCCACGACAAGTGTCGTTGGTACGCGTACACAATGAAGCTTATATCATATACTTATTGATCGACATATTGAATAAGAGGTTGTTAAATAAGCCAAACTAGTTTATTGTAGTCGGAATTACGTAATTATGTGCATATGTAATTATTTATAATAATGCGTTTCATCCTCAACTAGAAACACTCTTATGGCGTTACAATTGGAATATAGTTACTGCTCACTGAATGAATGAATGAAATCATTAGTTTTTAATACATTTCAGTTGTACATCCATCAACTTTTGGTGTGAGTATTAAGATACTCTAAATGTGTCACAAACATTACTAAAGCATTGCTGTACTAGTGTGTTTAACAACAAGTTCTTACAACATCGGTTGTCAATAATTAAAGGACACTGCAGAAAGATAGACGCATTTCCTGGAAATATTTGCACGTTGAAAACCTGTTTTGCTTCAGCAGCGGCTTGTACATTGTCACTTATCTATTTGACCACTAAAACGTCTCAAACTTTCATAATACTATTTTCATGTGCGTGCAGACTGTCGTTCGCTTAGAGACTTGTAAGACTTTAACGAGGAAAAGTTATATAAATTAAAGCATTTTAATCCCTCCATGAAATAAGAGCTTAGTATAAGTGATATGTAATTTCTTGATTTTTAAGTAGTTCAAAGCCAACTATACACAACTCAGATACAAAATTTACAAAGTATTAAAAATCATTGATTTTCGTTTATGTGAAATAATTTATTATTGTTCTTAATTATACATAAATATATTTAACCAATGGATTGCTATATTATTTAGAACTACCAATATGATTTGATTATAAGTAACTCTGGACTATTGATTAAGTGATGTTTACAGATAATTTGTAGTTATTTTACAAAATACTTTCCCAAGGACCTATTCTTGTACAGTCAACGTCAAAATCAAAGTACGTTGTCTCAAAATGAAACTGGAGAGTAGTTTTAAGGTTGAAGGGGTAAAATCGAAATCAAGCTGGGAATTTTTAGCTGACTGTATTTTCAAATGACTTACAATTTGAACTGACTTTTACATTTTTAATATAATTTAACATCATAAATATTACAAAACAAATTACTTAATGATAGTCTGTAGTAAAGAAAATTCAATAAAACTACTTACGGTCTATGCCTGATTAGCTCAATAGAGAAAACTGTTGGAGGAAAGTGTGGGCAAGTTCTTCGCTCCTTCTTCTGAATAAATTTGCTGACGTAAAATTAAACTCCGAGGAAGTATTGTAACTTGAATGTCTGTGTCTGGTCTCACAATCAGTCAGTCTCTCCTTAATTCTCAAGTTTGAATGAAATTCTTTTATTTATGCATTTTTTATTCTGCGTATTTTAATAATACGCGAACTTTGCACAAATAGATATGTACTTGTCCCCGTTATAGTTACTGTGTTGTGGCACTCATGTGGTTTTCAAAGTTACAAGATTTGGAGAGTGAAAATGAATACCAGGAAACAGAAACTGGTTTATTAAGAATATGTAGTAAGTCAAGCTACAAAACAAAACGAGCATGGAAGATCATAAGTAGAGCATTTACTGTATTATGTATTTAATTTTATTATAAGAGACCCTCATCTCAGGAATATTCTTGGCAACTATCGCTATTATCATTACATGCTTTAATGTTTAAGTTGCTGCTGTAACGTCAGGCCACGACAAGAGTTAAATCAACTTTTATAGGTATGTACTTTTGCTCACAATCATTTACTTACATAGGTATGATAACCTGTTATGCATAGATACTCTTATAGTCACAAAATATACACACACGTCCACAATATTTATGAGATTTTCAGTAAACGCTTCGGATTTCATCAACCTGCCAATAATTCGTTCATTTTTACTTTCATTCTTCATCATTCTTAAGAATTATGCATTACTATTTGTTGAGCATGCAATCTTTCATATTTATACCCATGAACTTCAAAATTCTATTACAATTAATTACAGTGCACGTCCATGCAAGACTATCCCATAAAGCTACCAAATTTGACACTAATGTGACACACCAGATATACATATTTAATTAGAACGTACATAAGAACGACTACTGACAGTGGGACAAAATCAACGATTATATCCTCATAGCTTTGCCCGTTTATACAGAGAATACGCTATTATGTGGAGGTTGCTTGTGCTACATTGAAAGTGTCAAAATGAGATTTCTAAAGCGAAACAAAAATGCAGCCTTTTCGATAAAAAATACTTGTAACACACCGTAACAACTGTACTGAACAAACATGTGTTGCAGGACAACGTACAACAGACTATATCTTAAGTTGCGCATTGTTTCCCAAGAATCATGTTAAGGTGTGCATTTATCAGTACCGTCAGACTGGTTATCCATTCCCAATAATGGGACAACGTCATGGATTGGAGAGGATTCCTTACAATTTATATCGAGGTAATCGTCATTAAGCTTCCAAAAATGTAGAGTGAGTAGATTATACTCATAGATTGATTTGTAAGCTCATAGTCAGGCTGAAATGGAAGGATAAAATAATGACGTCGACGGGATGATCTGAAACCGTTGTGTCATAAGGTAAGGAAAATCTTGTCGAGATGCGTTAAAATACGCTATAACTTTTTCGTATAAATCTTCATCCCCAAATCATGTTGAGGCAGATCAATTTTCCCTTTACCGGTGCATACCGAATGTTTACAACACAATTAAATTACAATGAGCAATATCCAGCTCGGATTAGTTTTACTTATCGGTTCACTTTTAATCTCCAATATTTGCCATGGACCTTCAGGGACCAGAAGGGGAGCAGAGATTTCCATTTACGAGCATGAAAACTACCGAGGTATGTAAATATTTCCTGTGAACACACCAGTTTTTGAAAAATCCTGTTCTTGGTCTCAAAAAGTTTCAATTAATTTTGTTCACTTTGACAGGCATAACTGAAACAATTACGTTGGGAAGTCGCTGCAAGAATTTTGGGGGTTCCTTTAGAAATAAAATCTCTTCAGTAAGATTACACAGTGGATGTGTTCAACTATGCCGAGAAGAGCATTGCAACCAGTGCACGGACATTCGGGAGAGCTACGCTGCTCTATCCGATTTCAATTTGAATGATCAAATCCAAAGCATCATGGGATGCAATGAGCCTTCGGGTCATCAATCCCTAGCTGCGGGTACAGGAGATCATAATCGTATTTCGTCGTAGCAAAACAGTTGGAGGTAGTAACTTTACAGAATTTTTATATTTTTATGTTTGTACATAATTGCAAATACTTAAACATAACTGTCTGTTTTATGTAATAATTACATGCATAACGATTGGAAAGGCAGCTCAAACAGGATTTGGACCCACCCAATGCAAACACTCCATTTATATGCAATTTAAAACAACTGAAAATAACAAAAATTCTGTTCTCTGACATCAAAATCTGCCTATAAGTGCGTGTCAGACTTCAGGTAAAGTTATTGTGAATCAGGCACTCCGGACTCCGGAACGTTCGAAAAAGTGGGGGGGGGGTGGAAATATTTTAAAATTAGTTTTCGTTACTTTGCTAGTGGCCAGTGTATAAAGTGTGAAGTAGCCAGTGAAAGTGGCCAGTGAATAAAGAATATTATTATTATTATAAGGTTACACATTATTTTTCGTTAGTTAGCTCATACATATAAGCATGCAAAATATAGATCTTTTAATTTTTGTTCCAAGTTTATTGTTTTTAAAAGAACAAACTTTCGTAAAAGACATTCTACAAGATCTATTCCACAATTTTCGCCCAACGAACATTCTCCAGTAGATTTACTGCTTTAGAAGTGAAGGGCCTTTTCCATCCGTTGGAACAGACCAAATTTTGTGTCGGTGAATTTTTTTATGTAAAAATGTTTTACCAAACAACAATATTTCATGACAATTATCAGTATCCTGAAATAAACTCCTTGGGTGACGTTTTAATACTCAGTTGTATTCTTTTCAATAATATCGGCGCACTAAAACCTATCGAGTTTATAAATTGCTCGTAGCAAATTGTTCATTAACCTCGTAATACAGGAGTGGTATTAGCTGTCCCGACATTTTGGAACAGATTTAATGGTCTGGCACAGAGATGTCCAAATGAAATTGCCTTCCTTCAAACCTTCGAAGGCAATTTTTTCAAAAAACGCATTCCTTCATCCTTCTATTAAAGGAAGCCTTCAAAATATTTTGCCTTCCTTCAGCCCTATTTTACTTATTAATTTAATGCCTCCAGCCTTCAGCCTTCAACAAAAATCAGCCTTCCTTCCTATTCAGCCTTCATAACATGAAATACCATATCAATGTATTTAAACAGACCTTTTTGCAGGTAAAACACCTGAAAATCAGCGAAACAACTTACTCAATTGAGTTCGTATATTAAAATCAGAAGCAATGAAGTAAGTCTCATTGTGCATATAACTGTACATTTGTGCATTTGTAGTGCTTTTAGTACACTCTCATTGTTGTATTTGTAACTATCTATAATTGTAGTTCATTGCATGCCCGAAGCCTTCTAAGTAGCAGAGGGCTACATAACATACTTTCTTCCTTCGCCTTCCGTTTTCTGTTAATACTAATAAGAAGGCTTTCTTCAGCCTTCCCGAATTAATTCAGCCTTCCCGCCTTCCCTTCTCAACTCTCTGGAAAATTCATATTCCGCCTCCAATGAAGCCTTCATTGAAGGTTAGCCTTCGAAGGCTGGACATGTCTGGTCTAGCATGAGCTTGGAACGAAATTCAAAACAAAAGTTTCACATTGTTCAAACTTTTGATCCAGGCCAAGATTTTGACCTGGATCAATCTGGCAAGGGGAGGTCAATGTATTCGACAAACGTAGTGGGAAATAATATTCCAAATTTAACAATATCAAAGAATGATAGATAGAAAAATATCCTCTAATTTGTTGATGGGCCACGTTCCGTTGAATTCCTAAGTTACTATTTGAATAATCACACTCTCACTATCACACAATTTTAACCCTGAAAGTTTATTTGCAATACTGGCATAAAATCATTTGAATAAGTTCAAAATCATTATCAAGGATGAAAACGGTGGCTTTAAAAAATCTATTTCGGACTGCAGTGTTATGACCCACTACAGTACTATCATTACTCAATTATATCAATCTGGTAGTTATTTAGATGAACCGATCTCTACATGTATGCATATACCAGGATGAAAACGATATTTTACATTTTGGGTAAACATTTGTGTTTAGAAGAGATAGTTTGTTTCGAGTATTTTTAATACAACTATTAGCAGTTTGTGGAGGATTTAAAAAAAATGAAATTTCATAGGAGTTTTGATAGCAAAAAGATAAGAAAAGAATAATTTGATTCTTAAAAAGTGGAGGGACAGCAGTATAACATGTCCTTCCCTGACGTTTTTTGGGATTGACAATGTCCCCCCTGGTCCTCTCTACTCCGGAGTGCCTGTTGTCAACCAGATGGAAAATACTACCAAATTACTAAAATAGAGTCCTCCTAAAATCTGTTGCCGCTTGGTTATTTTGTTAAGATTTAAAAAGGAATAGTGCATTATTTTCTGCATATTATGAATTATTAATACACAATAAAGCCACTAAGGGTAAATACAAATGCAATTGAAATTCATTTGACGAAGTTCATATTACACTAATGAAAATTTGCCGTAATTGAACTTTACACAACTACTTACAAGCAATGATAACTAATGACATGTCTCACTGTACCCCAAGAATGAAAATAAAAATGCTCAGGTGGGGTTAAAAATCTTATCTTGTGACATGCAAATGTAAATACAAATTGTGTAAAAATGTAAATAAATAATAGATTATTTTAGCAAGTTACATCTTCATTTGGCCAAGACTATACATATCTAGTGGACAATGTACATGATTAACTTTGGCGCATGCTAACACAGAAGCGGATATTTTTTGCATATGGGAATGATATGCTCACATAATAATACTAGTGCATTAAATGTTACGTACTGATACAAAGTATACCTGTGATTACAATAGGGCATATCATTCTTATTCGAATAGCAAATATTGAATATAGGTATAGCAATAATTCGTATGTATATATATATAGTTCGAAAACATACATATAAAAGCATTACATGGCGGAATATCTCAAAATCCCACTGATTATGAGTTGTTTTTTTCAGTACTTAACTGCAGTGTCGTTGTGCATGTGATATTTAAATATTAGTTGGTATAATAATTATTAGAATTGGATCCGCAAAACAATTATTATTTTGATTACGCTTTTATTAGCTAATGGGAATAACACGTGTGAATTTTATTTGGTTAAACCAGAACTGCGTACGTTAGTTGGTGCCCTAGGAGTGCTAGTATAATAACACCATCCCAACCGAAGGTAAGCCTTCATCGGGTTTTTAAAACTTCTTCGCAGAATTTAATTTCAAGAGAATTGGAGAATTCTGCGGCTTAATCTAAAATTTTATTCAGGCATGAGTTATGCATGAACTACCATAAAATGGAATTTGAAGATTTTTATTCTTGGTTAGCATGTTCCCACGAGCAAAGTTATTTTATCAAACGTCCTACAGATTTTTTTTGAAATGCGAAAGTTTTCCGTAACGAACAATATGAATGTATACAGTGAATTCTGTAACAGCAACAGCATCAGAAAAAATTAAATAGCAGAATGTCAAAAGACGTATTTGATACGTTCCATGACATTCTTGTAGTAGTGTGCTTGTTAAGGAATGGACTCTCAAGTGAGAGTAAACAATAGATAGTGTAAAAGCTGAAGGTTTTTATTTGTTGTGAGTATGTAATGTCAGAAAAGATGAGTTTATGATTGTTTTGGAGAGAATTGAGATGAAAATATTTTCTTAGGGAATCATTTTTCTTGATACAAGTACAGGGTGATGGTAGGAGAAACTCATCAAATATTTGGTGCCTCTCAACGTGTGTCAAATAATTCTCCAGATTTTCTAAAATTCGTTAAACGACAATATTGTAGGTTACTGGGGAGGGAATAAAAACTAACATTTTTATGAATTTGTTTATAAATTTTTAATTTCAAAGTGTTTTTTTTTCAAGAATGTGTTTTATCGTTTGTTAAATTTGATTTGCCCTTCAGAGGAATATTTCTTAGATCCGCACAATTCAGAGATGCTTTTTTCTCATTGTCAGTGAAATTTTTGACGTCGTTAAGATATTATATTTAAGATAGTCGTCGGCATATGGCAAATTTTATTCTTATTCCCAGGAAAATGTAATTAACAACTTGATTATAATTTTCTTGTTAACAAGTAGATTCAGTGATCTCGGAAGTGTTAATAACGTTATAACAACGACATCATCTACAAAATAACGAATATGAAACGTTTTGCTACCTGATCAATACGTACATATAAAAAGAAACTACATAATTTTCAAATACAGGTGGATGTGCATGTGCTTGATTTAGGATATTCGTTCAAATACGTAACTATACCTTAAGAGGCACTCACAAAATCTTGCGGTGGAGTAAGAAAATGATTATTTTGAGATCCCTAAAAACTTAGGACTGATTCTTAAGTTTTTGGTACCAAAACTAGCCTCGGTTAAGTATCAAAACGTTAGAAAATTTGGAAATAAATGCCTTACTATTGGGGGCATCAAATATTGTATGAGTCACTGCTAAATTTTGGGACAAATGATTTCAAACACACTGCACATTAGGGGTGCGGAATATCTTTATTTCCCCTTAGCTTAGTATGGTGAAAAATATTCGTTTCCCCATTTTCTTTGGAAGGAAGAGTCATAAATCACCATAGTAACAATTATATAATTACCCCGTGGTTATATAATTATTTTTAAATTCTCTAATATGTAAGAACTTACGTTTTTTGCAATTACAGCTGATAAGGCTTCTTGAAGTACTTGGAATAATTTCGTAATTACAAATAACGTTAGGGGTGTGAACAATTGTTTTGTGTCATTTTTTTATGTCCGAACGGTTTGGCGGGTCTGGCTCTGACTGGTCAACAGTTTTGCCAAAATAAAAAGTACCGATATGTTCTCTATGCTGTGAGGAACGTTTTGCATGCTAAATATATTTTCTATGTTAAATAACTCCAGAGATATTAACAAAACACCAGAGATGGCACGGGGGGTGTGAACAATTGTTTTACATACTGTAGGTTCGGGTGGAAACAATGTTATGAAACACACCGTATAAAATTAAAATCAATAAAGACATTTCCACTAATTGTCCTATTGATGTAGTTGGCGAACATGTGCTAATATAATGTTGCATGGCATATTAATGAGCTTTTATATACTTTTAGATTTTTTTTTGTGAAATTTGAAAATGAAGTTTCCTTATGGGATTTAACATTGGAAAATTTAAGTTGGACAGAGACCCTTTGCACACGAATTAAAATGTAAAACTTCTGCGGGATTTCCCGTGCAAACCAGGACGAGATGGCCCGAAATTTTGGTCTCGCTGTGACATTGGGAAAATTTCATTCCGATCCCGAGTGGGCATGCGGCGAGGTTTACTTGTAAGTGCATTTTCAGTTTAAGTGCATGGCTTACAATTTGAATTGGCTTTTACATTTTTAATATAATGTAATTTTTTGACAATAATCTGTTATAAAGAAGATTCAATAAAACTACTGTATTGTCTATTGCTGATTAACTCAGTACAGAAAACACGCTTTTAAAACTGTTGGAAGAAAGTGTGGGACAAGTTCTTCGCTCCTTCTTCTGAATAAATTTGAGGACATAAAATTAAACTCCGAGTAAGTTGTAACTTGAGTGTATGTCTCTGGCATCACGCTGGGTCAGCCTACCTTTGATTCGTAAGTTTGAATGAAATTCATTTTATGGGCCGGCATATTTTATTAATACAATTCTGCACAATTAGTTATGTATTTGTCCCATCGTAGTTAAACTGTTGCTGCACTCCCATATTATTGATTATGTGCTTTTCTAAGTTCCAAGTTGTGGAGAGTGAAAATGAATACGAGGAAACAGAAACTGGTTTATTTACGAACGTACATATACTACGCCAAGTCATAAAAACACCAGACGAGCATGCAAGACAATAAGCAATGCTTGTATTTACTTTTACTAGGAAAAACCCTCATCTCAGGAATATTCTTGGCAACTGTCGCTATTATCATTGCATGTTTTAGTGTTTAAGTTGTTGCTGTAACAGTGCAAGATCAGGACACGACAAGAGTTGAATTAACTTTTATTTGTACTAATTAAATGTGCTCACAATCACTTACTTACATAGATATGGTTACCTGTTAGTCATAAGTAAACCAAGCAGGGTTTGGGTGGCTGTTAAAAATGTATGAATATGTGCTCATGTCACACTATACTGTAGTCCATAATGTATACCTGGCATAATCCCAGGAGAAGTTACACATAAACAATAAATATTTTAATACTTACACAATGTAAAGTTATAACGCCAGCAGAATAATTATGGTATTTTCAGCTAAAGCTTCATTCTTCATCATTCTTAAGAATTATGCATTACTATTTGTTGAGCATGCTTCTTCATATTTATACCCAGGAACTTCAAAATTAAATTATGAATCATTACAGTGCACCTGTCCATGCAAGGCTACCCCAAAAAGCTACCAAATTTGACACTTACAGTTGCATGGCCAGATATAATTACACATTTAGTTAGAATGTACATAAGAACGAACACTGACAATGGAAT
This sequence comes from Allacma fusca, assembly GCA_947179485.1. Classification (NCBI taxonomy): domain Eukaryota; kingdom Metazoa; phylum Arthropoda; class Collembola; order Symphypleona; family Sminthuridae; genus Allacma; species Allacma fusca. The sequence continues at coordinate 61,246,166 of OX359246.1, forward strand.
AAAATCAACGATTATATCGTCATATTTTTGCCCGTTTATACAGAGAACACCCATTTTTGTGGATGTTGCTTGTGCTACAGTGACAGCGGCAAAATGAGATTTCGAAAGCGAAACAAAAATGTAGCCTTTTCGATAAAAATGAATGTAACACACCGTAATAACTGTACTGAACAAAAATGTGCTGAATTTGTGATGGTTTTTAAGTAGAAGGGAAGAAATACTGCACAGTTGCATGTTGCAGCTCTCTTTCCCTGGCAAGACATTATCTCTAAACAGTCATACTAAAATTTTTCCAATACATAATCGCATGGGAAATTATACCCTTATAACGACCCTTTCTTCAGAACGATATAAAAGTACATGCCAATTGTAACATACAGCGTATATGGAGACATACTAAAATAATTGTTCTATGGTGTTATTATTATTGTTGTAGTTAGTAGATGGTTCGTAATGGAGAAAATGTAATGAAGAGCCGATTATGGAATTAATATGGGAAATATAAATGGAATTGAGAGTGAGAGATGAGATGATGGGGAAAATGTAGACGGTAGAGAGGCACTTGCTTTGTGTGAGGGATTTCGGGAGTTAGTCTCAACGTATGGAAGATACGAAAGTAAGATGCATAAGCACGTATAAGGAGTTATTCTCACAGTATATAGTTTTTATTTATAATGCGTAGTTTTGATACACAGTCCGAGTCTCACACGCATTCCCTTGCTCTGCTTAGTTCAAGTTCTGATGTTACTCTCCTCTTCGTACCTACGGAGGCACGAAGTTTTATACGGAGATGAGCACAAATGTGTCCACCTCCAGTATTTACAAAGGTTTAAGTTTGAACCAATAATATTTAGTTACACATTTTTAAAGGAAACCTCAACACAGAAAAGTAACTCTGGATGTCGGAAATCTACGTTATCCTTAATTCCTATATCTAAGCTTAGCAAGGATGCCTAAAAGTAGCTACTTGCCACCTTTTTGCCTTCAAACGCACGCTAACTTGAGGATAGTCTTCCTCTACATATGTACCTAGCGGAGCGCCATTTGATTACATGGCGTTTCATGCGTAGGTACATTGGCCGACAAGAGCCGTATTGGGAGATAGTAGTGGCGTAGTTAACGTTACATTTATTGAGTGTTACAAAACTACTTAACAATGGAGAGCCTACTGTTATTATGTGTATAGTGTATATAATTAACATGTATTGTAATAATGAATACAAATCAAATGCAAGTCAGTATGATTTAGCCTGCTGTGACTGGAAGCAGGACAACGTGCCGGAGAATGTCTTAAGTTGCGCATTATTTCCCAAGAATCATGTTAAGGTGTGCGACTGTGCTTGTATCATTATCGTCAGACTGGTTATCCATTCCCAATAACGGGACAACGTCATGGATTGGAGAGGATTCCTCACAATTTCTGTCGAGACTAAGGGTGAGCATAACGAGACAACGAGATGAGAATCTCGTTTGTCTCGTTCTTTTTGCATCAACGAGACTGTCCGAGACATTTCGCTTTATTTACCGAGAATATCGTTTGCAATTAAATCTTGTTTAAGCCAATATCAGTGGGGAAAATGAGGTGTTTTGCTATACCATTTGGCCAATTGAGACGTTTTGCAACATTGCAACTCTTGGTTCTAGCTATGATTACAGGAGGCCTTCATTTACTTTTTTCAATGTTTTCATGTTTTCAAATTTTATAGTACAAACCCAAAAATATATATTTTGCGTCTTGAGATTGGTTTGATAAGTGAAATTATATAAACTTCTACGTTCTCTTATCAGAAATTGTGCAGGCTACAATTAAGTTGTATATATTTAAACAAAAAACCAATGTTTTTGCCCTGTCTCGTTTGTCTCGTTCATTGCTTACTCTAGTTTTCGAAATATCTGGTTCTCGTATTTTTTACAGAAACGAGAACGAGACACACGAGAATTTAAAATTTTAAAACCAACGAGATACTCACCCCTAGTCGAGACAATCATATTAACGTCATTAAACTTCCAAAAGTGTCATAGTGAGTAGATTAATTAGTTTAATTGTCAGGTCATCCAGGCTGAAATAACGGAAGGATAAAATAATGACGTCGACGGGATGCTCTGAAACCGCAGTATCACTGGGAAACGCAAATCTTTTATACGTAATTTGTTACAAACAATGATATGCTTGTATCTTTTAGGGGATCGCTCTCATCTCATATTGATAAGAGGAGACGCTCAAGCCTGTCAATAGGCCCATTGCAAAATTCCCTGTACAAGTTACTGCGGGCTATTATAACGAAGCGGCCTGTTGCAATTGAGTAACACAACATGTCACTTAGGCTCGCCTGCTTCAGAAGACTGAAGTCTAATGAACATGCTTCCATATAAATATTCATAGTTTCACTAAAAGCTTGACAGGATGCTAAGAAGTAAACAGCATCATCATCCTCCCTACCACAAAGTGTAGAGGCCAGGTATAGGAATTCCTACTCAATAGATATGCTTTTTTTGGATTCTGCCAAGAGCAGAAATGATCTCTGTGAGACATTTAATGTGAATTATAGAGAATCTGACCACCGATTCATTGTCATATAGCATACAAGTAGAGCTTCCAATGTGTTCAACATTTTTGCTCAATAGGAAATTCCGTTCCGTTCCAAAACCTACAAATAATATTGTTTCGGGTTCCGGTGCCAGGACATCGGAACATTTGAACTGACACCGTTCGGAACAAAGGAGTAAAGTATTTTTTCCGTTACAGGTTGTGTTCCGTTCCGTATTATACTAGTTTTTCCGTTCCGAACCCGTTCCGTTCCGAAATATCCCGGAATTTTTCCCAACATATACGTGAAATGCGTGTACAAATTACTGGCAACTTAATATATGTACATGATATACTTTTAATAGATTGGATGCTAGGGAATGCTATTATTTAATTATATAAAATAATATTTAATAATAATTAGGCCACATAAAAAGAACTACTGTGAAGTATTATATAATTATTATTAATTATTTTTTAGCAATAAATATTTGTAGAGTGTGGACTTCAATGGCCTAACAGTGTTAATTTCCTGCAAGCTTGCTTCATTGCTGCTAATAATTTCGATTTCAGAATTTTCATTTCGAGAAAAATCGCCCATGCCCATGTTTATTAAACAAAATTAGTTTTTCTGTTGATTTTCATGGAAAGCAATACTCGCATTACATATATGTAAGCATTTGCGTAAATTAAATCTAACTGCGTTCATTCAATTTCGTTATTTTGGCAAAAAACTGCTTACAAGCCAGAGCGATAGGAAATGTGTTTCCATTCTAGTTGAACGATGGCGCGACACTTCAGAAATTGTACCGGGATCTGTTCGGAACGGAACAGAACAATTCCGCTTTCCGATGACATAAATTATATGGGACATTTTTTGTACCGATGCTCTGAACCGTCCCGGTCACAATATTATCGGTACAAGTGCTCATGTTCCGGTTTTGTCCCGATTCAATGACGGAACCAAAAAGAATGTTCCGAAATTGTTCCGTTCCGTTTCCGAACACGGAACTTCGGGATTTCGGAAACCCGAAGGAAGCTCTACATACAAGTAATGTTGTCGGGGGTAACGTTTCTCGTTGTGCCCCATGAATGAAAATAATAGTGCTCGGGTGGAGTTAAATAGCTTATCATCTGACAAAGCATGATTAAATATTGTGTACAAATGTACATAAATAAATAGTGGATTACTTTGATAGGTTCGAAGGGGCTTCCACAATTTTACATGAATGTGAACAGCTGGGTGTGGAAATATCTGGTGGACATACAGGCTTAACTTTGACATGTGTGTGTGTACGTAATTGCAGAAATGTGTCGATTAAAGGAATCCGGCATCATGCATTGAAAATATTCAACAGTACTAATTACAGATAACCTGACACTACAGAAGCAGGTACTTTTGCAATTATATGGCCATGTAATAATTATGTATTATATGTTGTGTAGGCGTACAAAATAAGCAGGCGATTACGATAGGTGCTTATCAGTGTTTTCAAATAGCATATATTGTGCATATAGCAATAATTCGTATGGTTAGAAGGCATTTATGATGATTTCGGCGGAACACGTCAAAATCCCACCGGAATATTTCACTTTTGTTCACTGATCGGCAAAATTTTTGAACTCGATCTCGCACTCAAGAGTGCTAGGAGTCTCTAAACGGAACTCAGAACTCACTCAGGAACTCAAATTCTGAATCAAGCAAGATCTGGCACTCGCACTCATGAGTGACCATGATAAAATCCTGCACTCAAACTCGCACTCAGGAACTCTCAGTAAAAAATTAAAACTAGCGCCATTTCAAGGAATTCGCCAATAACGTTGAAGCCGTCCACTGTACTGACGATAGCTCACATTTTTAGCGGAAACGAAATCATCAAAACGCTAAATGCAGGCAAAATGTACTGAAGTAAGTGTAGATGGGGGCAACATGCATTCCGTTATGGAATAAGTATATGAGTTCCAAATACTGCCCTCACACTCTCGCTCAATGACTAATCTATTTTTATTGCACTCGGTCTCACAAACTGAGTTCTTCTCAGAATGCCGCGGGTCTCACACTCGGAACTCAAATTTTGAGTTCTGAGTGCGAGTTGAGTGCGAGTTTTGCTCTCAAAACTCGTGAGTGCGCCGATCAGTGCTTTTGTTCAATAACGATCAGCAAGACAATTGGTGTTTTAATTACGCTTTATTAGCTAGTGAGACTAGTCGTGTGAATTTCCTTTGACTAAACCAGAACTGTAATTTAGTTGGTGCCCCGGGACCAGAGCTGCGTTCAAGTCAAGTTATTTTAGATAACTTGACTCAAAATTGAAAAAATGTGGACATGTACACAAGTAATTTTAAAGTTGTCAATTTTGCAGGCTGTCTGGCCCCTAGAAACATTTCAAAACCTAAGTGTGTATATAGCAAAGCTTCAGGGAATTCAGTTAATTATATTTAACATTCTTACCCTAGAGCTAAAATCACAAGCACAGCAGCAAATGTGGTGATGGGATGTTATCAATTATTTGTAAAAGTTGTTAGCAGTCATAATGTATATGAGGTGCAAATAAATCTCCATAAAAAGTGCTACGTGCTGCAGTATAGCCATGGATTTTTTTTCAGTCTTACTAAATTGAAAACTTTAAAATATGTGCCCTCCTCCTCCGTATATAATTTAAGTTTTTACTGATTGGGCCCACAATTCACAATTCATTACTTAAGAGCCTGTCAAGTAAATTCCTTGAAAATGTATAAAATTTCCTACAAATAAGAGTCAAAACATTTTCTCAAATAAATTTTGTGCTGGAGTGAGAAAATGATTATTTTGAGATCCTTAAAACATTCTGACTGACTCTCAAGTTTTGGTACCAAAATTACCCAAGGATTTAAAACGTTTGAAAATTTGATTATAAATTTCTTACTATTGGGGGTATCAAATATTTCATGAGTGACTACTAGATTTTGAGACAAACGAGCTGAACCACACTGCACAATAAGGGACGCAGAATGTCTTTATTTCCCCTTAGCTTAGTATGTCACAAAATATTATTCGTTTCCCCTTTTCTAAAAACATTTCTTTGGACGAAGGAGAATAATAATTCGAGTTTAATTTGTTTAAAACTGTATCGGTATTGTCTTAGGTCAATGTAACCAGTGAAGCTAACAATAAGTCCTGAACCTCCTAAGCTTATCATTAGGGAGTATTTAAATCCGCTTGTATATGTATTTGTGATCAAGTAGATGAATGATAAGTCTTAAGTCTTAATCCGCTCCCATTTTCCAGATTTGAATTTCCTTCTGCTATTCCATATGATAATGAGATTATTCTTGAATCGTCATCCTATGGTAAGATGTTATTCCATCCATCCAAGATATTTTTCTACACCGTGAGTGAAAGAAACCATGGCCTAGAAACTTCTCCTTACAATAGAATTGACACGCAAAAATTTGGCCTGCAATTCTCCGGATTTAAATCCGTGTGAGCACTTTCGAGCCTATAAAAAACACTGTCAAGGATCTTCGGACGCCGAAATATCCCAAAGAGGCCAAAACAATTGGCTTGTGTCCGATGCAATAATTCAGGCGCTGGAAGATAATCTGTGAAAAATGACAATGGTGGATTTGAATAATTTGTGTGGTCATATCGGAGAGAAATCGGCATTTTATTGAAATTATCTCACATTTTTGGTTCTTAAGGCCTAAATGGATGACTTAGGAACATGATAGTAGATCCAAATAGATTCCTATAAAAATGTATAAAATACCCTGAAATGTTATTACATGCGCCAAAGCAACAATGGTTACATGGCATCAATAGAACTTCTACTTTTTCCGCATCTTTCTCATTTTTACTCCTGAAGATAAATTTTCCACTACCTCGCGGTCTCTATTCTTGCGGACAAATACATACATAGGTACATATGTCATATTTGTCAACATAGAACAATTTTTAAATCTTCCTTGAAAGTCCATGAAATTTACCAACTAGCGTCAAAAGGTATTTTGAAGTGACTGGTTTTGCAGTAATTTCTTGAATTCAAACTTTCGGTTTTTCCAAACAAAATTCGAATTTTGTTTTACTCTTTTTGATATTTTGGCCACAATTTTGTATAGAGAATTTTGATCCGGCAATTTTAACAAATTTTAAAAGATTTTCAAAAACATAATGGGAATTGATTTCTTTTACCATCTCTGTACACAGCCTTGCTAGGAATGAAATTACGCCTATGGCATTGGTACATTCGGAAAGTTTCATGGTTTTTTTACTGCTAATGAGACTTGTTTAAAGTTGAGCACGTTGGAGCTTTAGTCAGAAAATCCGAAATTAGTTGGTGTAAATATTTTCTTCTTTCCCACAACCTTGATTACGATTAGTTCACGATAATGCACATGATTAGTGCATCCTGAAAGATTTAATTGTCCGTCCGCCGCTCGTGTAGGATTCAAGGTTAACAACTAAAATCTTTCAAATATAAATGAAACACGGAAGACCATCCAGCAGTCACATTCAGCTGATTTCAAATTTCCAGCCTGTTGAAACTGGATATTTTGCCACACAGCTCTACAAATGTGGAAACACTCAATTTTGTCCGTCATTCTTTTTTGGCTAAGTTTCCAGCCAAACCTTGCTGCACCCATAGAAGATGACTTATTTTTGACATCTTTAATCAAAAGCGGAGATCTGGTGACTGGCTCGAGCTCGTGCTGAAGACAGTACTGCATTAATTCGAACTGGGAAGGATCTAAAGAGTTACAGTGGCTACTTCACCATTGACGAAAGCACAAACTCAAATCTATTCTTTTGGGTCTTCCCTGCCCAGGTAATCTGTAAAACATTGTGGAGTATAAGCATTGCGTCTTAAAATTGTCCTTGGGGCATTGTGACACCATCAAATAAGGAAACGTATATTTTAACATTTTCCAGCTTTCGGGGAAAATACCTTAACATTTTCTACTACTGTAAAGAATGAACTTTGTCTTTGCGTAGAGCGTTTCAAATCCCAAAAGTCGTCCAGGAGTATCACAATTCCTTATAATTAGTCTACTTGTGTATGTGCTTCTTTGTAATGCCAGTTCGTTTATGGAACAGGAAAATCCTGAGAATGCCCCAGTCATATTATGGGTGAATGACATTCCTGGATTTAGTTCTCTGCAAGGCGTATTTCTAGAAACGGGTCCTTTCGAACTTGATGAAAACAATGTTGTGAAAGATAGAAATGTGTCATGGACCAAATCTCATTCAATGTTGTACATTGACGCCCCTGTGGGAACTGGTACGATTAAAAATACTAGAAAAAACTAAAAATGACTTTGAAGAACCAATTATTTGCAACATTTTAAAAAATTTCTTTACAGGTTTCAGCTTTCCTGCCAATGAAGATGCGTATGCAAACAATTCGGATGAAGAAGCTGCAGAAATTTACGAGGCACTAAAACAATTTTTTACACTTTTCTCTGATTTCCAACCTCAAGATTTTTATTTAGCTGGGGAAACTTATGTAGGTAAAAAACGGTCATGCATATTTACTAGTTTTTACTAGAGTTTGTTGTACAATAATTATTGGCATTTGATTTCATTCCCAGCAACGCAGATTCCTTACATTGCTAGACACATTGATCAGGAGAATGCCAAAAGTGATGTTAAGATCAATTTAAAAGGATTTGTCATTGGCTCTCCATATGTTGACCCTCAGCAGCATGCGGATCGGCCTTTATTTGAAATTCTCAGATTTTCTGGTCTGCAATTATAGGACATGGATCACTCCTGGAAAATACCACTGGGTTCACAGACTTCCGAAATGTCTTAAAAGACAAGCCTGCCGTGGATGGTGGCAAATTTGAGAAGTTCATAGATACACAGGAAATCCACAAATATCTCCACGTCGGGCTTCACAAATTCATCACCAAGAACCTCAAAGTGTTAAGCCACTTTATCAAGGAAATCGTATCTTCTCATGACGATGTGATTCAGGAAATGCTCGACAAGGGTTACCGGATCCTTCTTTACGGGGCGCAATTTGACATTGTTACTGTTCAAGAGAGCTTGACAAGATTAGTCAGTAATCTGAAATGGAAGGGAGCTGAGGATTATTCTAAAGCCCAGAGAAAAATCTGGAGAGTGAGTGGAGATGTGGCAGGTTACATCAAAATGACTGACAACTTTGCGTATGCCACGGTTCGTAATGCTGGGAAGTTTGACATTCGGGATCAGCCGGAGTGGGTCTTGGATTTAGTGGAAAGATTTCTGTACAACAAAGAGTTTTAAAGCGTGCCTGTACATCATTCAAAGTACGTTAATCAAAACAAAATTGGATGAATATTTTATTTCAGTTTGAGACCTTACTGAATAAAGTGCCAGAAACTTATAAATTTTCTCGCAAACATAAGAGTTTTTATTTTCAAAATAAACATTCACCAGATACTAAAATTTTCAATTGGGTGCCTCAATTGCAAATCTTCCTCCTTTTCATTTTGTCATTTTGATTTGCAATCTCTAACCAGATTTTACAATAATGCCGTTTTTATCGAAGTTAGTGCTCCGTCATGTCTTTAATCCTTATCCAGTGACTAAGTTTCAATCAGAAAACGTAATGTTTAAAAATATATCAAATTTTTATGGCTTGTTACTCTTATCCGCCGGAAAAATATCAAAAAATCAAAGAAATGCTATAGTACTTGCATATAGGAAATCCCAAATGTTCATCATTTAAGACGTAGAACGAAAAGGAAACAAACTATAACTATGAAACGGGGTAGCGAACGAGATCGCATAAAAAGTAGTTCGATTTCAAAGTGATGAGAGCCTAAATCATCATAGGCAAATTTTATAAAAATTTATTTGCATGTAATTTAGTGTATCTGCATCAAATATTCAGGCCGCTGGTTCAAAAAGGACATCCTCCGTTAAATAATGTAAAATCGATTGATTTTGTAATGACAGTAACTACTTACTCTACTCTTGAATTGTGTTTTTCTCTTAAAAACTCGTATCTGTTTAAAACGTATACTGGGAATCGTACGGGCATATTTGAAAAAAAAAATTCTCTGATGTATTTTAAAGTGAAAGCACTTTTTATGATTACCCACTGTCGAGATTTATTCCTTATATACATAATTATATGTAGATAATAGAAAGTGATCGCAGTTTGGAGAAATTATCAAGGGGAGGAAAATTATGGGGTGTCCATTCCAGTACTGGCCAAATCATATCTAAAGATGTAGCCTCTAGCTACAGCTCCACGACAAGTGTCGTTGGTACGCGTACACAATGAAGCTTATATCATATACTTATTGATCGACATATTGAATAAGAGGTTGTTAAATAAGCCAAACTAGTTTATTGTAGTCGGAATTACGTAATTATGTGCATATGTAATTATTTATAATAATGCGTTTCATCCTCAACTAGAAACACTCTTATGGCGTTACAATTGGAATATAGTTACTGCTCACTGAATGAATGAATGAAATCATTAGTTTTTAATACATTTCAGTTGTAGATCCATCAACTTTTGGTGTGAGTGTTAAGATACTCTAAATGTGTCACAAATATTACTAAAGCATTGCTGTACTAGTGTGTTTAACAACAAGTTCTTACAACATCGGTTGTCAATAATTAAAGGACACTGCAGAAAGATAGACGCATTTCCTGGAAATATTTGCACGTTGAAAACCTGTTTTGCTTCAGCAGCGGCTTGTACAATGTCACTTATCTATTTGACCACTAAAACGTCTCAAACTTTCATAATACTATTTTCATGTGCGTGCAGACTGTCGTTCGCTTAGAGACTTGTAAGACTTTAACGAGGAAAAGTTATATAAATTAAAGCATTTTAATCCCTCCATGAAATAAGAGCTTAGTATAAGTGATATGTAATTTCTTGATTTTTAAGTAGTTCAAAGCCAACTATACACAACTCAGATACAAAATTTACAAAGTATTAAAAATCATTGATTTTCGTTTATGTGAAATAATTTATTATTGTTCTTAATTATACATAAATATATTTAACCAATGGATTGCTATATTATTTAGAACTACCAATATGATTTGATTATAAGTAACTCTGGACTATTGATTAAGTGATGTTTACAGATAATTTGTAGTTATTTTACAAAATACTTTCCCAAGGACCTATTCTTGTACAGTCAACGTCAAAATCAAAGTACGTTGTCTCAAAATGAAACTGGAGAGTAGTTTTAAGGTTGAAGGGGTAAAATCGAAATCAAGCTGGGAATTTTTAGCTGACTGTATATTTTCAAATAACTTGCAATTTGAACTGATTTTTACAATTTTAATATAATTTAACATCATAAATATTACAAAACAAATTACTTGATGATAGTCTGTAGTGAAGAAAATTCAATAAAACTACTGTATTGTCTATGCCTGATTAACTCACTAGAGAAAACTGTTGGAAGAAAGTGTGGACAAGGTCTTCGCTCCTTCTTCTGAATAAATCTGCTGACGTAAAATTAAACTCCGAGGAAGTATTGTAACTTGAATGTCTGTGTCTGGTCTCACAATCAGTCAGTCTCTCTTTAATTCGCAAGTTTGAATGAAATTCTTTTATTTATGCATTTTTTATTCTGCGTATTTTAATAATACGCGAACTTTGCACAAATAGATATGTACTTGTCCCCGTTATAGTTACTGTGCTGTTGCACTCATGTGGTTTTCAAAGTTACAAGATTTGGAGAGTGAAAATGAATACCAGGAAACAGAAACTGGTTTATTTAAGAATATGTAGTAAGTCAAGCTACAAAACAAAACGAGCATGGAAGATCATAAGTAATGCATGTACTGTATTATGTATTTAATTTTACTATAAGAGACCCTCATCTCAGGAATATTCTTGGCAACTATCGCTATTATCATTACATGCTTTAATGTTTAAGTTGCTGCTGTAACGTCAGGCCACGACAAGAGTTAAATCAACTTTTATAGGTATGTACTTTTGCTCACAATCATTTACTTACATAGGTATGATAACCTGTAGATACTCTTATAGTCACAAAATGTACACACACGTCCACAGTTATAACGCCAAGAGAATATTTATGAGATTTTCAGTTAAAGCTTCGGATTTCATCAACCTGCCAATAATTCGTTCATTTTTACTTTCATTCTTCATCATTCTTAAGAATTATGCATTACTATTTGTTGAGCATGCTTCTTTCATATTTATACCCATGAACTTCAAAATTCTATTACAAATAATTACAGTGCACCTGTCCATACAAGACTATCCCATAAAGGTACAAAATTTGACACTAATGTGACACACCAGATATCTATACATATTTAATTAGAACGTTCATAAGAACGACAACTGGCACTGGCGGTGGAATAAAATCAGCGATTACATCCCCATAGCTTTGCCCGTTTATACAGAGAATACGCTATTATGTGGAGGTTGCTTGTGCTACAATGAAAGTGTCAAAATGAGATTTCTAAAGCGAAACAAAAATGCAGCCTTTTCGATAAAAAATACATGTAACACACAGTAACAACTGTACTGAACAAACATGTGTTGCAGGACAACGTACAACAGACTCTATCTTAAGTTGCGCATTGTTTCCCAAGAATCATGTTAAGGTGTGCATTTATCAGTACCGTCAGACAGGTTATCCATTCCTAATAATGGGACAACGTCATGGATTGGAGAGGATTCCTTACAATTTATGTCGAGGCAATCGTCATTAAGCTTCCAAAAATGTAGAGTGAGTAGATTAATACCCATAGATTGAATTGTAAGCTCATAGTCAGGCTGAAATGGAAGGATAAAATAATGACGTCGACGGGATGATCTGAAACCGTTGTGTCATAAGGTAAGGAAAATCTTGTCGAGATGCGTTAAAATACGCTATAACTTTTTCGTATAAATCTTCATCCCCAAATCATGTTGAGGCAGATCAATTTTCCCTTTACCGGTGCATACCGAATGTTTACAACACAATTAAATTACAATGAGCAATATCCAGCTCGGATTAGTTTTACTTATCGGTTCACTTTTAATCTCCAATATTTGCCATGGACCTTCAGGGACCAGAAGGGGAGCAGAGATTTCCATTTACGAGCATGAAAACTACCGAGGTATGTAAATATCTGTATTTACTGTAAACACACCAGTTTTTGAAAAATCCTGTTCTTGGTCTCAAAAAGTTTCAATTAATTTTGTTCACTTTGACAGGCATAACTGAAACAATTACGTTGGGAAGTCGCTGCAAGAATTTTGGGGGTTCCTTTAGAAATAAAATCTCTTCAGTAAGATTACACAGTGGATGTATTCAATTATGCCGAGAAGAGCATTGTAATCGTTGCACGGACATTCGGGAGAGCTACGCTGCTCTATCCGAGATTAATTTGAATGATCAAATCCAAAGTATCATGGGGTGCAATGAGGCTTCGGATCATCAATCCCTAGCTGCGGGTACAGGAGACCATAATCGTATTTCATCGTAGCAAAACAGCTCGAGATAAATAGTTACCTGAGTGACAGAATTTTTATATTTTTGTTTGTTTGTACATAATTGTAAATACTTAAACATAACTGTCTGTTTTATGTAATAATTATTTGCATAATGATTGTAAACGCAACTCAAACCCTGAGTTTCCCTGTCGGTATGTGTAAGTCTTAAGGTAAAATTAATGTCGATCAGATGGAAACTAACACCAAATTACTAAAATAAAGTGTCCTCCTAAAATGTATTACCGCTTGGTTATTTTGCTAAGGTTTAAAAGGGAATTGTACATTATTTTATGCATATTATGTATTATTTATACAAAATAAAGCCACCAAAGGTAAATACAAATGTAATTATTAAAATTCATTCGACGAAGTTCATATTAGACTAGAAAAAAAGTTTTCCGTAACTGATTTTAATACATAAATTACTTGGAAGCAATGATACAGACAAAGGTGGATTTACAGGGTGGTCCACCCTAAAAAATTTAGGGCTAGGATAAAAAAGTACTGACTGAGATCCTCAGATTGCATGTATGTATAGAGGCCCACAAATCTGTTTTGAGGGTTAGGGCCAGGGTAAAAATTATTTTATTAATCCACTCCTGGACTCAGATAATAGTGATAACATAGCCCGGTTTGACTTAAGAATGGAATAACAAAGCTGAGGTGGAGTTAAAAAGTTATCTCCTGACATAGCGTAAATCCAAATTATGGATAAATTTAAACAAACAATAGATTATTTTAGTAGGTTACATCATGAAGAGGAAAGTACATAGCTTTCCCACAATTTAACATAAATAGATTATCTCAATACAGTCAACTCTCGCTATAATAGATGCTCAAGGGACCGGCATAATATGTCCCTTATAAACATTAATTCCTTATAAGCATAGTGTTATACACTGTGTACATGGGAATCGGGACATTCGGGACCGCAGATGTCGATCCCTTATATCGAGAAATCCCTTATAAGGATATCCCTTATAGCGAGGGTTCACTGAACATACATACCTGGGTGTTGGACTTCATATCTAGTGGACATACACACATACGTACATACATGGTTAACTTTGGAACATAATATACAGAAGCAGATTTTTTTTGCTATTGGCAAAGCTGGGAGCATATCCTACATGTATGCCTACAAGTAGGCAAAATTGTAGGCTATGCTCAAATTTTCACATATTTTGTAGGCATTTGTATGTAGGCTGCTTATTTCGAGGGAAACAAATCTGCAATATATGTATGCTGGGAATAATCAATACGTACCTACATAAAAAAAGGTGCATAATTTCATTTTAGTTTTGCAGGTACGATTCAATTACGACAAAGAGGTATGTCGGTTGTAGGTAGGGACAAATCTCGGGAGTGATGTACTTATGTAGGTTATAGGTAGGGTCAACACTCGGGAGGGATGTATGTAGGTTGTAGGTGGGGTCAAGTCTCGGGAGTGATTTATGTAGGCTAAAATGTAGGTTGTACGTAAGAACGTAAAAATATATAGGATTTAAGGTATGCGAATGCTTTGCCCAGCTTTGGCTATTGGAATGATCTGGTCATGTAATATTACATGCATTATATGTTATGTACGGATACAAAATATACACATAGTTGCAATAAATATAAAATATAGATAAAAATACTACGGCGGAATTTCTCAAAATCCCATCTGAGTTTCATTTGTATTTTGAATAACTGCAGTGACTTTGTGCGTGTGCCATTTCAATATTAACTAGTAGTATTATTAGAACTGGATCCGCAAAGCAATTCTTGTTTTAATTACGATTTTAATAATACGTGTGAATTTCCTTTGGCTAAAATTAAACTACATTATTTGGTGCCCTGGGATTGTTCGTACAATAACACCAATCATAAGGTAAACCTTCAACGAGTTTTACAATTTTCTTCGAAGAATTTAATTTCAAGAGAATTTGAGAATTTTGTTGCTTAATCTGAAATTTATTCAGGCATAAGAAAATGCAGAGAAAATTTGAAGATTTTTATTCTTGGCTAGGATGTTTCCACGCACAATTACAGCATTATTTGGTCAAAAGACCTACAGATGTTTTTGAAATGGGAAAGTTTCCCGTAACCCATGTTTTGTTGTTTGTTAAATATAATTTGCTCTCCAGAGGGATAGTTAATAGATCCGCACAATCTCCAATTGAGTTTGCCACATTGCACCGTCCTCATGAGAACAACGATGAAAGGAACGAACTTTTACCGATGTAATTCGTGATTTTAAGAAATTACCAACAATAGGGTTTAAAAAGGACAGTGATGAATGCCGATGGACGCTAATTGTACCTATGTAGAGTACGCAGTGAAAGTTCGTTGAAATATAAGATGATGAGTCAAATGAAAAGTCATTGCATATTACCACTCAGGCTTTACCGTCAGTTTTTTACGTAAAATTTACTGTAAATTTTCCATAGTTCCATGGTTCACTTGACCACATGGGACTACTTTGGCCGTCAATTTTTCCCTTACCCAAATACTTACACACGTCAGTTTTTCGAGAGCTACACATTCATATTTTAAAAAACTTTGGGTCACATTACGTTATCTATGTTACGAACCCGTAATATTATTAGTGTGAGAGTAATTACGCTGCCTTTGCATTTTTCTCATTGTAAATGAAATTTTGGATGTCGTTAAGATATTCTATTTAAGATAGTCGTCGTCATGTGGCAAATTCTATTCCCAGCAAAATACAATTACCAATTTGACTATAATTTCCTTGTTAGCAAGTAGATTCAATGATCTCGGCAGTTTGAATAACGTTAGAACAACGACATCATCTACAAAATAACGAATATGAAACGTTTTGCTACCCGATCTATACATAGATGCTTATTAAGTATATATAATTTTCAAATACAGGTTGATGTGTAAGTCCTTGATTTAGGATTCTTTCAAATACGTAGGAATACACGTTAGGAGGATCTCAAAATCTAAATTGAAAAAATGTTGATATGTAATTACATAAGTAATTTTGAAGTTGTCAATTTTGCAGGCAATTTGGCCACCCAGAAACATTTCAAAACCTACATAATTAGGTTAGGAGTGTATATAGCAGAGCTTTAGGGAATTCAATTATATTTGATGTCCTTATCCTAGGTCCGAAATCGCAACCGCAGCAACAAATTTTAATTAGATGTTGTCGACTATTTTTACAAGTTTTTACCCGTCGTGCCAAAAATTCTTTACTTAAGAGCCTGTCAAGTAAATTCCTTGACAATCTATAAAATTCCCTGCAAATAAGAGTCAAAACATTTTCTCAAATAAATTTTATGCTGGAGTGAGAAAATGATTATTTTGAGATCCCTAACAAATTTATTCTGACTGATTCTCAAGTTTTTGGAACCAAAGTTGGCCTGGGTTAAGGAGCAAAACGTTAGAAAATTTGGAATTATATTTTCTACTGTTGCGGATTTCATATATATTTTTTTAGTTACTGCTGGATTTTGGGACAGATGAGCTGAACGACATTGAACATAAAGGGTCTTCTTTATTTTTCTTTAGCTCAGAATGGTGAAAAATAGTGGTTTCCCCTTTTTCTAAAAAAATTTTTTTTAGAAGGAAGAGGATCCAAGTTTAATTTTTTAAAAACTGTATCGGCATTGGCCTAGGTAGAGTATTTAAATCCGCTTGTATGGAATTATATTTTTAATGACGCATGTGGATGGACTAATGAATGTTTTACATAAGTCTTAAACCGTTTCCATTTTCCAGATTTGAACAGCCTTCTGCTATTTGTATTCCATGATAATGGAATTAAATCTGATAAATTCTGGAGGGGAAATAACAAGAACAAATTACGAAGCTTTACTTTCGGATTTCTTTGAAAACAATGAAACAATCTCCCTGGGAAATCGCACTCTTCCGGAAATTACAAAATATATTGACCGCACGATCAATCCAGACAATTTGGGAGTATTCTTGCTGGAGGGAAAACTAATAGAACGACACCAGTATGCCGAACTTGTAAGATATTGGTCTTCAAATTATATTAAATAATTCTCAGTAACTATACCTTTTATCAATCCTTACTTCTTTTCTGTTTTGTTTGTAGTGTGCAAAGTTAACGGACAACGCTAAAAACACATATTTATACATTGGTTTGCTCGACATAAAAGTGGAGACCAGAGAACAATATTTGAATTTTTTTATAGCACTTTTCAAATCCGGAAATGATAATGTTGCTCAAACGTTATTCAAGGCACTTAAAAGGTTTCAATCCAACCAATCAGCGTGGGAAAATACAGCCAACCCATCAGATTTTGTATCTATAGACATCCCAGCAGCATATGAAAACACAGCTAATAATATAATTCCATTATTGCAAGATGGACATCATGCTGCTGAAACTTCTTTCGAGCGAACAGGCTTGACACCACGTACTTACATAAAATGTCAAAACTAAATATATGGCAAATACGTAATTACATCCATGTGTAGAATGTGATCAACACTTTTTATTACAGGGACTACCAAAATGCTAAAATACACGTTTCGGTTTGCTGTTGTAATAAGTTCGTGCATTGTTGGGCTGGGACTACTGTATTTAATACATTCAAGGTTCACATCCAATGACGAGCGGCTGAGTGCATTATTATTAACTCGGACTCAAACTGCTCCCGAACCTCAACCTGCAAATCTGCTGCCCGAAACGCCAAAAGCCAAAGACGTTCAATTTACAACAGCTTCATCAGCTCCTACCAAGACTAGTACTTTACATCCTCAGCAGTCAAATGAGCCGGCACGAGAGGGCCAGCTTCATAATTCCCAACCTCGGGGGCAATCGAATGTCACAAGCCTTCCTTCCCCAGAACCATTGCTGATGAAAAACGAAACGGGTCAACAGTCCCCCAATGCAGTATCGTCATCTCCTGGAATTTATAATCAACAGTCTGGAATTGCAAGCCTGCCAAAAAATGAGATAGCCTTAGCCATCGGGTCTCCGGTGCCTAAGTTTGTGCAAACTTTATTTTTGAGCTCTCAGTCTTGAACTGAGAGTTATTCCATTTCCTTCTGGTTTGAATCCTCCGAGATTCCTTATTGTTTTCCATTTTTAGTTGCAAAGTTATTGTTGATTAAATAATTGTTTCAGTTTCAGTTTCCTTGAATAAATAATTAGCCTTCGGGTTATTTGATTCATTTGTTGTGTGTATCAAATTGAAGTCTTTTTTAATTGCATTGATTCAATTAATTTCACAAATAGAACGATTAATAATTAATGGATTTAGCGATTGGTGCTCAAAGTATAGTGACCCAACCATGATCCTTATAATATTTACATACTACGCATTTTAATTGTTTACTTGTGCGCACAGTTCCACCCTTGATGAGATCAGTGCTCGGTACGGGTACGAAATATCGGTACAAGAAGTACGGGTATTGCAATAAGGCCTGATCAACTGCTGGCAGGATTAAGCCCCATTGACGTCCCGAGATAAAGGGAGGTAGTACGCCCCAGGCTTTTTCTTAAATACGGGCATTAGAGGCTCGGAATTGATGCAAACGTGTTCAATTTCATACTAGGAACTTAAATTAATTTTTTTAAACTAATCGGGTCACATGATACAAGACCTGGTTTTGGCCGCTTAGAAATGCTTTACTCGAGTTGTTGTATATCGATTTGTACAAAATAAAATGCGTTTGTGCTTAAAATCAAATCCCAAATCGCATTTTGGTAACTAATGTTTCACCCCGGTATCCGCAACGGGCACCATGATGCCCGGAATGACCAAGCGATTACACGTTGTACCAAATTAATGATTGTGTTTATTTTGAAGCACGGTTTTAATATAAATATGTTATTATTGTTGTGTCGCTATTTCTGTACCCGGGTAGAATGATACTTGGTCCTTGAAAAAAAAACAGCAAAAATTTTCAGTAAATTAAAAAAGTGAATTCCCACGATACTAGATGGAACTATCTTTAATGAACGATCCATACCGGGTAACATAATAACTGAAGCGCAATACTAAATATTCGTACACCAGGTAGTAAGACTAAAAGGGTATTAATAATAAGCTATAGGTTATTGTTATTTTGGATATTCAAAAATACTAAAAAATCTACAGAAGTTTCCAACGTACGGGCAGTAGTTGAAATAGTCAGGCTTTAGAGGGATTCAAATTTTTGGTAGAAACCAGTGGCCGCTGAAAAAGAGCGCGTAATAAATTTAAAATTTGTTTGCGCAAACCACGCGTACTAATGCCAATGCAAAATACGAGTTTCGAAATATTCATCAAAAAGGGTGGAAAAATACATGTTTGTTTCACGGTATGACTGGTACTTAATTAAAATATATACTTGTTTGATTAGCTATGATTTTATTCATCAAATTATTAATTATTATAATTACTTCGAACACATTACGGAAAAGTCAATTGAACACAAAATCAGACTTTATAATTTATTTGTCTTCGAGGCCTTAATATCATGGGGAGTTGATTAAGGGTATTATCCGAAAGGTGACTTGCAGATGAATCCAAAATTGGTACGTACGTACTATCTAAATCATCTTGACTTGCAGCCGGAGTAAAGGAACTATCTAAGGATCTACCACTGCTTGCTTCTGAGTGTAAAGTAAAAAATAACAGTTTGTTTTTTGTACACTGTTAATCATCTAATTATTTGTGACAAAATATTGCACTTACATTGACTTATATTTTCGTAATGGATGACTTCTTCCTAATCAATGTCCGGTGTATTGTCCCTTGTGAGTGCTCTATTCCGATTGCAACACATTCGAAGACATTCTGGAGCAATAACATTTCGTCTAGGACTGTACCTTGTTTTATGGTAGTAACATTTGTATAGTCGAAATCCCACGATAGCAATGGATGTAGCTATAATTGGAATTATTATCCATAAATAAACTACAAAATATAAACCAATGAACATGATATTACCAAACGTTTTAACACGACTACTCGAAAAAATTTATTTTGAAAAAGCTTCTTTTTATTATGCATAACTATAACGCACGTTTATAACCATATAGCTCCTGTTCTATAAATACGGTCCTATTCTCTAACCACTTGCCAACTTCTTTAGGAAGACGATCTGCGGGACACGCTTTCGAAAACTGCCTTCTTCACAGTCCCCGCATGTTTTCTCCAGTTCTCACACAAGTTGTTGTCTTATTAGAAAATTCCACATACGTACAACCATTGGATATGCAATCAGCACATTCCAATACAGCTTTTATCCAGCCTGAAAGTTAACAAAAACGTTGTTGTTACAATTATTTGGCTCCTTGGCATCAGTAAAAAATGCCAATGTTCTAAAAACCAGATTTTTAGCAGTAATAAAAATAGAATACTAACTCCGCTTCAAACGCAGGAACACTTAAAGCTAATTGGGTTAGCAACAGAATTAGCAAGACTTTACAAATGATGCCAATCCATGAACCCTTTTGCCGATAACACCTTCCTGATTCCTTCTTTTGAATCTCCCTGATGATTTTATCAATTCTTAGCAACGATGAAATCGCAAAATCTAATTTTTGCAGGGCCAATTCAGTTGCCAAATCATCAGGAAACTCTGTGACGGTTTTAAACAAATTGAAATGTATTATCAATATTTTTTTAAATATGCAGGAATATTTTTTGAAATAGTTTTATTTTGATCTCACCTTCAATCATGATAGAAGTATTATCTTAAGCGTCTACGGAAACATTTTTTTCCTAACCCGAGTTTCCATGATAAATGCTAGAAAAGAAGGAGCCTTCCTCGAAGCATCAAAGCAACAGTGCACGGAAAAAGTAAGGCGCTGGAATTTTAGAAAGAATAATTGCTGATAAATAATATAAATTGAATTAAAAATGTGAAAGACTGGACATTTTCAAATTCTACACATTATTTACTTAATTCCTTAATTCTCATATAATGCATTAACAAGCTAATTAACTCAAGTTAATTAGCTTATTCAATTCCGCCAGCTCCCGCTGACGCTCCTGCTCAGGAGTAGAAAATTGACTACTTTGGGATTGCTGAGCCGCCCCCGTGGGCCTTTTTTCCGAGAGTGTTTGTAACTGCCTAAGCACTTCTGGGTTGGCCAGCAAAGAGCCAAGAGCATCAAATTCTGAGAGCACTTTCTGTTGAATCTTATCCGCTAACGAAGGTTGAGCCTGTGACATTTGCTGCTGCTGCGATAACTTGACTGTTGTGATAATCCCGGGGTTCTGTCTTTATTCTCATTATTTGGCTCCACATCGTCATCGTAGTCATAATCTAACAACTCCTTTATGAAATGTACCTGAAAATGTTTCAAAACAGTATCTTAGAATAGCATTTAAACGACGTAAGCAAACATATTAATTGTATGTACATAACAAAATGTTTTTACACGCTCTAAAATGGGCAAAGCATTATGTATAGTGCTTCAATTGAAAACATCTTACCTGGCCGAAGTCACCACCTTGGGAATTCTTAGCTTGGGAACTATTATTGTTGTTTTGCATCGCCTCCGTAGCCCGCTGCTGTAAATTTATCTTTTCCCATACGCATGATTTATTTTCGCTAAGTCAAACAATGGCGCTATGACATCTGGCACGAAAATTTTATTTTTTTCCTGAGATTTTCGACACGAATTATTTTTGCTAAAAGAAAAAAACACCAAAAAATGAATTTTATTTTTGTTTTTAGTACGTACTTGCCAATAAAATACAAAATTTCCATCTACATTAGTTCTTACAAAAACGAATTGAAAAAATATGAACCGAGCCTGCGGTCTGGTGGTGTAGTGAATCTGTAAGGTTGCAGAAGAGTCGGCTTTCGACTCTAGCTCACCCCAAAATAATTTCAGGTCCTTTCTATCTTTCCCTATACACTATCGATATGCAGATGAGGTCTGGAGGCATGTTGCGCATTCTTGGAAGAGTATTAGCAGGAGTAGTGTGTGCCGTACACTGATAATGATTCGTAAGATGAATTGGTGTATTTGTATATACTTCGACTGCTGATACCTCGGATAAGATTGTGTCCGTGGCATGTCCCGTGTCTCCTCCCTTGTCTGCATATCCTCGGTCTCTATCTGTAGCTTCACATTTCACTCTCTCTATAGTTAAGTCTGCGTATGTGTGTGGTGATATACATGCTTGCGAGACTGCGTTGATGCTGTGTGACACCGGGTATGTGCTTGGAAACTGTATGTGCTAATGTATAGCGGACTGCACACGTAGCGGGGGCCTAGACCTCTAATTTCGGTTATTAGTCATATGATGACGAGTTTACATGCAGGCCTGTGGTTGAGTAAGTGTGGAATGGGCTGCTGCCCCACTTCACAGTACGTATAGCTAATGGGCCAGAATGGCTCCAATTTGTAAATAAATTAAAGAGAATAAAGGAGGTAAAGAAAACTCTGTAAGGCCCTAAGGGCAAACAATCGGAGTATAAACCCCAATATTATATTATTATTAATTGAAAAAATATCCAACGTAGTTTTACGTACTTTGCCGTCATCCGGACATTTGTACAGATGAACAAAAGTATTGGCCAAATTACTAGCTAAACGCAAAGCAAAAACGTCCTTTTCCGGCCCGAGCTGATGACGGGACTGTCGGATGATTGAGTCTATTACGTACAAACTTGGAATTAAAGGCGTGGCCCGCAGGAGATTTCCCAACCCAACCCGAGTCTTACCCACAAATACGTAACCCGAACCCGCCCGACCCGAAAGTCAACCTCTGAAACGTCGACCCGCCCCGACCCGACAGTATTTTTTTAGGCCCGCGCCAGACCGCAGCCCACTGAGTTTCAGGTGACACAGCCCGACCCAGCTTGCGGGCCCCCGCGGGGCCCGCAATTGTTTAAGAACTTAGTAAAACGCTGTCAGATTCGCTTCCCATCACAATGTCTAAAACAAAAGTATAAACCGTAGAAACCGAAGAATAAATATTATTTAAGTTTTAAAAAAATTTTAATATCTGTAGTTGGTTCGATTTTTAATTTGTGTTTAAAAATCCCTTTGCAGGAAACGTTAACTAATGGTAAGAATACTGCTCTAACAGATTTCAGAGCAGCAACTTCAAAACGTTACAAGTCACAGTCACACAATGATAAGCGAAGAACACGATGAATAGTAACAACCAACACTTACAAAGGCAGAAACGTGAGCAATCACAAACGGACGCAAACCACATAATTCTGGAAAAATCCTAAACGTCGGTGATTGAAATTTAAACGTTTTGCGGGCTGCTTGCGGGCCCAAGGTATATTTAAATCCTGCCCGAACCCGCCCGCAGCCCGCACTATGTGCATAAATTTCAACCCGACCTGCCCCGTTGAAATACAATAAAAACCCAACCCGATCCGCAACTTGCAACACGACAAAGCATTAAACCCGAACCCGCCCATAACCCGAAGTTTTACCCGCGGGCCACGCCTTTACTTGGAATATTGTACTCCGACTTGCACTACAAGGCAATAAAACATCATTATCAATTGTACGTATCATCCAACCTTCCGAGTTGATCAGAAACAATTCTCAAATGAAACAGTCCTAACATGTTTTACCCCCTTTTTGTATTGTGACGATGGTTGAAATCATATACACGATAAGTAGAAATAAAGATGTGTAAGCTTTTTCCTAAGATCTAGTTTCGGAACTGTGACGTGGGAAAAGTAACGGTTACCAATATTTGACTACCACTTGAGAAAATTTAGCAGCGCCTTATCTACCCACCAAAACAAAGTTGTAAACAGTTCGGGATAAGAATATTTAATCAAAAGACAAATAAACGACTGGAATTTGGTATTTCCATACATATTTAATCTAATTAAGCTAAAATCATGCTGGAAAACTACAGTGAAAGAGATGTGTTCATTGAACCCCAAAGCCGTGTTGCCAAGATAATCATCCACAAAATATTCCATGCTGAAGGCATGGAAGTAGGAGCCCTTACCACCTCGGCCCGTAATGCGGGGGGATTTGGATCTACCGGACACTAATAATGTAAATAATTAATTGGAATTTGTAATAATAATAAAAATAATAATATTTTTGTGTAAAATATTAATTGGATTTTTTAAATAATACTAAAAATAATATTTGGATTTTGTAAAAATCTAAAAATACGCTTCACTTTCCAGTGCCCGATCCATGTATTTGACCTAAACAAATGTTCACTCACTATGTACCTGCTATGTAGCACTTGAATAAACTATTTGCATATACGTTTACGTGCCCAATTGAACTACGGTCATCCCCTTAAGATTCACGAGTGACGTGGGGTTGCCGCATTGTTAAACGTACTATTAGTTTTTATGAAGGATTTTTCTTGAATTTTAAAAATCATTTGTCGAGGTTCAGATTTTCTAATTATAATATGCACATTTTTGCGCACTGTTCCATCCTTTATGAGATGCCGGTGCAAAACAGCTAAGCCGTCAAACAAACGGTTGTAAACTTGGTCTCCAATCTTTTTATCCCTGGTCCATTGGTTATCAAAGTTCCTTTCAGTCATATTTCCCTGATATTTTTCCAATTGTTTCTGAGTTTTAAATTTCGTTGCTAATTATTTTTCAAAATGCTACGTACCATTAATTTATTCACCTAATGTGAATACATTACCTTGTACTTTTACTGGTATGGCAAATAATATGGTATTACTGCCTGTCTAAAGAATACGTGAGTAGTAGGAATCTTTTATATCGAGTATACTGCATGCTTGCAACAAGTTCGTTAACTGAACTAGTTCCTGAACTGAACTTTTTAAGAATATTTAACATTTTGAGTGAACTTGAATGAACGGAAATACATTAATAGAATGAATGGCTGAACGTGAATTGAATTATTTTTCACTTTGAATGAACTTAAATTATTAGCGATAAGTATAGCAAAGCGATGAACTGAACTTAGTTGTGCTTCAGGAAATAATAGAATGTGTGGTTACCGATATCTTATTTGACACATTGACGCCACTTTTTCAAATGCAAATACCACAAGCTGATCGAATTTATTATTTATGTGTTTTTATCATTTGTACTGAGCGATTCATCGTGGAAAACCAGACATAAAAACACCGCCATTATTGCTGCATGCCAAAATGAATTTCGTCATTTGGTTCAATGTGTAATAATTGTTAAGTTTGAATTAATGTCCCCGAAAATCCCACCTCAAAGTAATTTTTGATACAATTATATTTTTATTAATACCAGTATTTCAAAATGGGACAGTAGCTTATATTCTTCATTTAGTTTACCTAAGAATAGAAAATCAAAGTAAACCAGACAATGAATAGCATTTTTCTACAATGCTGAAATCGGGATTCGTTCCCCGTTTAAATATTTAAATGCAAAATTAAATAAATAATTATTAAAAATGAGCTGAATTGAACGACTAATTGATTTAACTGAACTAGAACTGATATAATTGCAAAATAAATTTGAACTGAACTGAATGAGCGGTAAAAAAAATTACAGTCAACTTGAGTAAATTTATTTGTATTTTCACAGCGAACTGAATTGAACTGAATGTGTTTGGAATGCATGGATTATGGAGTTGAACTTGAATTGAATTTTACTTCGAAGTTGCAAGCATGGTATACTGTATGTACACTTGCCCTGCGACTTGTTTATTTCTAACTGTGGAAAATAACTGTAATAGCAATTTATAAGTGTTCCTTGTTTATTAGAACGTCTCCAAAAGAGGCAAAACTTGAATTTGTGTACAATAATGGGCTGCTCTGATATTGGGACAAATGCATGCTGCTGTAAATTGGAATGTATCCAATGGTTGTCCATTTTACAGAGATCATGCATTTACACGGAAGTGTTTTATGGTGAGACTGCACTGTACACGTTTTTATGGCGAGTAGGTGTATAGACATGCTACAATGTTGATCTTTGAAGTCAAGATCAAGCCTAACTAAAACTCGTTCCAATTTGCAGTATGTATATATTCAGTGCAAGGAAAAGTTTTTGAACAAAAGAAACAAGCAGGATTCTCCAAACATATGTAATTTCGCACATTTACACGTCAGAACCTGGGAAACATTTGAAAACAATAATGTTTTCTACTATTAATGTCAGCATCCGCATTCTCACCGGAAGACAGAAGACATGGATAGTAGTATCTATTTCCCACATTTATCTTAGTCATTATTTGTACCGAAGTCTCGGAAAATCCATACCTAATAATGTTGTTTTCCCACGTAAGTATGTACAGGGTGCCAAAACAGTTATATCATATATGGCCCATGTATGGAAGGGAATTATTCAATTCCCTTTGTAGCAGTTTCAGATTATTCAAAATGTGGTCCAACCTAAGGTTCTCAACCGATAGGATACTTTCCCCATCCTATCAGCATCCTAACCGACCAGCATTTGGACCGATAAAACTGAAGCGTATCCGATCCTATCTGCAGATACATGACTCAATTGTAAAAGTTAAAATTGATCGCAGAGTTTGGCTTTTAGTTTTAAATACAATATACTGCTAGATAATAACGTATTGTAATGACAAGAAACACAGATGCACATAATTATATGTTTGCTTATCAAAACATTGAATATAAATAATTTAAGAATTGAGTTTTTTTGTTTTGCATATCAGATATTCTCAAGAATTAACTTACTTGAAACCTTTCACAATTTGAAGCCTATAAGAACAGGTAACTAGAATAAGTAGCTGAAATTCAAAATATGACTGAATTTCTGGTCATAACATAAATACTTGATGGCATGTTTATATTCGTGAGGTTCGGTTTTAGATTTGCTACAAAAGCTACATGAACTGAAATAAGTACAATCACGGTTTTTTTACTCCGATGACTACCCGCCCGCAACCCGTCAAGTGTAATTTTACCCGCATCCTTCCAAAACCCCGTGCGGGCCGGACTTTTTACGGGCTGACCCGCAAATACTAACCGTCCGAGATGCTCTATTGCAGAGATCAAGAAAGGGATGCAAAATCAGGATTTTGGGGCAAATTCTTGTATTACGACATTTTATAGGGTTTCATTTTTGCTTTATTTAATATTCCCGGTTCAAATATTGCGATCTCAGGAGCTAAACTTGTAAAATAAAACGGAAATGAACAACAACTTTTCTTTTTACACATCGTTGGAAAATTGCATTAAGCTTGCATAGTTATAAGATCAAAAATTTTCAAGTAGGAAGATGTCACTAGATTTAAACCATTTCCACAAAACAGTTCTAAAACGACAGAGTTTTAAAACATTCTGATTAGCGTCAAATCGTAAATGGTAATAGCTCCAACAGTATTCCTACTTTCGAAAATTGATTATCTTAAACATTGGAAATTTGATTCTTTTTTACCATTCCTCCTAATATGAGCGACGGGCAGGGGTTAGATTATTGTGGGAAGACGGAAAGATTCTTCCCTGGGAAAACATATCGGACAGGGGCAAAAATCAGGCTGGGAGATTTCGAAGGGAAGAGATTGTTTTAGTAACAAATTTCAAAATTGTTGACGTCTTCTAGGGAAATTATGTTTTGTAAACAGAGATTTACAAATATTCTGTCGTTTTCTAGCAGGGTTGGTTTGGTTTAAACCAATTATTTAAACCATGGTTTAAACCACATGGTTTTTAAAAATAAAAACCAATGGTTTAAATCAAAGGTACAAAACACCTGAAATTTGAACATTTTCAATCCAAAATGCTTATATTTCGTCGTGCACAAAACTTACATTTTGAATTCCACCCATTTTAACAGGACTCACCTCCTTTATTACTTTGTTTTTATTTCATCTTTGTCGTGAACTTACATATTTACTTACAACTCAAGTAACCGTCGCCACATGCAACTCTTTAACCAATAGATGCCCTTAGAATCACATATGATGAATGGATGCCATAAATGTGTCATTCATCCAATAACTTCCATCGACTTTCGAAAATAAATATTTCGAATGGGATTTCTCGTTGGACAATTTTAGTTGGACACGGGAGACCTGTTATTAACGAGTTAGAATTCAAAAATTCTGCGCGATTTTCCGCGCAAACTAGGGCGAGATGGCCCGAACTTTTGTTCTTGCTGGGACATTGGGCCAGGTTACACAAAATTTAATTTGGATCCCGAGTGGGCGTATGGCGAGGGATATTTGTTAGCACATTATTTAATAAACAAACTTTTGGAAGAAAACAGGACATTGTGTGGTTAAACTTTAGGGAAGTGAAGTAAATACTGTAATAGTAGCTTCTGGTTTTGTACGTTTAGAAATTCGGAATCGTTTGTAGAATGAAAAAGCTGCCAAACTTGTGTTTATACTACAAATTTATCGTCAAAATTATATCGAAATTATTAAATATTTAATGCTTTATGCTGCTTACTGAGTTTGGGAAATAAGTAAATTTGTTCAAAACATGTTTTTGCATATTAATGAATGTTTTGGATTGAAAATTTGTTTAAACAAAAAAAAACAGGTTTAAACCAAAAAAACCTGGTTGTTTGGTTTTTTTGAAAAAAACCAAAAAAAAAACCCCAACCCTGTTTTCTAGCAGGTATTTTCAAAAATGCGAAGTGTGGTCTGGAATGATTTTTGTCAAATGGGATTTTCAAAACTGTTGGCCTTTTCTTGTCTTTTGATATTACCATCAGATTCGGCTGGGCAAATCAAACATTACCTTCCAGGGAGATATACAGAAATCAGAACCCGACACCGATGCCTGCGCTCATTATAGTAAAACATCACAAGTATTTTCTCTCGTTACTGCTGAACAGTGATTCAGAGACAACCCTGAATATTTTCTTTTCGTCTTCCACTCCTGTATACGATTCAAGGTCGACAATAAAAAATTTCTATTTACACCGTAGAAATGGAAGAACAATCGTAGCATACGTCTGATTTAGCAATTTGCATCTAGTTCAATCTATACCTGACTTCGCACCAATTTGTTTAAAAAACTGCAAAGAATTTTTCAAGTTACAGGTGTGCCTTAAAGTAGTACTGAGGGTATGAGCAAACTAGTTTTGGTGGAATTTTGAAAATCTGGAGGGGGCAACAAAAAATGTTTACTTGCAATAAGACTTGTTTAAAACCGAGCACATTGGAGCTTCAGCCAGAAAATCAGAAATAAATTGGAGTAATTATTTGCTTCTTTCCCATAACCTTGATTACGATTAGTTCACGATAATGCACCTAATTAAATCATCCTCAAATATTTCATTATCCGTCCGCGGCTCGTGTAGGATTCAAGGTTAGCAACTAAAATCTGCCATACACAGTGATGCGCCCGTTACGTTACTTTTACCCAACAATAATGCAATAACGCCATTTTTCACGTAACGGCCTATATTTGGAGCAGATAATAACGTAAAGGTAACGGAACTAGGGTGTGCTAAACATTTATCGGAATAACTATAGCGTTCCAGCGTGTGTAAGCAGAAAACGACATTGTAACGTAACGCAACGCTATCAAATTAATATATGCATGTACATATATATTTTTGATTTATGCATTGGCTTCTATTATTGTCTTTGCTTGGAGTAACTGTGCATGCAAATAAACGGGGGAATGTTAAAAACTTGAGTTGGATGTGGACACCCCGAGCCCGGAACATCATTTATGTGCATTATTGAAAACACGAGAAATTTCAATAGAAAGTTTTCGGCTCTTGTTTTGCTCAATCCACACGCTCACAAAAACGATGTGTGATCGGTTTAAGAATTAAGTTTTGGTCCTAACGGAGTTTTTAGTAACCACGGAGAATACTGCTGCTAGTAAAAGCAGAAAAAAGGAATTTCAAAAAAGGAAAATGACGAGATTACCACACCACGTAGTCGGGAAGCGGATCACATTGCAGCTGAATAAAGAACTGCACAGAAACTGTAAATTTCGCTACAATTCCTGCATACCAGGAACGTCTGGCAACACTAGTTGTTTGACATTTTAGTTTATAACGAGCGGACAATAATAATAACGATAACGGAGAGTAACGGCTATTTGATATTTTGTAATGGTAACGAAAACTAACGCTGAAGTATAACCGTTGTCTTGTAGTAACGGAACGGTAACGCTGAATTTTGCATACGATATTTAGTAACGTAATGATAAATAACGACACTATTAAAACCTATCGTAGTAGTGTAACCTAACGTAACGAATATGTGGATGCGCATCTCTGGCCATATATAATTACCTGAAAAACGGAAGACCATCCAGAAGTGACACTCACAATCAGCTGATTTCAAATTTTCAGTCTGTTGAAACAAGATACTTTGCCACACAGCTCTGCAAATGTGGAAACACTCATTTTAATTATTCGGATAATTTCGGATATCCGCGGGTCGGATCGTGTTTTTTTGCTTGTAGATCTGGTTAAATAAAAGGAAGTAACGGGATACTTAGTGAGCGCTGTAATTTGTTCGTTTTGTTTTGTTCTCTTCCGAAATGAACAAAAGTAGAAAAATTTAAGTTTTGTTTTGTTCACCGAGGTTTGTTTTGTTTTGTTTTTTGAACAATCCGTATTGTTTGTGTCTTAATAAATACAAAGTATTTAACGAAAGCGCAAGTGTGGGAATAATTCTATATAAGAAGAAAGATCCCAGCATTACAATATGACCAGGACATGCATTGCATATGTGCATGTCACAAGTAATTCTTGTACAAGCAGAACTGACAAAGTCGGAAATGATTTTCTACTTGATATATGTATATACGTACATGTTAGTCGTATGTTATAGCTTGTACCCACAGTGCAGTTGAAAGACTCGCAATCCGCCTTACACGATAGGAATAGTGCAATCTCCCTAGTCAATTCTAGTCTACTCCCTTTATGTTAACATTTTGAGTTGTCTATTCTATTCCATTTTACTTTGCAGTAAGGCTATTCAAGTCTAGTCTATTCAATTTCCTTCCACAACCAGGCTACGCTATTCAATTCCCTAGTTTCCTGTTTCCCTCCTAGAACTGCCTAGTAATGTTTTGTAGAAATTTTAAGGTTCAAACACCCTCGCTTAAAAAAATAATTTTGAAATTATTGAAATTTGTTTGCCATAAAATTTTGTATCAACCTTTGTTCCGATTTTCGTTCCAAAAATATTATTAAAATTTTGCGACATATTGAAAATTGCGTTTTGAAAATTGGGAGCGACAATTTTAATTTTTGTGCATTGAATTTTCACTGTTTTCAACCCTTTTCTCTTACATTGTGATTAACAAATTATCTTAAAGGACCTATCGACGATAGATTTTATGGGTCCGATTAAGGAAAATGTAGCATATCTAATAAATACAAACGTTCGCAATAACTCGAAAACCACACCGAATTAAAGGTGCACCAAATAATTTCTACAGACATTTTTATAGAACCCACAAATAATTACTCCTGCTGGGCAAGACTATGGTGCAGTTTAGAGGGACTAAAATAATATAACAGGAGGAATCCATTTTTTTTATTGGTGTACCTATGTGTGTATTATGTCAGTATAGATATATGTACACTTTGTGGTTTCACACGCTCATGACAGAACCTGGAGAAACTTTAATGACATTATCTCACATTACTGGTTCCGACGGTCGAACTGGTCGACTTAGGAACATGATAACATATCCGATTAAATTCTTATAAAAATGTCCACAACTACAAAACCCTGAACCATGCACCAAAAAAACGATGGTAAAATGGCAACAATAGAACTTCTACTTTTTCCATATCATATGTCATACTCGTAAACATAGAACAATTTTTAAATTTTCCTTGAAAGTCCATAAAATTACTACCAACTAGCATTAAAAGATATTTTGAAAAAACTGGTTTTGCAGGAATTCGGGAATTCAAACTTAAATTTCCGTTTTTTTCAAACAAAATTCGAATTTCGTTTTACTTTTTTTGAACTATGCTCAGTTTTATAAAAGAATTTTATACCGGCATTTTAAACAGATTTAAAAAGATTTTCAAAAACAATTGGAATTGATTTTTTTTACCATCCCTTCTTATATTGGCCACAGGGTACACTATTCCTTGGCACCCTATATACAACCTTGCTAGGAATATACTTCCACTTATGTTATTGGCACATTCGAAAAGTTGCATTGTTCCTTACTTCTAAGAAGACTTGTTGAAAATTCAGCCAAATAGAGTTGCAGCCAGAAAATCAGGAACTAATTGGAGTAATTATTTGCTTCTTTCCCACAACCTTTATTACGATTAGTTCACGATAATGATCATAATTAGAGCATCCTGAAAGATTTAATCGTCTGCAGCTCGTGTAGGATTCAAGGTTAGCAACTTAATCTGCCATATATAATTACCTGAAAAACGGACGACCATCCAGCAGGGACATTCAGTTGATTTCAAATTTCCAGACTGTTGAAACTGGATATTTTGCCACACAGCTCTGGAAATGTGGAAACACTTATTTTTGTCTGTCTTTCTTTTTTGGCTATATTCGCAGCCAATCCTCGCTGCACCCACCGAAGATGACTTATTTTTGACATCTTTAATCAAAAGCGGAGATCTGGTGACTGCTCGAGCTCGTGCTGAAGACAGTACTGCATTAATTCGATCTGGGAAGGATCTAAAGAGTTACAGCGGCTACTTCACCATTGACGAAAGCACAAACTCAAATCTATTCTTTTGGTTCTTCCCTGCCCAGGTAATAAGTAAAAACGTTGGGGAGTATAAGCATTGCGTCCTTAAATTGTACTGGGGGCATTGTGACACCATCAAATAAGGAAACGTATATCTGTATTTTAAAAGTTTCCAGCTTTCAGGGAAAATGCCTTCACATTTTCTACTATCGTAAAGAATGAACTTTGCCTTTAAGTAGAGATTCTATGAGTGCCACAATTCCTTACACGTAAAAATCTGCTTGTGTATATGCTGCTCCAGCGTTTTAATGCTAGTCCTTCTGTGGAACAGGAAAATCCTGAGAATGCCCCAGTCATATTATGGGTGAATGACATTCCTGGATTTAGTTCTCTGCAAGGCGTATTTCTCGAAACGGGTCCTTTCGAACTTGATGAAAACAATGTTGTAAAAGATAGAAATGTGTCGTGGACAAAATCTCATTCAATGTTGTACATTGACGCCCCTGTGGGAACTGGTACGATTAAAAATACTAGAAAAAAATAAAAATGACTTTGAAGAACGAATTATTTGCAACATTTTAAAAAATTTCTTTACAGGTTTCAGCTTTGCTGCCAATGAAGATGCGTATGCAAACAATTCGGATGAAGAAGCTGCAGAAATTTACGAGGCACTAAAGCAATTTTTTACACTTTTTTCTGATTTCCAACCTCGGGATTTTTATTTAGCTGGTGAAACTTATGCAGGTAAAAATACGGTCCTGAAAACTGACTAGTTGGGTCTAGAGTCTGTTGTACAATAATTATTGGCATTTGATTTCATTCGCAGCAACGCAGATTCCTTACGTAGCTAGACACATTGACCAGGAGAATGCCAAGAGTGATATTAAGATCAATTTAAAAGGATTTGTCATAGGCTCTCCATATTTTGACCCTCAGCAGCATGCAGATCGGCCTCAAGCCTTATACAACTTTGGGTTGATTGATGAAGAACAAAAGAAACAGTTTGATGACATCAGGAATAAAGGATTGGAGGAGATAAACAAGGGAAACACCGCTAAAGGAGCAGGGGTTTGCTTTAAAATATTTATTCTTGGTAGCATCTTAAGGGTAGGAAATATTCTTTCGGCGATTTGGCTTAAAATGCTACCTTGTAATAATTAATATTCTCTAATAATTACCACTGAAAATGTCAATGTCTATCCTTATAAAGGGTGGGACACCGTACGAAGAGTTTAAATTGTAACATTTGAACGTATTTTATTTGAAATGCATAGATTTTCTGGACTGCACTGGTCGGGCCTGGCTCGCTCCTTGAAAATACCACGGGGTTCACAGACTACCGAAATGTCTTAAAAGACAAACCTGCCCTGGATGGTGGCAAATTTGAGAAGTTTATAGATACACAAGAAATTCATAAATATCTCCATGTAGGGCTTCACAAATTCATCACCCGGAACATAAAAGTATTCACCCGCTTTATTAAGGAAATCGTTGCTTCTCATGACGATGTGATTCAGGAAATGCTCGACAAGGGTTACCGTATCCTCTTTTACGGGGCGCAATTTGACATTATTACTGTACAAGAGAGCTTGGCAAAATTAGTCAGTGATCTGAAATGGAAGGGAGCTGAGGATTATTCTAAAGCCCAGAGAAAAATCTGGAGAGTGAGTGGAGATGTGGCAGGTTACATCAAAATGACTGACAACTTTGCGTATGCCATGGTTCGTAATGCTGGGAAGTTTGCCATTCGGGATCAGCCGGAGTGGGTCTTGGATTTAGTTGAAAGATTCCTGTACAACAAAGAGTTTTAAAGCGTGGTTATATACATCATTCAAAATCTGTTAATCAGTACAAAATTGGCTAAATATTTTACTTCAGATTTAGAACTCACTGAATTTTTTGCCATAAAAGCCTATAAATTTACTCGCAAATATATGAATACTAATTTTGAAAATGGACATTCACCAGATCCTACATAAAATACTCATTGGGTGCATTTATTGCAAATCTCCATCCTTTTCAGCATAGCGCAGTCATGCATCTGTAATCCTTATCCAATAATCAAGTTTCAATCAGAAAACGTAATGTGTGAGACTTATATCACAATTTAATCTATCTAATCTTAATCACAACTTTAACTATGAAATGGGGTAGCCAATGAGATCGGATAAAAAGTAGTTTCATTCAAGATGATGAGAGCCTAAATAGTCATACGCAACTTTTATAGAAATTTATTTGAATGTAAATTAGTTCAGATATTAAGGCCTCACTGGTTCAAAAAGGGCATCCCCCTGTAAATGTAAAGTGTGTTGTGTTAATTTGGATTCGGGTATGGGGATATATGAACTATAGTAAATTAATAGAGGGGAATGTTTCTATAAGGGGAAAACTGTAAAGTCTGTATATGTACTTAGTGTGGATATGGGGATGCTTCGACGAGGATAGACTCAGCCGGGATAAATAAATAGACAGCGTATGTATGTATATTAATATAGTTCCTCTATGCCTCGTTTATTTAACTTATGTTTGGGCTATAAAAATTGTCTCAACTTTCCTTCCTTACTCTCTTCCAGCTACCTCTTTCTTATTCTTTCTCGTTGTCTCTTCTTGTTGTCAATGAGAGGTAACATGAGGTTTTATATGGAGCTGTGCTCTATATGCCCAGCCTCCAGACAGTTTCATAAACCAATACAATTCCATATATTATTGCATGTTTCATAGTATATACATATGTATGTATGTATATTTTAATACAATATAAATGTGCCAAAATAAATAGCTTAACAGTTGACAGTAGTGACAGTAACTACATACTCAAATATATTTATCTCTTAAAAACTCGTATCTGTTTAAAAAGTAAACCGGGAATCGTACACGGGCATATTTGAAAAACAATAATCTCTGATATATCTTAAAGTGACAGCAGACAGCACTTTGTTTGATTCCCCACTGTTGAGATTTATTCCTTGTAAGCAAATATGTATGTAAATAATAGAAATTAATCACAGTTTGGAGAAATTATCAAGAGGAAAAAAATTATAGGGTGTCTTTTCCAGTACTGGCCAAACCATATCCGATGAAGATGTAACCTCCAACAACAGCTCTACGGCGACAAGTGTCATTGGTACGCTTACACAATGAAGCTTATGTTCGTATACTTATTGATTGACATATTGAATAAGAAGGTTATTGAATAAGCCAAACTATTTTTCTATAGCCTCAATTACGTAATTATGTTCATATATAATTATTTATAATTACGTGTTTGATCGTTTTCTAGAAACATTCCTATGGTGTTACAATTGCAATATAGTTAATTACTGCTCACTGAAAGAATGAAATCATTAGTTTTTAACACATTTCAGATGTAGATCCTTCAACTTTGGGTGTGAGTATTAAGATACTCTGAAAAGGTCACACAAATTACTAAAGCATTGCTGTACTAGTGTATTTAACAAAGTTATTGCAACCTCGGTTTTCAATTGAAGGACATTAAAGAGAGATATCTTATTCGCATTTCCTGGAAATATTTTGCACACTGAAAACCTGTTTATCTTCAGTAGCGGCTTGTACATTGGTACTGGTCTACTTTATCCCTAAAACTTCTCAAACCTTGATAATACTATTTTCATGTGCGTAAATACAGACTGTCATTCGTTTAGCGACTTGTAAGATTTTAATAAGGAAAAGTTATATACATTAAAGCATTTTAATCCCTCCATGAAATAAGAGTGATATAAAGCATAATATAAACTGATTTGTAATTTCTTGCTTTTTAAGCATTTCAAACCCAACTACACAACTCGGATACAAAATTTACAAAGGATTAAAAATCAGTGAATTTCGTTTAGCAGAAGCCATAATTTATTATTATTCTTAATTATATATTTAGCCAATAGATTGCTATATTACTTAGAACTACAATATTGATTTGATTACAAGTAACTCCAGACTATAGATTGAGTGATGTTTACAGATAATTTGTAATTATGTTACAAAATACTTTGCCAGGAACCTATTCTTGTGCAGTAAAAACCAAAGTACACTGCCTCAGAATTAAACTGGAGGGTAGTTTTTAGGTGGAAAGTGTAAAGTAAGAAATCAAGCTGGGAATTGTGGGCTAACTAGGAACCCTCGCCCCATGCCCACTCGGGATCGGAATGAAATTTTGTGGGAGCTTAGGTACCTGCGTCCCAATGTCCCGCAGCGAGACCAAAATTTCGGGCCATCTCGTCCTGGTTTGCGCGAGAAATCCCGCAGAAGTTTTAAATCTTAATTCGTGTGCAAAGAGTGTCCAACTTAAATTAAAATAAATAAAAAATAACTTACAGCAAATAAAAAATTAAAATAATAAAAATGCGTAAAAGCTCATTAATATCTCTTATAACACAATATTAGCATGTTTGCAAACTTGGTTTGGGCCATCTCACCCTTGTTTCCGGTGGAAACCGGATTTACGTTAGAAATGTTTTTCAAAAAGATAAGGATCCCCGTCTGCTTTAAAATTGTGCATGTTATATCCCATATGAAATCTTGATTTTCAAATTTCGCGAAAAAATAAAAATGCTAAAAATGCGTGTTCAGTTACGTTTTTATTTACTCTCACTCAGTCGGTACATTCAGTGGTGAAAAATATACGAATTCCCAATATTCAACGGAACGGGTTTCCAATTTTGCAAAATTTAAGATTCTGTTTAACTTAATTCCTCTAGTAACATCAGGAAGTAAATCATTGCCACGTTTGTAATAAAAAATCGATTTTGATTTTCAAAGGAAAAAATTATTTACTCAAATTTCTAGATTTGTTTCAAGTAATTTCTAACGTTGTTTGTAAGAAATAATTTCATGGGTGTTCAGACGAGTTATTCAGCAGACATCTTTGCCCCTGATGATGAATTTCTCCAATCTGGTCGTTTGATCTGACGGGTCATGACCACAATTCGAAACTTAGAGACCTGCTGAATAGCTCCTCTGAAAACCAATGGATGTTTCTACAAGCCCGCCTCAAAAGATTTTGAGGGAAAATTCTGACTGGAATCAAAAAATTTGTCTCTACATCACGTTGTTGATGATTGTGACGGCAACTGTCGGCTTAAGTCAAGGAAAATGTTGTTGAAAATCTCGACAATTTCATTTTAAATGGGATAATCACATATTTCCCGTCATCGTCATTAACATAGGTTCGGGTGTAAACAATGTTAATGCCCCGGTTTGGAACATATTTGACAACTCTGTACAGATGGCTTGAAATTTTTAACTTTTGTAGAAGAATTGTCATCTTTTGGACTTGCAGTAGTATTTGCCAAAACATCTCCCTTAGGGAGTACAAGTGCAATAGGAGGAGTAATTGTTGAAGGGGTTGTTGAAGGTTGAGAAATCAAAGTCTTTTCACCTTCAATGATACTCTCAAGTCGCGCCGAAAAAATCGAGTCAAATTTGAAACGTTCAAGTTTAGCCTCAGCTCTATCAGCTTTATGATCATTTTTGAAATGTTCGATAAATTCACTAAAGAATCCGTTTAAAATAGTTTGTGGTGTTTTTCCTGAATTACGCCATTCCCTTAGGGAAAATTCAACACTGTTGAACCACGAGACAACCTCAATAGATTTAGAGTTAAAAAGAACTGATGTAATAATGGTATTATGTAACTAGGCTCCAAACCTAATTCGTGAGCTTCTTCATTGAATGTTTCAGCGTAAATTTCTGCATCAGTGGAAATTTCGTAAGTAATAATTCTATCTTTAAATACCTTAAACAGTCGCTTTTGCCGATCCAAGGTCGTCAGGGATGTTTGTTTAGTACGGTCCCTGTCGTCATCCTCCTCGTCCGAATATGAGACATGTACTGGCCGATCTCCTCTGGAAGTAGATTTCATCTCGGTCTTTAATTTATTTAAAACCCTTTTGAAGTCTTCCTCCAGGGTCTGAAATTTCTTCTTCCAGAGTTCCACAGTGTCCTGGACATCAACTGGTTGTGGGTTGAGATGACTATATTCCAAGGTAGTGGGATGAGTAAAACCCGGTAAAGTTGTTCTCGGTCCAAAGCCGGTATCCATAGTGGATTTTTGTGAAGGAATGAACTGATCATGAAAAGTTGTAAAACTAGTATTTCCACCAGCTAATCTATAGTTTTTAATTTGTTCCACAATTTCACGTTGTTTCTGTTCTAAAGTTACTTCACAAGATTGTGTTTGTTGAACTTCCTTAGTGGAATCCTCAGTTTCTGCATCTGAGTCACCCATGGGTCACAGTAATAGTCACTATAGGTAATAATGTATTTTAAATGAAAGTTACTGGATCACTGCCAAATTGAGAATGTCTATCAGTGTGTAATGTGCACTTTCATCAGCACAGGTGAAATTGGGATTCTGGATGAGGGAATTTGAGAGTACTGAATACGCGTTTGCGCACTAGAGGAAACTCGTGAGATGTCCACGCCGAAGATGAGATTAGTGAAGATGCGGCATGGCATATCCAAGATGGATGCTCTCACTATGTACACTATTGTCTTTAGATATAAATGTTTGGTTTCCCTATGGAAAGTATCTGGGAATCACTCCAATTGTTGTAAAAAGCTGTTACGCAACAATAAACACTCGGAGATCTTCAGAAGCACGCTCCACCAGTGAAAGGTAAGTGTTGTAGGTAACTGTTTATGAGTTGATTTATTAGAAAAACCTTTAACACCTATTATCCTGAACCTTTGTTGGGATGTAATTCAGAGATACAGAGAGCCCTTTCACGAACTCTCTAATTATGAGCACTATAAATGAGGGGTACTGCCTAAGTGGCACGAGTGTATGATGCGTACAATAATCTGGGGTAAACTTTTAAGTGAGGTTCGATTAAATAACTATTTTATATTTATTCTTGAAAATATATTTCACGAAATTTTTCTCTTAGGAATATTACAAGTAAGAATCAGTCTCTAAATTAACACACTGAAATATTTCT
The DNA here is from genome assembly GCA_947179485.1 of Allacma fusca. Taxonomy (NCBI): domain Eukaryota; kingdom Metazoa; phylum Arthropoda; class Collembola; order Symphypleona; family Sminthuridae; genus Allacma; species Allacma fusca. The sequence goes on from OX359246.1 coordinate 61,285,614, forward strand.
AACCAGAGAGGCTAGTTCCTATCCCTTGCCCTATTCAATCCAGAATGTCCTCTCCGCACACACTCATCCTCTCATTTCTTAGCTATTTACATTTTCCATAGTTAAAGATATTCAGATAAGGATGTGGAGAGTTCTTCCTAAGGAAAACTTCTCTTCTAAAATTAACATGATATTTTAACATCCTTACATCGTCATTAACATAGGTTCGGGTGGAAACAATGTTATGAAACACACCGTATAAAATTAAAATCAATAAAGACATTTCCACTAATTCTCCTATTGATGTAGTTGGCGAACATGTGCTAATATAATGTTGCATGGCATATTAATGAGCTTTTATATACTTTTAGATTTTTTTTTTGTGAAATTTGAAAATTAAGTTTCCTTATGGGATTTAACATTGGAAAATTTAAGTTGGACAGGGACCCTTTGCACACGAATTAAAATGTAAAACTTCTGCGGGATTTCCCGTGCAAACCAGGACGAGATGGCCCGAAATTTTGGTCTCGCTGTGACATTGGGCCAGGTACTTAAACTCCCACAAAATTTCATTCCGATCCCGAGTGGGCATGCGGCGAGGGTTACTTGTAAGTGCATTTTCATATGGCTTACAATTTGAATTGGCTTTTACATTTTTAATATAATGTAATTTTTTGACAATAATCTGTTATAAAGAAGATTCAATAAAACTACTGTATTGTCTATTCCTGATTAACTCAGTACAGAAAACACGCTTTTAAAACTGTTGGAAGAAAGTGTGGGACAAGTTCTTCGCTCCTTCTTCTGAATAAATTTGAGGACATAAAATTAAACTCCGAGTAAGTTGTAACTTGAGTGTATGTCTCTGGCATCACGCTGGGTCAGCCTACCTTTGATTCGTAAGTTTGAATGAAATTCATTTTATGGGCCGGCATATTTTATTAATACAATTCTGCACAATTATTTATGTATTTGTCCCATCGTAGTTAAACTGTTGCTGCACTCCCACATTATTGATTATATGCTTTTCTAAGTTCCAAGTTGTGGAGAGTGAAAATGAATACGAGGAAACAGAAACTGGTTTATTTACGAACGTACATATACTACGCCAAGTCATAAAAACACCAGACGAGCATGCAAGACAATAAGCAATGCTTGTATTTACTTTTACTAGGAAAAACCCTCATCTCAGGAATATTCTTGGCAACTGTCGCTATTATCATTGCATGTTTTAGTGTTTAAGTTGTTGCTGTAACAGTGCAAGATCAGGACACGACAAGAGTTGAATTAACTTTTATTTGTACTAATTACTTACATAGATATGGTTACCTGTTAGTCATAAGTAAACCAAGCAGGGTTTGGGTGGCTGTTAAAAATGTATGAATATGTGCTCATGTCACACTATATTGTAGTCCATAATGTATACCTGGCATAATCCCAGGAGAAGTTACACAAACAATAAATATTTTAATACTTACACAATGTAAAGTTATAACGCCAGCAGAATAATTATGGTATTTTCAGCTAAAGCTTCATTCTTCATCATTCTTAAGAATTATGCATTACTATTTGTTGAGCATGCTTCTTCATATTTATACCCAGGAACTTCAAAATTAAATTATGAATCATTACAGTGCACCTGTTCATGCAAAGCTACCAAATTTGACACTTACTGTTGCATGGCCAGATATAATTACACATTTAGTTAGAATGTACATAAGAACGAACACTGACAATGGAATAAAATCAACGATTATATCGTCATATTTTTGCCCGTTTATACAGAGAACACCCATTTTTGTGGATGTTGCTTGTGCTACAGTGACAGCGGCAAAATGAGATTTCGAAAGCGAAACAAAAATGCAGCCTTTTCGATAAAAATGAATGTAACACACCGTAATAACTGTACTGAACAAAAAATGTGCTGAATTTGTGATGGTTTTTAAGTAGAAGGGAAGAAATACTGCACAGTTGCATGTTGCAGCTCTCTTTCCCTGGCAAGACATTATCTCTAAACAGCCATACTAAAATTTTTCCAATACATAATCGCATGGGAAATTATACCCTTATAACGACCCTTTCTTCAGAACGATATAAAAGTACATGCCAATTGTAACATACAGCGTATATGGAGACATACTAAAATAATTGTTCTATGGAGAGCCTACTGTTATTATGTGTATAGTGTATATTATTAACATGTATTGTAATAATGAATACAAATCAAATGCAAGTCAGTATGATTTAGCCTGCTGTGACTGGAAGCAGGACAACGTGCCGGAGAATGTCTTAAGTTGCGCATTATTTCCCAAGAATCATGTTAAGGTGTGCGACTGTGCTTGTATCATTATCGTCAGACTGGTTATCCATTCCCAATAACGGGACAACGTCATGGATTGGAGAGGATTCCTCACAATTTCTGTCGAGACTAAGGGTGAGCATAACGAGACAACGAGATGAGAATCTCGTTTGTCTCGTTCTTTTTGCATCAACGAGACTTTCCGAGACATTTCGCTTTATTTACCGAGAATATCGTTTGCAATTAAATCTTGTTTAAGCCAATATCAGTGGGGAAAATGAGGTGTTTTGCTATACCATTTGGCCAATTGAGACGTTTTGCAACATTGCAACTCTTGGTTCTAGCTATGATTACAGGAGGCCTTCATTTACTTTTTTCAATGTTTTCATGTTTTCAAATTTTATAGTACAAACCCAAAAATATATATTTTGCGTCTTGAGATTGGTTTGATAAGTGAAATTATATAAACTTCTACGTTCTCTTATCAGAAATTGTGCAGGCTACAATTAAGTTGTATATATTTAAACAAAAAACCAATGTTTTTGCCCTGTCTCGTTTGTCTCGTGCATTGCTTACTCTAGTTTTCGAAATATCTGGTTCTCGTATTTTTTACAGAAACGAGAACGAGACACACGAGAATTTAAAATTTTAAAACCAACGAGATACTCACCCCTAGTCGAGACAATCATATTAACGTCATTAAACTTCCAAAAGTGTCATAGTGAGTAGATTAATTAGTTTAATTGTCAGGTCATCCAGGCTGAAATAACGGAAGGATAAAATAATGACGTCGACGGGATGCTCTGAAACCGCAGTATCACTGGGAAACGCAAATCTTTTATACGTAATTTGTTACAAACAATGATATGCTTGTATCTTTTAGGGGATCGCTCTCATCTCATGTTGATAAGAGGAGACGCTCAAGCCTGTCAATAGGCCCATTGCAAAATTCCCTGTACAAGTTACTGCGGGCTATTATAACGAAGCGGCCTGTTGCAATTGAGTAACACAACATGTCAATTAGGCTCGCCTGCTTCAGAAGACTGAAGTCTAATGAACATGCTTCCATATAAATATTCATAGTTTCACTAAAAGCTTGACAGGATGCTAAGAAGTAAACAGCATCATCATCCTCCCTACCACAAAGTGTAGAGGCCAGGTATAGGAATTCCTACTCAATAGATATGCTTTTTTTGGATTCTGCCAAGAGCAGAAATGATCTCTGTGAGACATTTAATGTGAATTATAGAGAATCTGACCACCGATTCATTGTCATATAGCATACAAGTAGAGCTTCCAATGTGTTCAACATTTTTGCTCAATAGGAAATTCCGTTCCGTTCCAAAACCTACAAATAATATTGTTTCGGGTTCCGTTCCGGCTGCCAGGACATCGGAACATTTGAACTGACACCGTTCGGAACAAAGGAGTAAAGTATTTTTTCCGTTACAGGTTGTGTTCCGTTCCGTATTATACTAGTTTTTCCGTTCCGAACCCGTTCCGTTCCGAAATATCCCGGAATTTTTCCCAACATATACGTGAAATGCGTGTACAAATTACTGGCAACTTAATATATGTACATGATATACTTTTAATAGATTGGATGCTAGGGAATGCTATTATTTAATTAAATAAAATAATATTTAATAATAATTAGGCCACATAAAAAGAACTACTGTGCAGTATTATATAATTATTATTAATTATTTTTTAGCAATAAATATTTGTAGAGTGTGGACTTCAATGACCTAACAGTGTTAATTTCCTGCAAGCTTGCTTCATTGCTGCTAATAATTTCGATTTCAGAATTTTCATTTCGAGAAAAATCGCCCATGCCCATGTTTATTAAACAAAATTAGTTTTTCTGTTGATTTTCATGGAAAGCAATACTCGCATTACATATATGTAAGCATTTGCGTAAATTAAATCTAACTGCGTTCATTCAATTTCGTTATTTTGGCAAAAAACTGCTTACAAGCCAGAGCGATAGGAAATGTGTTTCCATTCTAGTTGAACGATGGCGCGACACTTCAGAAATTGTACCGGGATCTGTTCGGAACGGAACAGAACAATTCCGCTTTCCGATGACATAAATTATATGGGACATTTTTTGTACCGATGCTCTGAACCGTCCCGGTCACAATATTATCGGTACAAGTGCTCATGTTCCGGTTTTGTCCCGATTCAATGACGGAACCAAAAAGAATGTTCCGAAATTGTTCCGTTCCGTTTCCGAACACGGAACTTCGGGATTTCGGAAACCCGAAGGAAGCTCTACATACAAGTAATGTTGTCGGGGGTAACGTTTCTCGTTGTGCCCCATGAATGAAAATAATAGTGCTCGGGTGGAGTTAAATAGCTTATCATCTGACAAAGCATGATTAAATATTGTGTACAAATGTACATAAATAAATAGTGGATTACTTTGATAGGTTCGAAGGGGCTTCCACAATTTTACATGAATGTGAACAGCTGGGTGTGGAAATATCTGGTGGACATACAGGCTTAACTTTGACATGTGTGTGTGTACGTAATTGCAGAAATGTGTCGATTAAAGGAATCCGGCATCATGCATTGAAAATATTCAACAGTACTAATTACAGATAACCTGACACTACAGAAGCAGGTACTTTTGCAATTATATGGCCATGTAATAATTATGTATTATATGTTGTGTAGGCGTACAAAATAAGCAGGCGATTACGATAGGTGCTTATCAGTGTTTTCAAATAGCATATATTGTGCATATAGCAATAATTCGTATGGTTAGAAGGCATTTATGATGATTTCGGCGGAACACGTCAAAATCCCACCGGAATATTTCACTTTTGTTCACTGATCGGCAAAATTTTTGAACTCGATCTCGCACTCAAGAGTGCTAGGAGTCTCTAAACGGAACTCAGAACTCACTCAGGAACTCAAATTCTGAATCAAGCAAGATCTGGCACTCGCACTCATGAGTGACCATGATAAAATCCTGCACTCAAACTCGCACTCAGGAACTCTCAGTAAAAAATTAAAACTAGCGCCATTTCAAGGAATTCGCCAATAACGTTGAAGCCGTCCACTGTACTGACGATAGCTCACATTTTTAGCGGAAACGAAATCATCAAAACGCTAAATGCAGGCAAAATGTACTGAAGTAAGTGTAGATGGGGGCAACATGCATTCCGTTATGGAATAAGTATATGAGTTCCAAATACTGCCCTCACACTCTCGCTCAATGACTGTAATCTATTTTTATTGCACTCGGTCTCACAAACTGAGTTCTTCTCAGAATGCCGCGGGTCTCACACTCGGAACTCAAATTTTGAGTTCTGAGTGCGAGTTGAGTGCGAGTTTTGCTCTCAAAACTCGTGAGTGCGCCGATCAGTGCTTTTGTTCAATAACGATCAGCAAGACAATTGGTGTTTTAATTACGCTTTATTAGCTAGTGAGACTAGTCGTGTGAATTTCCTTTGACTAAACCAGAACTGTAATTTAGTTGGTGCCGCGGGACCAGAGCTGCGTTCAAGTCAAGTTATTTTAGATAACTTGACTCAAAATTGAAAAAATGTGGACATGTACACAAGTAATTTTAAAGTTGTCAATTTTGCAGGCTATCTGGCCCCTAGAAACATTTCAAAACCTAAGTGTGTATATAGCAAAGCTTCAGGGAATTCAGTTAATTATATTTAACATTCTTACCCTAGAGCTAAAATCACAAGCACAGCAGCAAATGTGGTGATGGGATGTTATCAATTATTTGTAAAAGTTGTTAGCAGTCATAATGTATATGAGGTGCAAATAAATCTCCATAAAAAGTGCTACGTGCTGCAGTATAGCCATGGATTTTTTTTCAGTCTTACTAAATTGAAAACTTTAAAATATGTGCCCTCCTCCTCCGTATATAATTTAAGTTTTTACTGATTGGGCCCACAATTCACAATTCATTACTTAAGAGCCTGTCAAGTAAATTCCTTGAAAATGTATAAAATTTCCTACAAATAAGAGTCAAAACATTTTCTCAAATAAATTTTGTGCTGGAGTGAGAAAATGATTATTTTGAGATCCTTAAAACATTCTGACTGACTCTCAAGTTTTGGTACCAAAATTACCCAAGGATTAAAAACGTTTGAAAATTTGATTATAAATTTCTTACTATTGGGGGTATCAAATATTTCATGAGTGACTACTAGATTTTGAGACAAACGAGCTGAACCACACTGCACAATAAGGGACGCAGAATGTCTTTATTTCCCCTTAGCTTAGTATGTCACAAAATATTATTCGTTTCCCCTTTTCTAAAAACATTTCTTTGGACGAAGGAGAATAATAATTCGAGTTTAATTTGTTTAAAACTGTATCGGTATTGTCTTAGGTCAATGTAACCAGTGAAGCTAACAATAAGTCCTGAACCTCCTAAGCTTATCATTAGGGAGTATTTAAATCCGCTTGTATATGTATTTGTGATCAAGTAGATGAATGATAAGTCTTAAGTCTTAATCCGCTCCCATTTTCCAGATTTGAATTTCCTTCTGCTATTCCATATGATAATGAGATTATTCTTGAATCGTCATCCTATGGTAAGATGTTATTCCATCCATCCAAGATATTTTTCTACACCGTGAGTGAAAGAAACCATGGCCTAGAAACTTCTCCTTACAATAGAATTGACACGCAAAAATTCGGCCTGCAATTCTCCGGATTTAAATCCGTGTGAGCACTTTCGAGCCTATAAAAAACACTGTCAAGGATCTTCGGACGCCGAAATATCCCAAAGAGGCCAAAACAATTGGCTTGTGTCCGATGCAATAATTCAGGCGCTGGAAGATAATCTGTGAAAAATGACAATGGTGGATTTGAATAATTTGTGTGGTCATATCGGAGAGAAATCGGCATTTTATTGAAATTATCTCACATTTTTGGTTCTTAAGGCCTAAATGGATGACTTAGGAACATGATAGTAGATCCAAATAGATTCCTATAAAAATGTATAAAATACCCTGAAATGTTATTACATGCGCCAAAGCAACAATGGTTACATGGCATCAATAGAACTTCTACTTTTTCCGCATCTTTCTCATTTTTACTCCTGAAGATAAATTTTCCACTACCTCGCGGTCTCTATTCTTGCGGACAAATACATACATAGGTACATACATATGTCATATTTGTCAACATAGAACAATTTTTAAATCTTCCTTGAAAGTCCATGAAATTTACTACCAACTAGCGTCAAAAGGTATTTTGAAGTGACTGGTTTTGCAGTAATTTCTTGAATTCAAACTTTCGGTTTTTCCAAACAAAATTCGAATTTTGTTTTACTCTTTTTGATATTTTGGCCACAATTTTGTATAGAGAATTTTGATCCGGCAATTTTAACAAATTTTAAAAGATTTTCAAAAACATAATGGGAATTGATTTCTTTTACCATCTCTGTACACAGCCTTGCTAGGAATGAAATTACGCCTATGTCATTGGTACATTCGGAAAGTTTCATGGTTTTTTTACTGCTAATGAGACTTGTTTAAAGTTGAGCACGTTGGAGCTTTAGTCAGAAAATCAGAAATTAGTTGGTGTAAATATTTTCTTCTTTCCCACAACCTTGATTACGATTAGTTCACGATAATGCACATGATTAGTGCATCCTGAAAGATTTAATTGTCCGTCCGCCGCTCGTGTAGGATTCAAGGTTAACAACTAAAATCTTTCAAATATAAATGAAACACGGAAGACCATCCAGCAGTCACATTCAGCTGATTTCAAATTTCCAGCCTGTTGAAACTGGATATTTTGCCACACAGCTCTACAAATGTGGAAACACTCATTTTTGTCCGTCATTCTTTTTTGGCTAAGTTTCCAGCCAAACCTTGCTGCACCCATAGAAGATGACTTATTTTTGACATCTTTAATCAAAAGCGGAGATCTGGTGACTGGCTCGAGCTCGTGCTGAAGACAGTACTGCATTAATTCGAACTGGGAAGGATCTAAAGAGTTACAGTGGCTACTTCACCATTGACGAAAGCACAAACTCAAATCTATTCTTTTGGGTCTTCCCTGCCCAGGTAATCTGTAAAACATTGTGGAGTATAAGCATTGCGTCTTAAAATTGTCCTAGGGCATTTTGACACCATCAAATAAGGAAACGTATATTTTAACATTTTCCAGCTTTCGGGGAAAATACCTTAACATTTTCTACTACTGTAAAGAATGAACTTTGTCTTTGCGTAGAGCGTTTCAAATCCCAAAAGTCGTCCAGGAGTATCACAATTCCTTATAATTAGTCTACTTGTGTATGTGCTTCTTTGTAATGCCAGTTCGTTTATGGAACAGGAAAATCCTGAGAATGCCCCAGTCATACTATGGGTGAATGACATTCCTGGATTTAGTTCTCTGCAAGGCGTATTTCTAGAAACGGGTCCTTTCGAACTTGATGAAAACAATGTTGTGAAAGATAGAAATGTGTCATGGACCAAATCTCATTCAATGTTGTACATTGACGCCCCTGTCGGAACTGTAACGATTAAAAATACTAGCATAACTTTGAGGAACCAATTATTTGCAACATTTTAAAAAATTTCTTTACAGGTTTCAGCTTTGCTGCCAATGAAGATGCGTATGCAAACAATTCGGATGAAGAAGCTGCAGAAATTTATGCGGCACTAAAACAATTTTTTACACTTTTCTCTGATTTCCAACCTCAAGATTTTTATTTAGCTGGGGAAACTTATGTAGGTAAAAAACGGTCATGCATATTTACTAGTTTTTACTAGAGTTTGTTGTACAATAATTATTGGCATTTGATTTCATTCCCAGCAACGCAGATTCCTTACATTGCTAGACACATTGATCAGGAGAATGTCAAAAGTGATGTTAAGATCAATTTAAAAGGATTTGTCATTGGCTCTCCATATGTTGACCCTCAGCAGCATGCGGATCGGCCTTTATTTGAAATTCTCAGATTTTCTGGTCTGCAATTATAGGACATGGATCACTCCTGGAAAATACCACTGGGTTCACAGACTTCCGAAATGTATTAAAAGACAAGCCTGCCGTGGATGGTGGCAAATTTGAGAAGTTCATAGATACACAGGAAATCCACAAATATCTCCACGTCGGGCTTCACAAATTCATCACCAAGAACCTCTAAGTGTTAAGCCACTTTATCAAGGAAATCGTATCTTCTCATGACGATGTGATTCAGGAAATGCTCGACAAGGGTTACCGGATCCTTTTTTACGGGGCGCAATTTGACATTGTTACTGTTCAAGAGAGCTTGACAAGATTAGTCAGTAATCTGAAATGGAAGGGAGCTGAGGATTATTCTAAAGCCCAGAGAAAAATCTGGAGAGTGAGTGGAGATGTGGCAGGTTACATCAAAATGACTGACAACTTTGCGTATGCCATGGTTCGTAATGCTGGGAAGTTTGACATTCGGGATCAGCCGGAGTGGGTCTTGGATTTAGTGGAAAGATTTCTGTACAACAAAGAGTTTTAAAGCGTGCCTGTACATCATTCAAAGTACGTTAATCAAAACAAAATTGGATGAATATTTTATTTCAGTTTGAGACCTTACTGAATAAAGTGCCAGAAACTTATAAATTTTCTCGCAAACATAAGAGTTTTTATTTTCAAAATAAACATTCACCAGATACTAAAATTTTCAATTGGGTGCCTCAATTGCAAATCTTCCTCCTTTTCATTTTGTCATTTTGATTTGCAATCTCTAACCAGATTTTACAATAATGCCGTTTTTATCGAAGTTAGTGCTCCGTCATGTCTTTAATCCTTATCCAGTGACTAAGTTTCAATCAGAAAACGTAATGTTTAAAAATATATCAAATTTTTATGGCTTGTTACTCTTATCCGCCGGAAAAATATCAAAAAATCAAAGAAATGCTATAGTACTTGCATATAGGAAATCCCAAATGTTCATCATTTAAGACGTAGAACGAAAAGGAAACAAACTATAACTATGAAACGGGGTAGCGAACGAGATCGCATAAAAAGTAGTTCGATTTCAAAGTGATGAGAGCCTAAATCATCATAGGCAAATTTTATAAAAATTTATTTGCATGTAATTTAGTGTATCTGCATCAAATATTCAGGCCGCTGGTTCAAAAAGGACATCCTCCGTTAAATAATGTAAAATCGATTGATTTTGTAATGACAGTAACTACTTACTCTACTCTTGAATTGTGTTTTTCTCTTAAAAACTCGTATCTGTTTAAAACGTATACTGGGAATCGTACGGGCATATTTGAAAAAAAAAATTCTCTGATGTATTTTAAAGTGAAAGCACTTTTTATGATTACCCACTGTCGAGATTTATTCCTTATATACATAATTATATGTAGATAATAGAAAGTGATCGCAGTTTGGAGAAATTATCAAGGGGAGGAAAATTATGGGGTGTCCATTCCAGTACTGGCCAAATCATATCTAAAGATGTAGCCTCTAGCTACAGCTCCACGACAAGTGTCGTTGGTACGCGTACACAATGAAGCTTATATCATATACTTATTGATCGACATATTGAATAAGAGGTTGTTAAATAAGCCAAACTAGTTTATTGTAGTCGGAATTACGTAATTATGTGCATATGTAATTATTTATAATAATGCGTTTCATCCTCAACTAGAAACACTCTTATGGCGTTACAATTGGAATATAGTTACTGCTCACTAGGGTTGGTCATACCGATATAACGATACGATATTATCGTTAATATCGTCCAATTTGGAGGAACGATATGCTACGATAATTCTCGTATATTTCACGCGATATATCGCTCTATCTTAATATCGTTCTAAGAAGGTAGGATCGTCAAAAATTACATAATGTTGTCATCTGACGTATTTCATGCCCTAGAAAGTGTCATCTGAACCGGAAGAAGTGGTCAAAACGGTTCAATTCAGTTCAGTACAAATTAATTCAATTCGTTTCAGTTCAAATTTTTGAATTGAACTGCATCGAAAACAACGGTTTCCGCAGATAAACTTAAAGAATACGCTTTCTAGACACGACAGCAGTATTTTCCAAGCGTACAGCAGAAGGAAGTTAAACTAAGGGTACAGATCGTTACTTTTAGGATCTGGAGAGCTTGTAAACTGTAAATCTGTTGCTGAAATGTTTGGGGCAAAACGAATCGTTTGAACTTTAATAATTCAAGAAAAACAATTCATGTAATACAAAGTTATGATCTGAATCAATCGATTCAGTTTCATCTTGAATTGAATCGGAAAATTAGTAAATTGAACTGAACTGAACCGAAAATTTCCAATTCAGAATTGAATTGGTTCGAGCAATAGAAGGAATTGTTAAACAGGCATTTGGAAAAGTGAATAATTAAAAATGAAGCATTATTTCGGCTTATTTTTATTACTTATATAACTTTTAATAAATTAAATACTTATTGGATAATTTTTACTGCTTAATTTCTTTATTATTTCAACTTATATGTATATCGTTTTTATCGTTCTACCATATCGTTATCGGGATTATTTTTGTGAACGATAACGATATTAACGATATTTCGAAAGGTAACGATATGACCAACCCTACTGCTCACTGAATGAATGAATGAAATCATTAGTTTTTAATACATTTCAGTTGTAGATCCATCAACTTTTGGTGTGAGTATTAAGATACTCTAAATGTGTCACAAACATTACTAAAGCATTGCTGTACTAGTGTGTTTAACAACAAGTTCTTACAACATCGGTTGTCAATAATTAAGGGACACTGCAGAAAGATAGACGCATTTCCTGGAAATATTTGCACGTTGAAAACCTGTTTTGCTTCAGCAGCGGCTTGTACATTGTCACTTATCTATTTGATCACTAAAACGTCTCAAACTTTCATAATACTATTTTCATGTGCGTGCAGACTGTCGTTCGCTTAGAGACTTGTAAGACTTTAACGTGGAAAAGTTATATAAATTAAAGCATTTTAATCCCTCCATGAAATAAGAGCTTAGTATAAGTGATATGTAATTTCTTGATTTTTAAGTAGTTCAAAGCCAACTATACACAACTCAGATACAAAATTTACAAAGTATTAAAAATCATTGATTTTCGTTTATGTGAAATAATTTATTATTGTTCTTAATTATACATAAATATATTTAACCAATGGATTGCTATATTATTTAGAACTACCAATATGATTTGATTATAAGTAACTCTGGACTATTGATTAAGTGATGTTTACAGATAATTTGTAGTTATTTTACAAAATACTTTCCCAAGGACCTATTCTTGTACAGTCAACGTCAAAATCAAAGTACGTTGTCTCAAAATGAAACTGGAGAGTAGTTTTAAGGTTGAAGGGGTAAAATCGAAATCAAGCTGGGAATTTTTAGCTGACTGTATATTTTCAAATAACTTGCAATTTGAACTGATTTTTACAATTTTAATATAATTTAACATCATGAATATTACAAAACAAATTACTTGATGATAGTCTGTAGTGAAGAAAATTCAATAAAACTACTGTATTGTCTATGCCTGATTAACTCACTAGAGAAAACTGTTGGAAGAAAGTGTGGACAAGGTCTTCGCTCCTTCTTCTGAATAAATCTGCTGACGTAAAATTAAACTCCGAGGAAGTATTGTAACTTGAATGTCTGTGTCTGGTCTCACAATCAGTCAGTCTCTCTTTAATTCGCAAGTTTGAATGAAATTCTTTTATGTATGCATTTTTTATTCTGCATATTTTATTAATACGAGAACTTTGCACAAATATATATGTACTTGTCCCCGTTATAGTTACTGTGCTGTTGCACTCATGTGGTTTTCAAAGTTACAAGATTTGGAGAGTGAAAATGAAAACCAGGAAACAGAAACTGGTTTATTAAGAATATGTAGTAAGTCAAGCTACAAAACAAAACGAGCATGGAAGATCATAAGTAATGCATTTACTGTATTATGTATTTAATTTTATTATAAGAGACCCTCATCTCAGGAATATTCTTGGCAACTATCGCTATTATCATTACATGCTTTAATGTTTAAGTTGCTGCTGTAACGTCAGGCCACGACAAGAGTTAAATCAACTTTTATAGGTATGTACTTTTGCTCACAATCATTTACTTACATAGGTATGATAACCTGTTATGCATAGATACTCTTATAGTCACAAAATATACACACACGTCCACAATATTTATGAGATTTTCAGTAAACGCTTCGGATTTCATCAACCTGCCAATAATTCGTTCATTTTTACTTTCATTCTTCATCATTCTTAAGAATTATGCATTACTATTTGTTGAGCATGCAATCTTTCATATTTATACCCATGAACTTCAAAATTCTATTACAATTAATTACAGTGCACGTCCATGCAAGACTATCCCATAAAGCTACCAAATTTGACACTAATGTGACACACCAGATATACATATTTAATTAGAACGTACATAAGAACGACTACTGACAGTGGGACAAAATCAACGATTATATCCTCATAGCTTTGCCCGTTTATACAGAGAATACGCTATTATGTGGAGGTTGCTTGTGCTACATTGAAAGTGTCAAAATGAGATTTCTAAAGCGAAACAAAAATGCAGCCTTTTCGATAAAAAATACTTGTAACACACAGTAACAACTGTACTGAACAAACATGTGTTGCAGGACAACGTACAACAGACTCTATCTTAAGTTGCGCATTGTTTCCCAAGAATCATGTTAAGGTGTGCATTTATCAGTACCGTCAGACAGGTTATCCATTCCTAATAATGGGACAACGTCATGGATTGGAGAGGATTCCTTACAATTTATGTCGAGGCAATCGTCATTAAGCTTCCAAAAATGTAGAGTGAGTAGATTAATACCCATAGATTGAATTGTAAGCTCATAGTCAGGCTGAAATGGAAGGATAAAATAATGACGTCGACGGGATGATCTGAAACCGTTGTGTCATAAGGTAAGGAAAATCTTGTCGAGATGCGTTAAAATACGATATAACTTTTTCGTATAAATCTTCATCCCCAAATCATGTTGAGGCAGATCAATTTTCCCTTTACGGGTGCATACCGAATGTTTCCAACACAATTAAATTACAATGAGTAATATCCAGCTCGGATTAGTTTTACTTATCGGTTCACTTTTAATCTCCAATATTTGCCATGGACCTTCAGGGACCAGAAGGGGAGCAGAGATTTCCATTTACGAGCATGAAAACTACCGAGGTATGTAAATATTTCCTGTGAACACACCAGTTTTTGAAAAATCCTGTTCTTGGTCTCAAAACGTTTCAATCAATTTTGTTCACTTTGACAGGCATAACTGAAACAATTACGTTGGGAAGTCGCTGCAAGAATTTTGGGGGTTCCTTTAGAAATAAAATCTCTTCAGTAAGATTACACAGTGGATGTGTTCAACTATGCCGAGAAGAGCATTGCAACCAGTGCACGGACATTCGGGAGAGCTACGCTGCTCTATCCGATTTCAATTTGAATGATCAAATCCAAAGCATCATGGGATGCAATGAGCCTTCGGGTCATCAATCCCTAGCTGCGGGTACAGGAGATCATAATCGTATTTCGTCGTAGCAAAACAGTTCGAGGTAGTAACTTTACAGAATTTTTATATTTTTATGTTTGTACATAATTGCAAATACTTAAACATAACTGTCTGTTTTATGTAATAATTACATGCATAACGATTGGAAAGGCAGCTCAAACAGGATTTGGACCCACCCAATGCAAACACTCCATTTATATGCAATTTAAAACAACTGAAAATAACAAAAATTCTGTTCTCTGACATCAAAATCTGCCTATAAGTGCGTGTCAGACTTCAGGTAAAGTTATTGTGAATCAGGCACTCCGGACTCCGGAACGTTCGAAAAAGTGGGGGGGGGGGTGGAAATATTTTAAAATTAGTTTTCGTTACTTTGCTAGTGGCCAGTGTATAAAGTGTGAAGTAGCCAGTGAAAGTGGCCAGTGAATAAAGAATATTATTATTATTATAAGGTTACACATTATTTTTCGTTAGTTAGCTCATACATATAAGCATGCAAAATATAGATCTTTTAATTTTTGTTCCAAGTTTATTGTTTTTAAAAGAACAAACTTTCATAAAAGACACTAACTCAATCTCATTAGAAACATTTTCTTACACACACTAAATACTAACAAAATTTTATAGATTTCGAATAGAAGTATCAAAGAATCATTGCACTGATTGCCGATCTAGTTCCGTGAAAGGTTCAATCAGTTCTTTGATTTTTGTTCTGGTCTGGTCCAAGCGTAGAACAATTCTGCAAGATCTATTCCACAATTTTCGCCCAACGAACATTCTCCAGTAGATTTACTGCTTTAGAAGTGAAGGGCCTTTTCCATCCGTTGGAACAGACCAAATTTTGTGTCGGTGAATTTTTTTATGTAAAAATGTTTTACCAAACAACAATATTTCATGACAATTATCAGTATCCTGAAATAAACTCCTTGGGTGACGTTTTAATACTCAGTTGTATTCTTTTCAATAATATCGGCGCACTAAAACCTATCGAGTTTATAAATTGCTCGTAGCAAATTGTTCATTAACCTCGTAATACAGGAGTGGTATTAGCTGTCCCGACATTTTGGAACAGATTTAATGGTCTGGCACAGAGATGTCCAAATGAAATTGCCTTCCTTCAAACCTTCGAAGGCAATTTTTTCAAAAAACGCATTCCTTCATCCTTCTATTAAAGGAAGCCTTCAAAATATTTTGCCTTCCTTCAGCCCTATTATACTTATTAATTTAATGCCTCCAGCCTTCAGCCTTCAACAAAAATCAGCCTTCCTTCCTATTCAGCCTTCATAACATGAAATACCATATCAATGCTGATGATTATTGTGCTGCTAGAGATAGAATTAGTTGGGATTTGGACAAGGAGCAACAGTTGAGGATATGGATGCTCTGCGTGTAAGTAAGTATGTATGTGTGAGTAGCTGAGCTCATGGAGCTATGTTAATGATTAGTAACTGATGGATCCTAACAATGATCAGGGACTTGGTCACACAACAATTAGTATTTTATATTTATTGATTGGTATAATTTGCACTGCTGACAATGATTAGAGAAATTGCACCGATTTATGCAAAATGTGGCTAGCGCAACAATGATGTTCACGGTCTCACACGATCTTCCACACTGACTCTGCCTCTTCAGTCCAGTATCTCTTTCACACACATACATACGAGATGAGCTGAGCGCTCGCAAGATCACATGATTACATAACCTCATATTCTCGATGCTACAGACAACACATACTTATTCTTTGTAAACTCAACAAATGCATTTAAACAGACCTTTTTGCAGGTAAAACACCTGAAAATCAGCGAAACAACTTACTCAATTGAGTTCGTATATTAAAATCAGAAGCAATGAAGTAAGTCTCATTGTGCATATAACTGTACATTTGTGCATTTGTAGTGCTTTTAGTACACTCTCATTGTTGTATTTGTAACTATCTATAAATGTAGTTCATTGCATGCCCGAAGCCTTCTAAGTAGCAGAGGGCTACATAACATACTTTCTTCCTTCGCCTTCCGTTTTCTGTTAATACTAATAAGAAGGCTTTCTTCAGCCTTCCCGAATTAATTCAGCCTTCCCGCCTTCCCTTCTCAACTCTCTGGAAAATTCATATTCCGCCTTCAATGAAGCCTTCATTGAAGGTTAGCCTTCGAAGGCTGGACATGTTTGGTCTAGCATGAGCTTGGAACGAAATTCAAAACAAAAGTTTCACATTGTTCAAACTTTTGATCCAGGCCAAGATTTTGACCTGGATCAATCTGGCAAGGGGAGGTCAATATGTTCGACAAACGTAGTGGGAAATAATATTCCAAATTTAACAATATCAAAGAATGATAGATAGAAAAATATCCTCTAATTTGTTGATGGGCCACGTTCCGTTGAATTCCTAAGTTACTATTTGAATAATCACACTCTCACTATCACACAATTTTAACCCTGAAAGTTTATTTGCAATACTGGCGTAAAATCATTTGAATAAGTTCAAAATCATTTTCAAGGATGAAAACGGTGGCTTTAAAAAATCTATTTCGGACTGCAGTGTTATGACCCACTGCAGTACTATCATTACTCAATTCTGGTAGTTATTTAGATGAACCGATCTCCACATGTATGCATATACCAGGATGAAAACGATATTTTGCATTTTGGGTAAACATTTGTGTTTAGAAGAGATAGTTTGTTTCGAGTATTTTTAATACAACTAATAGCAGTTTGTGGAGGATTTAAAAAAAATGAAATTTCATAGGAGTTTTGATAGCAAAAAGATAAGAAAAGATTAATTTGATTCTTAAAAAGTGGAGGGACAGTAGTATAACATGTCCCTCCCTGACGTTTTTTGGGATTGACAATGTCCCCCCTGTCCTCTCTACTCCGGAGTGCCTGTTGTCAACCAGATGGAAAATACTACCAAATTACTAAAATAGAGTCCTCCTAAAATCTGTTACCGCTTGGTTATTTTGTTAAGATTTAAAAAGGAATAGTGCATTATTTTATGCATATTATGAATTATTAATACACAATAAAGCCACTAAGGGTAAATACAAATGCAATTGAAATTCATTTGACGAAGTTCATATTACACTAATGAAAATTTGCCGTAATTGAACTTTACACAACTACTTACAAGCAATGATAACTAATGACATGTCTCACTGTACCCCAAGAATGAAAATAAAAATGCTCAGGTGGGGTTAAAAATCTTATCTTGTGACATGCAAATGTAAATACAAATTGTGTAAAAATGTAAATAAATAATAGATTATTTTAGCAAGTTACATCTTCGTTTGGCCAAGACTGTACATATCTAGTGGACAATGTACATGATTAACTTTGGCGCATGCTAACACAGAAGCGGATATTTTTTGCATATGGGAATGATATGCTCACATAATAATACTAGTGCATTAAATGTTACGTACGGATACAAAGTATACCTGTGATTACAATAGGGCTTATCATTCTTATTCGAATAGCAAATATTGAATATAGGTATAGCAATAATTCGTATGTATATATATATATATAGTTAGAAAACATACATATAAAAGCATTACATGGCGGAATATCTCAAAATCCCACTGATTATGAGTTGTTTTTTTCAGTACTTAACTGCAGTGTCGTTGTGCGTGTGATATTTAAATATTAGTTGGTATAATAATTATTAGAATTGGATCCGCAAAACAATTATTATTTTGATTACGCTTTTATTAGCTAATGGGAATAACACGTGTGAATTTTATTTGGTTAAACCAGAACTGCGTACGTTAGTTGGTGCCCTAGGAGTGCTAGTATAATAACACCATCCCATCCGAAGGTAAGCCTTCATCGGGTTTTTAAAACTTCTTCGAAGAATTTAATTTCAAGAGAATTGGAGAATTCTGCGGCTTAATCTAAAATTTTATTCAGGCATGAGTTATGCATGAACTACCATAAAATGGAATTTGAAGATTTTTATTCTTGGTTAGCATGTTTCCACGAGCAAAGTTATTTTATCAAACGTCCTACAGATTTTTTTTGAAATGCGAAAGTTTTCCGTAACGAACAATATGAATGTATACAGTGAATTCTGTAACAGCAACAGCATCAGAAAAAATTAAATAGCAGAATGTCAAAAGACGTATTTGATACGTTCCATGACATTCTTGTAGTAGTGTGCTTGTTAAGGAATGGACTCTCAAGTGAGAGTAAACAATAGATAGTATAAAAGCTGAAGGTTTTTATTTGTTGTGAGTATGTAATGTCAGAAAAGATGAGTTTATGATTGTTTTGGAGAGAATTGAGATGAAAATATTTTCTTAGGGAATCATTTTTCTTGATACAAGTACAGGGTGATGGTAGGAGAAACTCATCAAATATTTGGTGCCTCTCAACGTGTGTCAAATTATTCTCCAGATTTTCTAAAATTCGTTAAACGACAATATTGTAGGTTACTGGGGAGGGAATAAAAACTAACATTTTTATGAATTTGTTTATAAATTTTTAATTTCAAAGTGTTTTTTTTTCAAGAATGTGTTTTATCGTTTGTTAAATTTGATTTGCCCTTCAGAGGAATATTTCTTAGATCCGCACAATTCAGAGATGCTTTTTTCTCATTGTCAGTGAAATTTTGGACGTCGTTAAGATATTATATTTAAGATAGTCGTCGGCATATGGCAAATTTTATTCTTATTCCCAGGAAAATGTAATTAACAACTTGATTATAATTTTCTTGTTAACAAGTAGATTCAGTGATCTCGGAAGTGTTAATAACGTTATAACAACGACATCATCTACAAAATAACGAATATGAAACGTTTTGCTACCTGATCAATACGTACATATAAAAAGAAACTACATAATTTTCAAATACAGGTGGATGTGCATGTGCTTGATTTAGGATATTCGTTCAAATACGTAACTATACATTAAGAGGCACTCACAAAATCTTGCGGTGGAGTAAGAAAATGATTATTTTGAGATCCCTAAAAACTTAGGACTGATTCTTAAGTTTTTGGTACCAAAACTAGCCTCGGTTAAGTATCAAAACGTTAGAAAATTTGGAAATAAATGCCTTACTATTGGGGGCATCAAATATTGTATGAGTCACTGCTAAATTTTGGGACAAATGATTTCAAACACACTGCACATTAGGGGTGCGGAATATCTTTATTTTCCCTTAGCTTAGTATGGTGAAAAATATTCATTTCCCCATTTTCTTTGGAAGGAAGAGTCATAAGTCTCAGTTTTTTTAAAACTATATATCGGTATTCTTCTAGGTTAACGTAACCAGTGGATCTAAGTCCTTGACCTCCTTTGTTCCTGGACCTCCTATAAGCTTTTCATTAGGGATTATTTAAATCCGCTTGTATGTAATTATATGTATTTGTGATGACACAAGTAGATGGACTAATGAAATGTTTACATGAATCTTAATCCGTTTACATTTTCCAGGTTCGAATTTCCTTCTTCTATTCCGTGATAATGGAATTAGTAAAGTTGATAAATTCTGAAGAGAAAATAACACAAACAAATTGCGAAGCCTTACTCTCGGAGTTTTTTGAAAACAATGAAACAATCTCTCTGGGAAATCGCACTATTCCTGAAATTATAAACTATATTGACCGCACGATCACTCCAGACTATTTAGGAGTAGTCTTGTTCCAGGAAAAACTAATAGAACTACGCCAGCTTAACGAACTTGTAAGATATTGGTCTTCTAATTATGTATCTGTAAATTGAATGGTTTCTGAGTCATTTCATTTTAACGATGCTTGCTTCTTTTCTTTTATGTTTGTAGCGTGCAAAGCCAACAGACCACGACAAAAGCACGTATTTATACATTGATTTACTCAACAAAAAAGTGGAGACCAAAGAACAATATTTGAGTTTATTTAATGCACTTTTCAAATCGGGAAATGAGAATATTGCTTCAAGGTTATTCAAGTCACTCAAGAGTTTTCAACCCAGCCCATCAGATTCTGTATCTACAACCATCAAACCAGCATGTAAAAACACAGGTAATATTAATATTCCATTATTGCAAGATGGGCATCATGCTGCTGAAACTCTTTTCGAACGGACACGTTTGACACCTATACTTACATAAAATTTTAAAACTAAAAGTATTGCATATACGTACATACATACATTCATGTGTAGAATGTGATCAACACTTTTTGTTACAGGGACTACCAAATGGCCAAAGTACACATGTCGGGTTGCTGTTGTAATAAGTTCGTGCATTTTTGGGCTGGGACTACTGTATTTAATACATACAAGGCTTACATCCTATGACAAAAGCTTGAGTGCATTCTTAACTCGGACTCAGACTTCCCCCGAACCTACACCTGCAAGTCTGCTGCCCGAAAAGTCAAGAGCCAAAGACGTTCAATTTACAACAGCTTCATCAGCTATTACTAAGACTACTGTACATCCTCAGCAGTCAAATGAGCCGGCACGTGAGGGCCAGCTCCATAATTCCCAACCTCGGGGGCAATCGAATGTCACAAGTTTTCCTTCCACAGAACCATTGCTGGTGAAAAACGAAACGGGTCAACATTCCCCCAAGTCAGTATCGTCATCTCCTGGAATTTATAATCAACAGTCTGGAGCTGCAAGCCTGCCAAAAAATGAGATAGCCTTAACCATCGGGTCTCCGAAAGACATGCCTCCTTTACCAAGCGGGGCGAAAGTTAGTTTGACTCTTAATGATATAGCAGGGGCAGATTGGGTAAATTGGTCTCCTCCTAATGCTGACCAGATTGTGTCACTTACTCTTGCAGGGACGTTCTCACCACTCCAAATCCGACATTTTCTGTTTACAATGAAAAACCTGACAACACTAAAGATCGAAAATTTAACTGGGAAATTATGTGGGAGGGTGTTTAATATTCTAAGCCCCTGTTCCATGATCATTTGGAATATTTAGGAATAACACATGTGGAGAATAACCCTTGTGGAAGCGCGTATCAATTCTTTAAAGACGCCTTTGACTTTCCAAAGTTGAGGCGTGTGGAAATAGTAAATTTGCCAATTATTGAGCCAGAAAATGAGAAGTATTTTCTGGAGTTTTTCAAAAAATATGAGCATCAATTAAACCAGCTGGACCTCCAAAATGTACTTGTTCGTATGGGGAGTCAGGCGTTTACTGATTTAGAATTCAAAAACCTAGTTTCCCTACATTCTGAATTTCGAGATCCTAACTCAGCAGGGGCAAAATCGGTGTTTACAAATTTAAACAGGGCTACTCCGAATCTGGTTGAGATAAGCACAAACGTAGTGTGTAATGAAGGTGAAAAATTGGTTTTTGACAAGAATTGGTCGAAGATAGATGGATTGAAAAGAATGATTTGTGACGTCCACAGTTCTAAATAACCTCTGACTTTTGTCAAAATATAGATGCAAGTGCAAGTGTGAGGAAATGAAAGTTCTATAATTATTAAGAGAATTTCACTAAAATAAAAATAAATTCAAAAACTTGACTTCCTTGTATTCTGTATTTCGAGAGCTTTACTCTGATGGAGCGAAATCGGTGTTTACAAACTAAAACAAGGCTACTCCGAATTTGATGGAAATAAGTACTAACATTGTATGTACTCATGAAGAAAGATGTGTCTTTGATAAGAATTGGCCAACGA
Source organism: Allacma fusca (assembly GCA_947179485.1). NCBI lineage: Eukaryota > Metazoa > Arthropoda > Collembola > Symphypleona > Sminthuridae > Allacma > Allacma fusca. The sequence continues at coordinate 61,308,017 of OX359246.1, forward strand.
TAAATTCAGCGCAAAGATTGATATGTGATGTTTGTTGTCTTGTTTTTTTTTATCATTTCAACCCCAACTTCACAACTCGTAGTGTTTTAGTCACTCATTTCCGAGTGACTAAAAATTAGTGATTTTTGTTTCTGTGAAGCCATATTATTGTTCTTAATTAAATTTTTAACCAATAGAATGTTATATATTTAAAACTGCCCATCTGATTGGATAACAAGTAACCCCATAAACTATAGCTTAAGTGACGATTACAGATAATTAGTAATTATTTTATAAAATGCTTCTCCAATGACCTATTTTTGTACAATCAAAGTCAAAATCAAAATAAGCTGCTTCAAAATTAGGGAGTAGTGATAAGGCGCAAGGTATAAAGTAGAAATTAAACTGAGAATTTTTAGCTAACTGCATTTCCGTAAGAATTACAATTTGAATTGACTTCGAAATATTTATTATAATTGAACACCATAAATATTACAAAACAAATTACTTGATGATATTATGTATTATAGAAGATTCCATAAAACTACTGTATTGTCTATGCCTGATTAACTCACTAGAGAAAACACACTTTTAAAACTGATGGAAGAAAGTGTGGGACAAGTTCTTCGCTCCGTCTTCTGAATAAATCTGCTGACGTAAAATTAAACTCCGTGGAAGTTGTGTCTCTGGTCTCACACTCAGCCAGTCTCTCTTTTACAGTATTCGTAAGTTTGAATGAAATTCTTTTATTTATACATTCTTTATTCTGCATATTTTATTAATACAAGTACTTTGCACAAATAGATATGTATGTATTTGTCCCGTTATAGTTATTGTGAATCTGCACTCCCACATCATATGGTTTTCAAAGTTCCAAGTTGTGGAGAGTGAAAATGAATTCTAGGAAACAGAAACTGGTTTATTTAAGAATATATAGTACTCCAAGCAAAAAAACAAAACGAGCATGGAAGATTATAAGTAATGCATGCACTGCATTATGTATTTACTTTTACTATAAGAGGCCCTCATCTCAGGAAAATTCTTGGCACCTGTCGCTATTATCATTACATGCTTTTTTAAGGTGTTGCTGTAAAGCAACCTTTTTTCAACCAAGAAGAAAGGCAGGAATACTGTACAGTAGAATCTCTTTATGTTGGCTCTCCCTGCCGAGATATTTTCCTTATAACATCCCACACATTTTTCGAATACGTTAATGCATGGGAAATTATACCCTTATAACGGCGCTTCGGTTAGAACGACATAAAATTACATACCGATTGTAAGTGGTATTCTAGGGAGACAAGTTAAATTAATTGTTCTGTGGAGAGCCTGCTGTCATTATGAATATATAATTAGCAAGTACTGTAATAATATATGTAAATCAAATACAAGTCAGTATGATTTAGACTGCTGGGACCTGTACATAGCACAACAACGTACAACATACTATCTTGCAAGTCGTGCAAGTTGCACATTGTTTCCAAAGAATCATGTTAACCCTGTAATGCCCAAGCTATGGCAGTGCCTGCCAGTTAACTGCGTAATTTGCGGTTCAAGCCTAAAAGTGACAGGTCAAAGTTGAGCAACATGGCTGATTTTTTTTCTAATCGTTCTCCATTATTTTCACTGCAACTTGACCAAGTCACAAGGTCGGGGGAATTTCGGTTTATGAGGGAAAAAAATCAGAAGGAGGCAAAGTTGGCTTCCCGCGGCCATTTTCAATGTTAAGTAAACGGTAATGCGTATTAAGTAGGGCTCATTCAGACATTTTCATATTTTTAAAAATGGTTTGATTCGCGTTCTACACGGAAATGTGACCCATTATTAGCATGAATAATTAGATTTAGGTCATGTCTATTCGTCCGAAGTGATTTTACCCGGGTAACGGCTACCCGGGAATTTCAATAATGACCCCCGTATGATAAAATGAAAATAGTCGCCCTAGGCAATATTTCTTCCTGCTACAGCATACCATTCACAGTTAAATAACTGGTTGGGCTTTTATCCTGGCAGCATGTTACCCGGGTAGCATCCGGAATTTCAAATTCGCGCCAATGCCATTATATGAAATTATATGTTGGACGTAATGAACACAGTTCAAGCCAAAATAGACACTTAAAAATTCTGCAGTTACGATTCGGGCAATACAACTGTAATACCCGGGGACTATAATACCCGGGATTGGTAACAAAAATCTTGGATTATGAAAAATTTAATGTTACATAAAATGCAATACCGTTTGTGCATCCTAATGCGAGACTGTTAAATTTCGCCAATCGAACACGCGGGTACCATAATACCCGATAACGATATTTCTGAAAAATTTCAATGGGTAACTGAAAATATTTGATCACGCCCAAGTTATTTTCATTTTACTTTACCGTTGTTTGTTTACAGTTGTTACGAGTGCTTAGTTATTCTCTTGTTTTTGTTCTAGATGTAGAACACGAACATTAATTTTGTTCCAGAATTAAGAAAAAGAAGAAATAAGAAAAGAATGTTCTAACTAATCTTGTTGCTACAATGAATTATTACGCTTGTCCAAATGAAAATGCCCTTGGTTATATGCCTGTCCACCTAAAAATTCCCAGAAAAAGCCTTATTCTGGAAATCTATATATATGGATATAGATGTACTATATACATATTATCCATAGAATAAATATTATGTATAGTATTATACATAATATTTATTATATATATATACACTATAATATTTATTCTATGGATAATATATATATATATATATATATATATATATATATATACTATACATAATACTTATTCTATGGATAGTATATATATATAACCATAGAATAAATATTATGTATAGTATATATATATTATACATAGTGTATATATAATATAAAGTGTATATATACATATATATATACTTTACGTATATTGCCGTTATTTCCATGGAAAATTTTCGGAGGTATATACGCATTTTTGTGGTGGATATACGGCCAGCAATTATAAATTAGGTGGTAGATTAATTTTCATTGTAAAACCACCGGAACGTATCAAAGTCACCCCAACTTTATACTTATTTACTTATATATATCGCACATAATTTATTAAAAATGGGTATAAGTGCAGTGTACTATCCCTTCTCCGATGTTCATGAAACTGGATGATCAGGGTAATTTCAGGGCGTCGATAGTGTAGGTAACAAATCTGAAAGAATTTTGGTGCGTTATAGAAGTGATAAAACAAGGATACCGGTACATGCTCCACAAAATTGTAATAAGAGACCCCATGTCAAAAACAGACCTCATGGTCACACCGACGGTCATACGCAGAACTAGCAATTCTAGCTCACGGCGAGAACTAAGTTACAGTGGTTGGTTTGGTAAATTTACTAACGTTTGACAATGGTCCCATGTCAAATTTAGTGACCTCTGGGGGTCACACGAACGGTCATGCGACAAAAGTTCCCAATTAAACCTATTATCGTTCTCCATGGGGAATACTTTCCAGTGATTGGTTTGTCAAATATTTGAACTTTTGAATTTGACCCCGGGGTAACTAGTGACCCCTGGAGGTCACATGAACAGTCATGCAACAAAAGTTTCCAATTAAACCTATTATCGTTCTCCTTGAGGAATACATTCCAGTAATTGGTTTATCAAATATTTGAACTTTTAAATTTGACCCCGGGGTAACTAGTGACCCCTGGAGGTCACACGAACGGTCATGCGACAAAAGTTCCCAATTAAATCTATTATGGTTCTCCATGGGGAATACTTTCCAGTGAGTGGTTTGCCAAATATTTGAACTTTTGAATTTGACCCCGGGGTAACTAGTGACCCCTGGAGGTCACATGAACAGTCATGCGACAAAAGTTCCCAATTAAACCTATTATCGTTCTCCTTGAGGAATACATTCCAGTAATTGGTTTATCAAATATTTGAACTTTTGAATTTGACCCCGGGGTAACTAGTGACCCCTGGAGGTCACACGAACGGTCATGCGACAAAGGTTCCCAATTAAACCTAATATTGTCCCCCAGAAGGAATTTATTGGCGGGATTGGTTTGTCAAATATTAGAATTTTTGGCATGGGCCCCGCATTAAAAACTTGACCTCTGGGGCATGGTCACCTGATTGCTACTTCATCCAATTGGCTTGAAACGGTCACCACTTTGTGTCCAATGATGTTAGGAGAGCTATTAATTAAATCCAAGTGGATTTAAGGCCCTTTGAATTATTATTCTTAAAGTAGTTTATGATGGGCCCTCGTACAATGCAAAATCATATGGCAGTCCCTGCCATAGCCTGGGTATTTACGCGACACGAAAAAGCTTGGGTATATAAGGGTTAAGGTGTGCATTTGTCAGTACCGTCAGACTGGTTATCCATTCCCAATAATGGGACAACGTCATGGATTGGAGAGGATTCCTCACAACTTCTGTCGAGACTATCATAATAACGTCATTAAACTTCCAAAAGTGTCAGAGTAAGTAGATTAATACTCGTGGATTCAATTGTCAGGCCATATTCAGGCTGAAATGGAAGAATAAAATAATGACGTGGACGGGATGCTCTGAAACCACAATTTCACAGGGAAAGGAAAATCTTGTCGAGTTGCGACAAAAAACAATGCATCTTTTATATAAATCTTCATCCCCAGATCATGTTGAAGCAGATCACTTTTCCTTTAACCGGTGCACACCGAAAATTTTCATCACAATTAAATCACCATGAGGGATACTCAGCTCGGATTAGTTTTACTTTTCGGTTCACTTTTACTCTCCAATATTTGTAACGGAGCTCCAGGGATCAGAAGTGGAACGGAGATTTCTATTTACGAGCATGAAAACTACCGAGGTATGTTAATATTTCCTGTAAACACGTCAGTTTTTGAAAAATCCTGTTCTTGGTCTCAAAATGTTTCAATCAATTTTGTTAACTTTGACAGGCATAACTGAAACAATTACCTTGGGAAGTCGGTGCAAGAATTTTGGGGGTTCCTTTAGAAATAAAATCTCTTCAGTAAGATTACACAGTGGATGTGTTCAACTATGCCGAGAAGAGCATTGCAACCAGTGCACGGACATTCGGGAGAGCTACGCTGCTCTATCCGATTTCAATTTGAATGATCAAATCCAAAGTATCATGGGATGCAATGAGCCTTCGGATGACCAATCCCTAGTTGTGGTTACAGGAGACCAAAATAATATTTGATCGTAGGAATAGTATGACAGCAGTTCGAGAGATTAACCTGACTGAGAAAAATCTGATATTTTTATAACTAATTGTAAGTAATTTAAATATTTCACTCAACTGTTTGTTTAATGCAATTAGGCCAAACAGTTTTAAATGCAAATGAAATAAGGTTTCAGCCAACAACCCAATACAAATATTGTATCTGTAGATATTTATACAATTTAAAGAAATTAAATGTTGATTTTATTATTGAAAGTAATGAAAATATATTCCCACATCAGAATTCGCTTATATGTCTTATTGTAAGACAAGTAGAAAATATTGTCGATGGATGGGAGTCACCACCAAAATACTAGAATAGAGTCCTCGAAATGGGCTACCGCTATGGTATTATTTTAATATTTAAAAACAACTGTACACTATTTTGTACGTTTTACAAACCATTTATTTGCAATAAAACTACCAAAAGTAAATAGTACAAGTGTATCTAATTGAAATTCATTTAAACGAAGTTTACATTAGACTAACAAAATCTTGTCGTAATTGATTTTTATTCATCAATACTTACAAGTACACATGTATGTATGTATGTATGTATATAATGATTTCATATCTCCGTTTGCCCCAAGAATGAAAATAACACTGCACGGATGGGGATTAAAATATATAGAATATCTTCTGACAAAGCATAAATAAAAATGTTCATATTAATTAATGTAAATAAATAGTAGATCAATTCAAAAGGTTACATGGTTTGATCCAAACGGAAAAAAGAAGCACAATGCGTTTACAAAGTTTCACCCAAGTGTTAAGCTTTATCTCGTTCCGTGGAGATACAGGGCTATAAGTTTGACACCTGATGTGTGCATATGGAATCATACGGGAATGTACAGTTTAAATTAATAATGCCTATGTACATATGTGCATCTTCCATGAAAAATGTTCACCTTGTAATTAGTAATTACTAATATGAGGGCGGCCATGTACATACAAAAGCTATACAAAGTTATTATTACTTCGTCTTGGCACCTGCACCATCGACAAACTGATTGTGAGAAGCACAAAAATCCTATAAATTTTCCCAGCCTATGAAATCCTATCGTTTATTGAGAATCCTGTGAAAGACTCTGTGAATGACCATATACAGTCCCAGGTCCGAATTTCTCTTTATTTTTGGGGGTAATTTCATTAGTATTTATTAGGTAAGGCATTCTCTCATTTGACGTCTCTCTCCCATACTATTTATAATGAGCAGATTCATTCTTCAAACCTTTCAATTTTTACCATTACCTCAGTTAACACAACACTCTCGCTACGTCGCTACTCGCTCAAAGAAATCCCTTACAAGATCATATTGCATTCATAATATTTATAGACTACCGCTGACCATTTACAAATTAATTTTCCTTCCTCAAAAGACTTTCCCATTTAAAAATCGCTTCTTCCACAAGGTGCACTTTTCCTGTTCCCCAGAGATAAGTTGATGACCATCCTATAAATAGGACTACTGCGATACTAAATTTGGACTAAACTTTTTTTACACAATACTAATAATATTATTTTTCAAAAATGCTCTTACAGATCAACCAAAATCAAACAACCCTCCCAAAAAAATTACAGCCTTATATCCACATAGTGTTGAATACTCCCCTGTGAAATTAAATATAAACTTCATGTACATACCCGGCCATTAGTTATCATTACCACAGGGCTGGACAACAAGCCTCCGTAAGGAATAAATCTGCGTCCATTGGTTGTTTGGCAATTATGAAGTAATTAAATATAATTATCAGCGCTTGGATTTTGCTCACATTCAAATCCATTAAAACTCAAAGCTCTATACACAGAGTGATACAAGCACCCTGGTCTTATTTACAATTAGTACATATGTACATAGATACATATAACCGTCTGTGTGGAATATCAGCAATGAGGAAATTTGTATTAACGCCTTATCTATACTAAATAAAATACTATATGCTCTGACATGTGTGTGTAAAATTCTTACGTAAATACGAAAGATCATCCACAGCTCTGGAAAATAAAAACTTGAAGGAAGGGTCAGATTCCAAGTGAAAGGCTCTGCAATTAAATTAAAACAACAAACCAATCAGTCAGTGCTAAATTTATTAGAGGCTCAATGACGTAATACTGTGTCAAGCTTGTCTAATGTCTGCCCGAGCCAGATAGCGTCCAAAGCAAGGAATTGGACTAGTTAGCTTTAATTGTTAATCTACGAGCACATTAGGGTCACTTGGTCACCAGGAATCCAAGCAGCAGGGATTTAAGACATTTTCGAGTTAATGAACTCTTCAAAACATTATTACATATACAATTCTCTGAGAAAACTTTGGTTGGACATTATTTTCTTGCTTATTTTGTGGAAAATTTACAGGCAGTGTGAACATCTTTGAAACAAACGATAAAGTAATTGAAGATATAAAGTGGAAATTATGTACGGAAATACTGTATAATATTGAGTACTTAATTTTTTATGTCTTTTCGCAATGCTAAATGTTAGTTCATAGCTACTACCTTAACATGCATGATTGTTCGTCAAATGCATTTTAGACATTGGCATATGATTCACGCAACTTGCAACAAAATAAACACTCGTATAGCTGAAATTAATTTTTCTCGAACTATATGTGAGTGACCAAATGGGAGACACTGTAACTGTTTCTAACATTTAGTTGTTCCAATAGCAACTTCCTCGGAATTATTCTATATAGTAATAATTTTGGTGCAAATGCAGTAATTACCTATATGAGGGATAAAAACTTCCCGCTTGGTATTATCGGGTCAAAAAATTAACGTGTACAGAATCCTATGTATGTATATGTACAGTTTGTATTACAGCACTCGCATTACATATCGATGATGCATAGGCTTCCTATAAGAGCTTCTTCTAAATGAATTGAATACATTCCCAAATGTGGAAGCACTCCAATTAACCTGTATTAATGCTTTGCCTTAAACACATAGCATGAGCAGGCCATTATGAAACTCATGTGTGAGTCTTTAGGTGGAGCTATTAAAGTTGATTACACAGATATACACAATAAATGTTAGTTTACTAACTGTAATCTCTTATTTGATAAGCCATCGGAGATTATTGTAGTAGTATTTGTAGTATCTACACAAGTGAACTACTTACTACGGAACGGTTTCCATCATTATTACGAGGCTGTCATTCGGAGTTTGATAGCAAAAGGTATAGATACTGCTACCAGGTTACTTCTATCATTACAGTTAATTGTTTAAAATACAAAGTTGTGTCATTGTGCAACAGTGACAAAACTGGACTTAGAGAATTTTGTGAATCCTCAATCCTGCACCTTCGATCCTGCCTATATGGCATGAGGACAAAATACCCGTGGATGCTTATAAAACGCCACTTTATCAGCAGTAAGCTCACTACTTTATATTTATTTAAACAAAAATTAGGTCACGCTGAAAATGTTTCCAAGTATGCAATGTCCGTCCATGAACTGCCATAAAATAGTCTCAACGCCTTTATTCATGATTAGAATTTTTTACAAGCACGCACAAAACTCTTCCCCTTTTGCAAATCCAATTGCAAGTTAGTTTCTAATATATAAGTACTCATCTGCGACACTATTTGAGTAATTAATTATACCTAAGCATTTTAAGCACTTTTCTATCAAGAGCTGCTAATTCAGTGTCCCTATTCTTAATAAACAGATTAAATAAATACATATAATTATGCCACGGGCATAAAATCAGTTCTTTTAATAACAGTATCCAAAAAAATGAAATACAGTAAAACTTGTATATAGTGGCCGGCTATATAGTGGTTTCCTCCACATTGTGGCCCATGTCCGGTTTCCCCGTCATAAGTCCTATCTTTTAACATTACGTACACCCCGCTTATAATAGTTTTTTATATAGTGGTCCCCTGCCAATTATGGTCTGGGATTTTTGACCATTCGTATAGAAATGCAGGCCTTCAACTCTGCATACAGTGGTCCGAATAAACATTAGTGTAAATTTAAATCGCGCGAAGTTAGACAACTTCAAAAACGTCATGCACATTCCATAACACGCATCTCTTGTGTTGAGGCTTGGAGTGGTGCTTAAGTGTGCTCGGTATGATTGGTTTTCGAAGTTATTTTAAAGGGAATTACAACACAACTATGACGTCTTGGGTAACGGCCCACCAATGTGTACATTTCCTTCAAGAATTTCTCGCAAGGAACAATATTAAAAGTCTAAAGCATTCAAAAATTAGTAATAATTACTTTAATAAAGTGTAATTGCTAATAAAATATTGCATACTGAGCAAGGATTAATGCATTAATTGTGCGTGAGAATTATTTAATTTGAAGTACTGTGTATAGTGGTTAGGACCACTATATCCGGCACAATGGTCCCTGTTAATAGTGGTCAAATTTTCTGTCCCCTAGAGAAACCACTATAGACAAGTTTTACTGTATATGTATAGCACCAGTAAAAGTTGGCTCTTGAGTCAGATGTTTGTTGCAAATGTAAATAGTTCTTTACTTTTGTAAAAGGCAAGATAAGATATGAATTCCACAACTTGTGTCTGTGCACTCATCTACACATAAGAATTTTTGTATGATAAAGTAAGATACTTGTAAGATGAGCATTAAAACAACGCAGTTAAGCTATACTCTTATCAGAAAGTCCAGTTTAGAGAGCGCGAGAAAGGATCCAATGTATTTATCTTTTTCGCTAATTGTTTTGCAGGCCTAGGATGAAGCTCACAAGGAACCTTCCTTTTCAATTCTATGAAAACAAATCATCATTTTGACAAAGCCGTATTTACATCAATTATCTACTTCAATCCTAAATTATTACGTATGTACATATCTACATATTTTATGTTTACATTTACTGATAGTAGTTAACTCTTAGTAATAATGACGTTTTTATAACGTTGCTTCATCGAAGTTAATAATTCCTTCTGAAAATTAGTTGTTCATGACTTATTGCAGTCGTTGCTCTTCGTTAGTCCGTTTAAAAATACACATGAATAACAAAAAGTATTTGACGCGTGATCACTGAAGAAAGATCTGAAGTGATTTTCCCATCAGGGACGATTCATTTAGAAGAGATAGAATTAGTTCATGTGTGTGTATACCCATATGGACATACATACATACATATGTATGTATTTTTACCAGATATTATGCAGATAGACAAATTGTAATATTACAGGGTGTACTGAAAGCTTATCGATCCCCGTATCACAAATGAGGATTTACGTATGAGAAATTAATTGTGATTCCTCTATTTTTAAGTAAATTGTTTTCTAGATTTAAAAAAAATTGTTTTGTTAAACTAGGTCAGGAAGGTTGTCACGTGAACGTGGAACATAGTTGAAACTTTTTGAGGATTTTAAACATTACATTTATTTCAAATCTCACTCAACATTTATGACCACGTGTCTATTTATTTGCGGCATTTATTTGCAGTATATTTATTATTAAGTCCGAATATGTAACCACTGGAATAAAAAATGTGAGGCTTACAGGTTATGAATTTTTATTTGATCCTGTATCCTAATCTGCATTACCTTTGCTTCTGACATTGGGTGGCTAAATGTCTTCCCAAATTCGCTTCTCGTTTTTGACGTGTGTGACCAAAACTCTTGACCGTCGATAACGAAGTAAATTTTAGCCATCTGGAAATAATTATGAGTCGCAATCCTATATTTAGGGGCGAATGTGAAATTACGTTTTGTAATAATGCTCAGAATACTGTAACCTTTGAATTTTAATAAGTAAATGATTATACATATTTCTTTAATTCCCAATGCAGAATTTTAGGGATATATTCATGCAGTAACAATTTATAAAGATCTATTGTTTAGAGCTTCTACTGGTGACACATGTTCCGTCCCGTCCCGATTACCGACGGGGATAATTTTGCTTTCCCCGTCCCGTCCCAATTCGCTGTCCTCGTCCCGTCCCGATTACTCAAGGGGACAATTTGCTGTCCCTAACCCGTCCCGGTATTATGTTGGGACAAATTTGATGCCCCCGTCCAGTTCGATTATCTACGGGTATAATTGTTTGTTCCATCCCAAAAAATTGAAACATGGGGCAAATATCTGTCCCATCTCGTACCTATAATTCAAAGCAATTAATCTTCCCCGGTTAAGCCTCGAATTTGTTACACCGGATAAATGTCCGTCCGGTAAAGAAACTGGCTGCCTGGAAATCATTTCAAACCTAAATAATTTTACAATACTATATTGAATTTTTCAAAATTTTTAAGTAAGCTGTGGAAAGTTGTTCATAAGAAGCGAACTCTCTGTAAATCTATATGTTCTGGATCCAGAATTTTTTAAATTTATAAGCAACTTGATATACATACATGGAGTGTCACAATACCAAAATGAACTACTTGCTCGAAATTCATTCAAAAATGTTTATCGATCGTATTTCGTCCGGACAATTTTGTTGCCCCAGGCCCAATTTTTTGTGGGGACAATTTTTTTATCCCCTTCCCGTCCCGATTATATATGGGGGGTAATATTATTGTCCCCTTTTTTATGGGGCGTTCATAGTAGAAGCTCTACTATGCTTCTTAATACTAACGTTACAATAAGCGGTTATTTCCAGCTGTGATTCCCAAACCTTGTGAAGAGTAATACAACTACGAGCGTTTTCATGTATTACTCAAGTAATTAATACTAAATTATACATTGCAGTATTAAGATGCTAACAGCAGAAGGAACAATAATTTTTTCTACACTTCTTTCTACACAAAATTACTGAGTTTGAATTTACTATTTTTCCAGTTCATTGAAAGTGGAATTAGGCAACAATGGCTGATCTCCCAACGGAAGCAACGCTGGATAGCTGTATGGACTCGGTCTCGGAATTGTTTAACGTCAAAACAAAAATACCTCTGAGTTCTATCATAGTTCCCGAAAGTACATTCTACTGTGGAAATACAACCAACCTGCCACACCTGGAAGATTGCTTACAAGAAGTACGATTATTGTTACCTAATGAACATGAAATACTAGTAAGTTTTATATTACTGATTCTGTTTTTCAAATTCTAAGATTTTATTAAATGGAAGTTTTAATGCCAATGTTATAACGTATTTCTCAGAGCTCTTTCAACCTCTACAAAAGAAAGCAGTTTCTCTTCCATGAGGTACTGAACAAAAGGGTGGAACGCAAAGAGGATTATGCGAAACTTATTAAAGCCCTTCTGAAATCTGGGAACAAACATATTGCTGACAGGATATTGGAGAAGCTCAGGAGCTCTAGTTTTGAAACATCAATTCATGCTGTAAACAATAACGAACAAGCTAATGGGTTGCTTACAGGTGCAGAAAACAATTCTCATTATACTCATCCTGACGGGATAACTGTGCTACAAGGTAATTATTAAAAACTATTGTATTTGCATTTAAAGAACAGAAACTCATTCACATTTGCATGAAATGCTAAACCTAATTGTCTCGTTTGCAGGTTGGATCAAAATCTCAAAATATGCAATTTTTCCTCTCATTATATTGGCTGGCTTCTTGATCTTGACTTTGGGTAACCGAATGAATCATTCCTCACTCATGGATCAAATTGCTGCCAAGAATAAACCTCTAGTATTGTCGACTGCAAACTCAAGAGCCGAAGATTTCAGCCGGACTACTCGGTTTCAACCTTCTGAAATGCCAACCCTGGTAACCGTGAAACCGTTTCCAAATTCCCAGCATCACCAGCAATTGGATGTAAAAACTGTAAAAAGCATCCCTAAGACGGATCCATTGCATGTTAAAAACGAATTGAGTCCTCCCTCGGACCTGAATTTGGATCCTACCAAATATGAGCCTCTAAATTTGCCAGATGTCAGCTCCAGACTTGAAGACGACCGAGTGACCACAGATTCAGTACTGGCAAAGACAATTACTAGGTCTCAATCTTTGGAAATGCTAAATATAGAAAATAATTTGGAACCCCTTCAACCTTCACAGCATCACAAGAAATCGGATGTAAAAAACATCTCTACGACAGACCCATTGGAAGTAAAAATCTCAGAGGATGAAATTTTACCCAAATATTCTTCAACTGAAGTGTACCAGAAACAGCTGCCAACTACACCCCCTCCTCAAGAACTGACAATAGAAATTGGATCTCCGCTAGATATGCCGCACTTACCAGGAATGAAGAAAATTCATTTAACAATAACTGGGGGTCATGACTGGAGAACTTGGACTCGAGATAACGCTCAACAAGTCCAACAGGTTTCCTCACTGAGACTTAAAGGGACGGTCTCTCCGTTGGAAATCCTACATTTTCTGTCTAGTTTTAAAAACTTGACTAGCCTCCGGATTGAGAATTTAACAGGGAAATTATGTGGGAAGCGGTTTAATGTTAAATCTCAGACCCTGTCCCATGATAATTTAGAATATTTAGGAATCACACATGTGGAGGATAACCCTTGTAGCAGCGCGTATCAATTCTTTAAAGACGGTTTTGAATTTCCGAAGCTGAGGCGTGTGGAAATAGTAAACTTGCCAATTGATCCAGAAAATGAGAGGTATTTTCTGGAGTTTTTCAAAAAAATAGAGCATCAACTAACCCAGCTGGATCTCCAAAATGTACTTGTTCGGGTGGGGAGTCAGGCTTTTGCTAATTTAGAATTCAAAAACTTAGTTTCCCTACATTGTGAATTTCGAGAGCCTAACTCAGAAGGGGCGAAATCGGTGTTTAGAAACTTAAACAGGGCTACTCCGAATCTGGTTGAGGTAAGTACAAACGTAGTGTGTACTCAAGGTGAAAAATTGGCTTTTGATGCGAATTGGTCAAAAATAAATGGGTCGAAAAGAATGATTTGTGACGTCCACAGTTCTAAATAGCCTTTGACTTTTGTCAAGATATAGATACAGTCATAAAACAAGACGCTAAAGCTTTGTGTTATCAGAGTCTAACCAGAGAAATTGATACAAATCTGATCATAGAATACATGTCAAGTGTTAAATAGTCAAAACTCCAAAGTACAATAATATATTCAAATTAGGGAAAACCCGGTTGTCTTCTCGGATTTAGTTAACGCTATAAAATCTGGAATTCATTTTGTCACTCCGATTCTCCGAATAACGATTTATTTTATCGGAATATCAGGTTTTTTATACTTTAAGATTGTTCAATATCAGTTGGCCCAGTTTGCAGTAGTTAACAAGATCTTTGAAAAATCGAATCTTCGAAAAACGAATTTAAAGACAATACAATTTTCCCACTTGTCGGAACTTTCTCCTTGCAAGTAATTACTTTCGAGTTGGGACATCATTTCTAGTTGAGCTAGTTAACAGTTAATTTCTAGTCGACAAATTTAAACTTTCAGATTGGATAATAAAATGAGAATTCCATTCTGGAATTTGGATCTCTAAAATGTACTTGTTTACATGGATGGCGTAGTTGTAGTAAATTAGCCTCTGCTGTTAAACCCTGGTTTCGATCACGTTGTTATAATATTTCGCAGATAGAAATTTGCATTCTTGTCTACAGTGCAGTAATGTTATAATTATTTACTATTCATAAATTATTTCCGCACAAACAACGATTTTATATTGCAATATAGTTATGTCTATACGAGTAGAATCTGTAATGTATTACCCTTGACATCTCTGTATGTAATGATCTTTACTAATTATTTTAAAAACCGAATTACTCTAATATTTTCCATCATGACTTATAAATGCATATACAGATTACTCTATCTACATATATTAAGATTAAATTATGTGTTTTAAGTATTAATTACTATTTTTAAATGGTGAATTGTTGTTGTTTTTTAACTGTTATTTTTATCTGCAAGACAGAAGCAGCAAGCAGGAAATGTGTTAGTTATTAGAAAGAATTCTGGGTACATACTCACGCATAATATATGTTCATTATCATATGTGGCAATTAATTTATGAATCTACATGATGTAATGTCAACCAAGAACTGATTTAATTAAATCAAATATTATTGCCAATTATCTTGTCGGAATTGACTGATTATGTGATTATTTGAAATGAAGAAAATGTGTGGGGAAGTGTTGAGATCATGGCCGTTTTAATATTGTAAAAATCATTGGTCATCAGCATTATGAGTATGTACTATGTGTTATTTGTACGGCACCAAGGGACGAAGTGCTACTATGTGACGGAGAAGCACGAGATAGTAAAATTGCAGTACCCTAATTTGCTTTTATACATTCACACAAGTTGCGTCGTTTGAAAATGCCCTGCTGTTTTTACCCACCCATTTGAAAATACCCAGCTTTGGGGTAGGGCTTCTACTGGGGACAATATTTTTGTCCCGGTGGCAATTCTGTCCCGTCCCGAAATCCTCGGGACAAAAAAAATCGTCCCGATTCAGTCCCGAAATTACATGGGGACAAAAATTTTGTCCCGAAACTGTCCCGATCCCGGTCCCGTCCCGAAAACCTCGGGACGGGACGTCCCGGTTATAATCCCAGTCTTATGAAATGCTCCAAATTCCTTTATTTCTACAAGAATACCTCAAATAAAAGCGAAATTTTACTTTAAAAAATATTTGTATATAGAATAACAAATTTTAAACGGAACGATTCCCATACATATTCATTTTTACACCAATAGTATACTGTATAGGTATATTTTTCTGTCCCGATCTATTGTTCCGTCCCGTCCCGAAATCTTCGGGACAAAAAAAATCGTCCCGATTCAGTCCCGAAATAACATGGGGACAAAAATTTTGTCCCGAAACTGTCCCGATCCCGGTCCCGTCCCGAAAACCTCGAGACGTCCCGTCCCGAATAGAAGCCCTACTTTGGGGAAACCGTATAGTTTTGGTACAGTTTATAAAAATACCCTTCGCGGCATCAATAAAATAAAAATACATATCGTATGAAATAAAAAATCATACTGGTCGTCCATAGGTGTCATGTAATGGCATATTGAGACGCTCCTGGTTTTACAGAAGCAATTTATCCTCGTTACGAAACTCGCTGAGCATTTGATTTCACGTACTGTATTTATAAGGAAAATGTTTTATAGTACGTCTAAGTATGTAATAATTATTTATTGAAATTGTTTTATCCCGTATTGGAAGAACCTCACTGAGTCGTTAGGATGAAATAAGAAATAATTACTGCTGAATTAAAAGTCCTTCCTGGGAGGAAAAACTGTGCTAAGGTGCAGGATTTGGTTTAAGTATAAAATCTGTATCAGTATTAGCATGTCACAATAATTTTGTTAGAGCCATTAATTCAAATCAATAATGATTTTTTAGCTAAATGATAAAGAGTGCATTTTGGTCCGTCAACTAACTACGTCACTGCTTTGGGTAGATTTGCATAATATAAAAAACTGGAGTCATGGAATCGAAACAACACGTCATTAAACTTCCTGACAATAATCCCGAGCCGTGATAGAATATTACAATTTACAAATGACGTCAAATAATATCAACATGATTACAATTTGGGAGACCACAAGCTGGGACTGACAATGAGTAGAATATAAATCAGTGGGGAGTAAAAAAGCATTCACCCTACACAGAACTACAATGAATTAAAAAAGTAATGACGTTGAGGAGAAACTGGAAAACCGCAATCTTGCGACAGAGTAAGGATAACTGTTCCTCTGATGCATAAAAATACGATAGCTTTCATTCATATAAGGCTTCATCCTCAGATCATGCTCATAGGCAGATCAGCTTTTCCTTAAATAGTGTGAACCAATGGTGCAGAATTCAGAATACAGAATTCAGAATTTCATTGGTATTTTATCGTCATGCGCAATATTGAGTCGATATTGTTCTTATTTTTCGGTTCAACCTTTTGTCATGGAGCTCCACAGGTCAGAAGCAGTACTGTCTAATTTATTTTGTTGGACCGTTACAGCATATCCCCATTCAATTTGCTACAAGATTATTGCTTTGAAATATTTTTTCAACAACCCCTTGAAAAATGAAAAAAACAAAAATTCTTCCTTTTTGGGTCTTCCACATTTCCTCCCCAGAGGCTCCATGGGCTCAAAAACTTCCACCTTTCTTTCCCGTTGGTGACCCTGGTCATCTTCAGAATTGATTGAGATCAATGAAGCAAAGTTTAGAAAATATGGTAAAGGATTCGCTATAGTGGAATCAAATATTTTGAAGAGTCAGCATGATCATTCCCCCCCTTTAGCCCACATAAGGGAGTAACGCATATAACATTTGATTCCCCAATTTGTAGTATATTATTTCCAACAATTTTTAAAAATTCATTCCATTGAACTATAGATCAATATCTGAGGACATATGATCAAGAAACGTACAGCAAATTCAGGTTCTTTTCTTCATATTTCGCAGAACTTTTTCTTTGGAAAATGATTTTAAATATACTTTTAGGAAATTTCATGGCCTTTCGAAGAAGTCATTACATAGATTTACACGTTGTAAATGTTGGAAACGATCGAAAAAGTTCCAGAGGAAGGTTGAAGAAATTTAGCTTCAAGATCAAAAGTGAGGAAGATGCGGAAAAAATAGAATTTCTGATCTTGTCAATTCTACATGGACGATCTAAAGCTTATGTATAAATTTCTTTTTGGACGACTTTGTTTGTAGAAAATTTCATAGGGATTAATTCGTGACCAATATCGTCTTCTAAAATATTCTTCTTCTTTAATACTTTTACGGGCACTGATGTAATTTATATGCATTCAAATTAACTTTCTTTACCACGACATCAGCAGAACCCTGAACCCGTAAAATAATTATATTTCAAGAAATGTTAAAAAAGAAAAGTTGATGAAAACGGAATATTGATAATTTTAAAATTAAACTGGTTCGAAAACTAATGCTTAATTTTTGTACACTTTGTGTGTAATTTTTTGAATGAAATATTGATATTCTTTCGAAGGAAACTTTATAAATTTGTTTATTAAATTTGCTTACAACAATAATTGTTATTTTTTAATTCGGAGATATCCGTTATTTTTGTGAAGTACCGAAGCATACTACTGGTAAAATTAACTAACTATTATAACAAAAAACAAGCATGAAACTTGCCCCAGCTTCTGGAATTTCATTGTAATAGAATTTGTTTTAGAAATTAACTCATTACCTTCACCCGGTAGTGGAAAAAGTTCGGTATTCTGGTATCCAGGATCCTTGGGAAAGTGACCCTCACCAGTTGGGCAAATGGATTTATTGGGCAAGTATGATAAAATTGGGCAGCTGAAAATTTGCGTTCCGCCTAAGGGTCGATTTTTTTTTTTGAAATTCAGTTGGGCAGATGAAAATTTTCGTACCGACTAAGGGTCGATTTATTTTTTGAAATTCAGTTGGTCAGGTGATACTGGGAGTTGGCAACCGCTTTATGGTTGGACAATTGGTACTGCTTTTAGGATACTTGGGCATTTGGAACAGTATTTAAAACGGATAATTCTGGAAACTCATTAGTCAACCCCAAATTCAAGTCAGTAATCACCACTAAAGTTCAGGTTTCCCAATTCGAGCAAAATGTTCAGCCGAATCATAACCCCCAGGAAAAGAAACAAGGGAAGCCTTCCCTTGGTCAAATATCGGGGAACTCTCCGCAAAATTCTGTTTAACATGAACCTGAACACTGCGAAATTTAAAGGGAATTTTATTGGGACACTTCTGAAACACTGCTTGTATGCACATTTACATTGGTTCCCTTTTCTATTGATAGACTCCTCTTACATTGATATTACATTTGTATGCAGCTATATAATTGTAAGCCCTCTATGCTGGAAAGTGGTTGGAGTCAAAAGTACACTTTATTTGAACCGTGTGGGTAAGTTTTTAAGGAAATACATACTGTTAACGCTACGCTCAACATTAAAGCACAAATCCAGTCCTGACGCTATTTTACATTTAGGTTAAGATTGTAATGCTAACCATCTTATCTGTAATTTTCCTTGACGTCAACGGCAATAGTAGCTTGCTGTTTATTTTTAGTCCAAGCACACCTTTTACCTGGAATAACCTTTTTAGCAGAGCGATTTTGAGAGCCTTTGGGTAAGGGTGAAGCCGAGTATTCTCTCTCTAGTACAATAAAACTCACTAAGTCAGACTGGACAATTCTCACGTCTCACGTCGTCCACATTATTGTCCTCCAGCATTACCCCAGCAGTACTGCATATTCACAACCTACACATACCTTGGTTCTACAGCCTTCTGTCATCCCTGGCTCATCACATACGAAGAATCATCCATAGGACAGGAAAATCCAAAATTGGATTTTAAATTTGAATTTTTATAAATCATAAATCCATTCATGAAAATTTACACTTGAAGTTCTGTCTAAAAGAACGCAGGCAGCATTTGCCCGATTTCAGTGCTTTGGAAGATTGCATAATATAAACATTGAAATCATATAGTCCTCACAACACGTCATTAAACTTCCTGACAATAATCCCGAACCGTGTGAGAGTATTGCAATTTCCGTGAAATAATATCGTCCTGATTAAAATTTGGGAGACCACAAGTTTAGACTCACAATGAGTAGAATATAAATCAGTGGGGAGTAAAAGCATTCACCCAACACAAAACTAAACTGAATTAAAAAAATAATGACGTTGACGGGAAACTGGAAAACCGCAATCTTGGGTTAGGGTAAGGAAAACTCTTCCTCAGATGCAGCAAAATACGATAGCTTTCATTCATATAAAGCTTCATCCTCAGATCATGCTCATATGCAAATCAACTTTTCCTTTAACAGTGTGAATCTACAGTTTTCACAATTTCATTCGTATTTCGTCATCATGGGTAATATTCATCTGATGTTGTTCTTCTTTTTCGGTTCAACTCTGGTCTTCAGCATTTGTCATGGAGCTCCACAGACAAGACAGAGGACAGAAGTTTCCATTTACGAGCATCAATATTATCAAGGTATTTCAATTTCCATATTATTTGACAAATTATTCTCGGAAATATATATAATGTTTTTCTTGTGAAAAGGTTTTGTATTGTTTTATTTATGGACTTTATTGCAGGCCGAGCTTTGACAATCTCGTTGGGCAGTCGTTGTAAAACGTTTAGGGGCTTCTTTAGAAATACAATCTCTTCGGCAATGTTAAACAGTGAGTGTGTCCAGCTCTGCAGGGATGATCAATGTGACGAATGCACGGAAATTAGGGAAAGCTCCGCTGATCTGTCCGAAATAAATTTCAATGACCGAGTCCGAAGCATCAAACAGTGCAATGAATCTTTGGAATACTAAATTATATGCACGTCCTCAAGGATCGTATGTTGTAAATACTAATATTAAATGATAACAGTGAAATCAGAAGATGAAGCCAATGTCTACAATGAGTGCTTAAATAGAATAAACGGTTCTGCAAAACAAGTATACTTTATAGAGAAAGTTTTTAAAATATTTTGAGGTACATTTAAACTGATGAGGAACGACTATGAATTGTTATAAATATTGTTCTATTAAAATTTATTACTATTGTGTTACTAAGTGTAATATCCAATACACACACAAATGTAAATAATCTACTTTGTTTACAGCATGTACATACATACTCCATATAAATTTGTAGACGACAAGCGATAATCATCTCCACTGTGGATGGCTTTCCACAAAAGGGAAAAACGCTTGACGGAATGGAATATTTATACATACAGATATTTATATATGCGATGCGAGATGCTCAAATGTTATTATTATGCAAAATCAGTATAATCAAAAACAATCTATTATTAAAATCATACATGTATCTGTACTAATCCATGAAACCCATGGGAGTAAACATTTTATACATAGCTAACAGTTTGAATCCTATACTATTTTTAAATTGAATGAATCCAGAGGATTATATTATTTTGCATATAAATTCCTTATACTTTGAAATATTTTTGCAACTGCCAAGTGAAATACGATAAAAGCAAAATATCTTCACTAAAGCAAATTTTAGAAAAAAAAGGAGTAAAAATTCGCTATAAACTGGAGGAATCAAATAATTAATGAGTGAGCGTAATAATTTGCCATCCCTTTAGCCCCATAAAGGAGTAATTCATGTAATATTTGATGCCCCAATTGTAGCAAATTGTTTCCCAGATTTTCAGATTCCATTGAACTGCGTCAATATTTGAGGTCACATGATCAAGAAACGCAAAGCAAAGTCGGGTTCTTTTTAGAACTTTTATTTCTTCGTATTTTACTTTTCGCAGAAATTTTTCTTCAGAAAATGGTTTGAAGCATACTTTTGGGAAATTTCATGAGCTTACCAAGAAAGTTATTACATATGTCTCCACGTTGATAATTCTGGAAATGTTAAAAAACACCCGGAGGAAGGCTGAAGTAATTAAGCTTCAAGATCAAAATTGAGGAAGATGCGGATAAAATTGAATTTCTGATCTTGTCAATTTTGTTTGTAGCGAATTTATGACTAATATCATCTTCTTAAGTTCTTATTTAATACTTTTACGGGCAATGTTGTACCTATATGCACAAAACAACTATCTTTACCACGACATCAGCAGAACGTTGAACCTCCTTTAAAATATCTTTAAAGAAACATTCAAAAAGACGAAAAAGGAAACGAAATATTGATAATTTTAATATTTAAGTGGGTTATGTGGTAAAAAATTATTGATAATAATTATTAAATTTAAATTATAATATATGAATTGTGGATATTTTTTCGAAGAAAATGTTATAAACTAGTAAAAAGCCCTGCTCCGCAGGAAATTTTGCTTGATGTCTTGGTTTGTTGTAACAAATTAAAACCTGCATGATAATAGTCCAGATAGGTAACAGAATAAAAGCCAATTAACATGCTGAACATCAATAAACACGCGAAAAAATCATTGTCGCACTGAAGAACTTCACACTAAGGACCTGCGCATGTCCCATATTTGATCCCTAGACCGCGACTGGGAGTTAGTCCCGCATACATTTTTAAAAAACAGTAAATTTAACGATTAAAAATTTCCTTAAAACAATATTTGGTGTGAATGTTTCATTTCTGTCATCAAGTATTTTGCCTTGATGCTCAGTGTCGACAATTTTTACTATAACTTTCCTTCTATATGTAGCTCTGCAAAGTTTATAATATTTCGGGCTCCACCCAATTAACTGTATATAAGTACACCATTCCCATCACCCTGTAGTTTCCCCTGATCTTGTTTTGTCAACATATACTTTTACGCTGTATTGAGAAGTGGCTCTAAAAAAGACTACATAGAGTTGGCCATGAATAAAGACGGTTTTGATAACCAAATGCCTACTTTCCTATAAAACAAACGGGTACTACCCTCATTTGAAATTAGTGTAATTCGGGGAAGAAACATGGTATCCCCTTTCGCCCTTCCTGTTAAAACCTTGGCGAATATAAGATATTCTTTGAGCGGATCAAGCCACAGCATGTGTCAGTACATAACCCCCATTTCCCGATTTCCCAATAGCAACACCAACACAGTATAACGGATTGATCAGCTAGTATTAAAATTCTATTGCCAAAATGGTTTTTTTATAGAATATTTTTTAAATAATGATGTTTGCTTCTGAAATACAACTTTGTATGATTACTTGTGTAGGTTCCTTCACCTTCCTGCAGTGCCATTTACAATGATCTTAACATTTATTTTTGATTTCTCGAAAATGCAGCATACATTTGACCATTGACTTCGATAGGTAAATATCAACTGTATCCAAACTTTGTCCTTGAGAATTTTTAATCGTCACAACAAATTTTACGTTAAATTATAGTAATTATTAAGAAAGCCCAAAGGTCTCGCGTCGCGAGACCCCGGGACGGCTGACCGTGAGTTACTGTATAATGTTTTAATAATTTATTTTTTAATTTAAAAAAAATATTCTACCTTTTAATTTGAAAGAGTGGGCCGTCTTGGTGGTGAATGGCTGCCCCCGACGCTATTGCAACTGTAGAATGCTTTAATAATTTATTTTAATAAAGAAATTTTTAATAATTGTAATAATTTCTTTAACGCGTAAATTTGAATCTCAAGTCAGTATTAAACCAAGACGAAGACTGTCCACGCTTAGAAATTAGTAGAGAGGATGCTTTTTTATTTTTCGTGCTTTTTTACAATATGCCTTTTAACCTTTTATACTTATTTACACAGATAAGTAAACAGACCTGCTCCGCAGGGAAATTTGCTTGAAATCTTGGTTTCCTGTAACACATTAAAACCTGCACGATTTAAGCCATTTAAAATGTTAATATTACATAAACACGTGAAACTGGGGAACTTCTCATTAAGGCCCTGCGCATGCCCCATGTTTGATCCGTAGATCGAGGAGCATTCATTTTTACAAATGATTAAACTTATAGGCTAAAAACTTCCCTAAAACCATATTTGTTGTAAATTCGTTTCTGTGATCAAATATTTTACCTTGATGTTCAGTGCGGCAATTTTTACTCTAACTTTCCTTCCAGATGTAGCTCTGCAAAGTTCGTCTAAACGGGGCTTTCTGATATAAAAAATTACATACCAAAATTTTGCAACAAATCACCACGAATGCCGGCAATTGTGAGTATTGCCAATGAAAAGATCGGTATAACTAATAAGATTATTTACATGAAAATGTACAACTTCTGAAGTTTCGATAACGTGTACCTCTCTCACTATCTAAAGTTGCTGACTAATTTTCCTCCATAGCATCTCCAAAGGATTTCGCCAGCATGACCTTTATATATCTATGACGTTCAATAAAGCTTATTGCCAGTCCTATGATTTCCGATTGATTTTGCCGATTCGAATACATTTCAATTCGATTAAAATAAGAAAGGAGCAATTGGCTCTCATTTTTTATTTGCAAATAAGATCAGTACAACCTTGATGGATAGTCTGATTCAGGTGTGATTTTTGTAGGAAGACGGGAAGATTCTTCTCAGGGAAAAATATTTCTGGCAGGGAAAATCTCAAAGGGAAGGGATTCTATTTTGCGAACAGGGATTTTAAAATTCATTGATCTTTTTTATGGCAGGGATTTTCAAACTTGTTGGCATGTTTGAGGGGAAAAGGGGGTTGACAGGCAAACAGGGATTTGTAGATTGGTTGACCTTATTTGACAGGGATTTGACGTCTTATAGGAGAATTATTTTTGCCAACGGGGATTTTGAAAATCGTTGACCTTATGTTCAGCAGGAATTTTTGAAATCGCTGAGGGCCTCCCTGCAGTGACATTTGATTCAGCACGGTAATCCAGAAATGATCTTCCAGGGAGATTTACAAAAATCCGAACCAAATAGTCCGATTGACTCTCATTCGGCGTTTATTTTTATTTGCCAATAATAAAGTAGCGTCAGTACAATATTACGGTTAATATAATATGCTCTTTTACTTTTTGTACTTATTTACAACAATACTTTTTATTGCTTGTGCTTTTTCTACATTTATTTTACATTATATTTTTTACATTACTTTTTATACTTAACTTACGAAGATACTTTTTTCTTTTTTATGCTTTTTTAAAGATATACTCTTTTACTTTCTGTACTTATTAAATTTACGAAGATGCATTTTTATTTTTTGTTTTTTTACAATATGCTCTTTTAGTTTTTGTACTTATTTACGAAGATGTTTTTATATTTTTTGTGCTTTTTTAGCAATATGCTCTTTTACTTTTTGTACTAATTTTAAAATTAGATGTAGCTTTTTTATTGGCTAGTAGATTTGGCGCGAAAATTCAAAACAAGTTTCAAATGAACATACATTTTAGCTCCATAAGATAACTAATTTAATAAAGCTTATCGGGAATTTTCAAACAATTTTATTCCATTTTAGGGTTATCGAAATAAACTTCTGTTATAATTTATTTTCTGATGGAATTTCCAACAAAACACGAGCATGAAACTCGCCTCAGCTTCTGTAGTTCCATTCAAATAATAGCATTTTTTTTACGAATAAACGGTTTGCCAACATTATATTCCAATGTCGGTCTAACTCACTTCCCAAACATAAATGGCAGCAGGGAGAGAAAAGAGAGTATTTAAAACGAATAATCCCAAAACTTCATCTGCCAAACCCAAATCCAAGTCAGCCAAACCCAAATCCAATTCAGTCAAACCCAAAACCAACTCAGTCAAACCCAAATCCAAGCCAGCAATCCCCAAAATAGTTCAGGTTTCCCCATCCGAGCAAAATGTTCAACCGAGTGATAACCCCCAGGATGAGGAGCAAGTGGATCCATCCCTTGATCAAATAAAGCGGGACTCTCTCGAAAAATCAGTTCAAATTGAACCTGAGCCCTATGAAGTTCAAAGGAAAGTTTGCAATCCATGCGGATGTTGCTGTTGCAAGTGCTGCACTCTACGCGTGAATTGTATGGTCATCGCCGTTTATGGTGTTGTAAGTCTCTTAAAATAATTACACGAAAATTTGCATTTACGCCTAGCATTCAGAGTTTAAGAACTGCTCCAAAGATTTTCTCTTATGAAATATTGCTCACTTACTAGTTAAGCTATTAGTACCTTACAGCTATATATACTATACATATGTATAGATGACTTCAGTCACACAATATAATCTGTTCCAGCAGATTTTTATGGTTAGCTGAAATACACCTGAGAATTTTTTTCACCTCTAAAATGCTACAAGGAGGAAACACGAGTTGGATTTTTCCATTTTATTTCACATGCTTCAGCAATTTGGATTTTTAATTTTGAGCAAAATTTAAAACCCATATTTGGTTCGTTCCCATAATCGAATCTTTGTTGAGACACTTCTGGAACACTCCTTGTATGCACATACATACTTGCATTGGTTCCCTTTTCTATTGACAGACTCATCTTACATTTACAATACATTTTTATAATTACAGCTCAGCGCTCTTTGGTGGACAATGGTTGGAGTCAAAAGTACACTTGCTTTGAACCATATGGGTAATTAAGTTTTAAGGGAAATACGAAGAATCACCCACAAGACTTGAAAATCCAAAATCGGATTTTTAATATGAACTTTTGTAAATCCTAAATCCATTTATGGACATTTACACTTGAAGTTCTGCCGAAAAGAATACAGGGAACATATCGTTACCTAAATTCTAAAAAATACATAGAATTTTCATTTGCGAACCCATTTTAAAGCGTGTTATGAAATAAAAATAGTGCTTTTTAGAATTTAGCCAACGATATGCCCAAATTCAGTGTACGTTTTCAACCTGCTGCAAATCAAGGTATAAAAATGCTGCTAATATTGTATCGCCCTTTAGTTGCATTGGTCATCATCTTACTTTACGGGATCGTCACTGTTCTTACTGCTATAAGCATTACGATTGCAGTTTTCAGGGTAAGTACAATTACATATGTCCTCCGAATTACATTATGTATGTACTAATGTCATGAATGTATTGTTTACGTTGAAATTTGTGGCTCGTTAAGAAGTAAATTGAACATATGCGTTACATTCTAAATAGTCAATTTTAATGTCTGCATAATGGTTTGCGTAAATATTCATCTTTGAAA
Source organism: Allacma fusca (assembly GCA_947179485.1). Taxonomy (NCBI): domain Eukaryota; kingdom Metazoa; phylum Arthropoda; class Collembola; order Symphypleona; family Sminthuridae; genus Allacma; species Allacma fusca. The sequence goes on from OX359246.1 coordinate 61,334,580, forward strand.
AATATGTCCACTCAATTAATTGCTACTGATAATTTTGACCATGTTCAGCGGAAAATAATATTTATCACTTAATTTATGATAATAAATAATGGATGGAATTTGTATTGGGAACTAATGAAAGAAACGATTTTGAAGCGCTTGAAGGAGGCAGCGTTAGGAGCTTTTGGGGGCTGGATATCCTCCGCAGTTTTCTTTATGGCGTTTTGCTGGACCATCACTAGTTTCTTTGATGACTACGTACAAATGATTACTTCCATTCCGGTAGAGAAGCAAACAACAAAGAATGTCGCGGGATATGTTAGCAACGTTCTCAAAATCATTACAATCGTTGTAATGTTTATGTTTGTCCCAATTAAAATTTATTTCGCAATGTGCTGCTTCCAACATTCGAAACAAATCAAATTGGGTGTAGATGCTAGACAAGAGCCTCGGGGAAACAATGTTATTCGACCAGACACATCAGAGCTCCCACCACCTCCATCGTACTCATCTGTCCACACCCCACAAGAGCAATAAAAATGTTTTAAACATAATAAATACATTTGTAATTGGTTTTTTCCTGAATAATATCTTCAAATGATCGAAATGGAAATAATGAAATGTAATTTTTACATGAATGTTTGTATAATGTCATTGCTATAGAAATTCGAATTTCATTGATTCCATATATCTATCCTATTTTTGGAGCAAAATTAACTTGTACCTTATTTCTTTGCCTATTTTGTGGCATATTTATAATGTGGACATCTTTGAATCAAAGCCTTATCGAATTGGAAATAGATTGTAAATTATGTACGAGAATATAACATTTGAGTACTTTTTTATGCCCGTCTTTTTACAATGCTGGATGCTCGTTTATAGCTAACCTGCCATCGTGAGAGTCAAGTGTGAGGTTTTAGGTAGGGTCATAAAATGTGATTGTACAAACACAATGCATTTGAGATTACTATAACTATGCAATCACTTATTTGATGCGCATTCGGAGATCAAATACTGTAGTCGGAGTACACAGTTATTGCCTCACGCTTATTTTTACTACTGACCTGTGCCCTTCTTTATTCTACTCATGGAAATAAATAAACAATAAAGTTTTGCGGGAAATCGTATCTACCCAAGTTGTAATGCCGTACTAATCATTTCAGAATAAATATGAGCGCATAAGAGCTTAAACATCCCAGGGTCATTTGCCTGTGGTCAAAAAAGATATGCTGTCACGGAGATATTTTTTCACTTGAAGTGAGTGATTGCTATTTACGCATATGTTGGACTAGCAATTTAACAGGTACAATATTTCAATTATATACTTTGCCTTCATTTCAATTTGTAACTATCTCATTTGATAAGGTTCTAACATTGATTTCGTGGTAATCCATAAACTTACAGTAGTTTTTTAAACATACCCAGTGAAAACAATGTACTTTTTATTGTTAAATATTTTCCACACAATCTGAAATTAGTTTTACTGGACAAGAATTGTACAATACAGCAGAATTATTTGTAAACTATGAATTTAAAATGCGACATTACATTCCATTGTTGTAATGGATTATGTTATTACAGAACCAATTTCAATTACCAGCTTCCTACGAAATCTAAATTCTAATCATTTAGGTTCAAAGTATAGGATATGAGGGATAAATAATTACTTGCCGTTTGATATTATCAGGTCCTTAATGCAGTATTAAAAAGTATCATAGGTGCAGAATGATTGATGCATGTACATTTGTATTACAGCAGTCTCATTTCATACCGATGATAATGCGCACTTTTGTTATAAGAGCTGTTTCTAAACGAATGGAATAAATATCCACATTTGGATGCACTCCAATTATCCTGTATTAATTGTTTGCCTTATACACACAGCATTAACATGTCATTACGAAAGTCAGGTGTGAGTTTTTAGATGAAGCTCTGAAAGCTCTAATCGGAGACCAAATATTGTAGTAGCAGTGCATAGACTCATTGTCAGCCTTATTTTTACTACTGTACGGTGTCATTCATTTTTGTGAGGCTCTCATTCGCAGTTTCCCAGCAACAACCGTACTATGATGACAGATCATTTTATTCATTAGAGTTCATTGTTTAAAATACAAAGAAGTTGTGCAAAGTGACAAAACTGAAGTTGGAGTATTTTGTGAGCCATATACCGTCGATCCTTACGCTACATTAGGACAAAATGACGCTGGATGTTTCAAACGCCGCTTTATTAACAGTAAGCTCTGTAATTAATTACTTTATATTTATTTTCAAACAAATTAGGTCCCAGTAAAAAAATTTGCCAAGTATTAATTGTCCGTCTATGAACTCTTATAAAATATAGTTTTAACATCTTTGTTCATGATGAGAACGTTTTCATAACTACAGATACAATCAACACTCTTCCCTGTCGTAAATCAAGTTACTAGTTATAGTTTCTGATTTTAAGTAATTACACAACTGTGGTGAGTTTCCTTACTATTCGAATATACCTAAGCATTTTAAGCGATTTCCATTTAAGAGTTGGGAAATTGAGTATCCCTATTTTTAATAAATTAAATAAAATATCCGATACATAAAATCCGAAAAAATATAATATATTGCATCCGTAAAAATTTGACTCTTCAATGAGATGCTAATGCAAAAAAAAAGGCTAAATAGAATATAAATTTGTGTCTGTCTACTTCCTTTTCCATTCTTAGAAAACAAAAGGCCAATTTGATTAATTGTAAGCAATATTATCGTCAAGTCGTCAATTATCTACTTCAATTTTAAATCATACGTACATATGTACTTATTTCTCTACATGTTTGCATGTAAAGGTAGTAGCTAACTTTTACTATTAATATGAACGTTTTTATAACGGGGCTTAATCGAAATTAGCATTTTCCTGTGAAAGTTAATCACACATGGCTTATAGCAGTCGACTCTCCATATAAAAAGACGTAACAAAGAATATTTACCGCGTGATCACTGATGGAAGTCCTGAGGTGATTTTTCGGTCAAGGACTATTCCATTAGAAGAGATAGAATTTGCACTGTATTAGTAAAAATCCAAAACTGCAATCGATTCATCGATTGCAACAAAAGCGAAGCCGGATTTCAAGGCAGGGAAGGTACTTTTTACGACCTTAGTGATCAACGAGTTAAAATCTAGTTCCTATGGTTAAACCAGGTTTTCGCGTCAATTCGAAGTTTTTCGAAATTTCATAAAATTTTGAATATTGTGGCGAGAAAGGTATTTTCGATTTTATTGATCAAGGAATTCTTTCGAGCGGTAAAATCAGAATTTTACGTTTCGGAATACTTTCGAAATTTCAGGAAATTTGGGCGGGAAAGGTATTTTTCACGACTTTAGTGATCAACGAATTCGTTTGTACGGTTAAATTAGATTTTTAAGTGAATTCGGGAAATTTTCGAAATTTTATGAAATTTCATGAAATTTTGAAAATTGAAAAAGTAAAGGCGTTATTCCCAAGTCCAGGACCCAACAGGTCGTTTGCCGCTGGTCCGGCGGTTGTATCTTGTCCCGTGCGGGAGCCTTTAGAAGGACAAAATCAAAAACGAGCAATTTTACAAAAGCGCTTCGCTTTAAAAATACGGATTGTTTTTTGAACAAGTCGTATTGTACAAGCAAAAGATGCTTTTTGCTACATAACAAACGGACCTGGCTCGAGGTTAACAAATTGACATTTATTCGGAGCTTGTCTCATAATACGTCTTAAAATAATTTTGACATTGCGCTACCGATGAAACGTTCTAACAGGAACGAACTTATTTGTGTAATTGTAAGTGTAAGTATACTTACATAATTATACAATATTAAGGAGTAATATAGCAGCCTATTTACACCTAGTCTAAATTTCTTGTCCACTTCTATCTACTTAGATACAGTATTGTGAAAATACTTTAAACAGAAAGTCTCTTATGGCGACTCCATTGACTGCATTGAACATTGTAGACAGGATCCATCCAAACATTTCAACATTGGATAAATTCAACTTTTGGATTCAAAGTGAGAAAGTTGCAGAAATTTTGACATTTCTGATCACGCAAAGGATTATTCCCGATATTTTTTATAGCAGGATGTTATTACATTTTCGTGATCATACTATATGAATTCCCATTTAAAATCAAATTAAAATGGCCTAATTACAGCTTTTTTTTCAGTTTTGAAATATTAGCTTTTACTATTGAATTTATTACAATAGTTGCAAATATATTGCAAGATTAGCTTGTGGACATCTCATTTAAGACTAATCTCCGAAATTACTTACTTATGATTCTCAACTTATGAAAGGATAAACTCAACTAATTGTAAATAATGATTAAACGTGCTGAAATAGTTATTGTGAATAAAACATGGAATTACTCTTATTTAATTAATCCGGGGACTAATTTCATTTTATAAAAAGGAAATAAAAAGTGAAAACGAAACTTACAATTAGATTGAAACAACTAAAAATAGATGCTATAGGAATGACTGTAAGTTATTCACTGAGGAGTTTATAAGATCCTTAAGATTAATAATATCCTAACACCTTACGATGCTAGGATACTCTTAAAAAATCAAAAGATTTGGTTACACACTTCTTCATTTAACTTATCAGTACATATCGTCTTCAAATTGTTACAGATGGACAACAAATGGCGGATTTCCAGGATTGAAAACGTACCTACAAGCCTTAATGATACAACCGTATTAGCATTCTGAGGATGCCAGTCAACCCAAGGGGCATCCTTCGAACCTATCAATGTCAAACTAAATAATTTTCCTTCAGGTAAATCAGGCATGTCAAAAGGGCTCCCAAAGGTCGAGCGCTGAGATTTCTTGTTCCCGTTACTTCTCAAACATGCATATTCGTTAAAGTTACTGGTACATAGGGCTGTGAGACCTTTCATAATAGATACAAGGTGTCGGGTCTTTTCTGGCGAAAACATCCCATTGAGTCTTAATGACACAATATTTTCAACGTATTTTGGATTCCAATCCTCCCATAGCTCCTCTTGGAAATCTTTGAGCGTCAAATGAAAAATCCTGTCCCTTGAAAAGTTCGATACATCTGTCGGAGACCCAATGGTTAAAGTTACGAAGGTAGTCCGAATATGGAAGTTGAGAGGCCCTGATTCCGAAGCATTTGATAGTGTCGTCGTTACAGCTGACTGGCCATTTCTTAACGTTAATATAGAGATTGCTACTACCAGTCCGACAGAGATTAGTAAAATGCCAGCACGCTTACAATTGTCCATTGTACCTGTAGAGACAACAAATATACTTGCAATTTTTTCGGAGGTATTGATTTACATTGACTTTTCAGCAGGGAATCTACAGTGAACTCTGTTTACGAAGGATGTTTTGAGGACTGAAATATTTTGTCCCCTACAAAGTTTGCCCCTTATTGGCTTAAAAAGAAATAAATCCGATGTAAAAGCGCACTCATTTATTCTGAAATTGACACATCCTTAATTATGGAAAATCGCAAATAACTAAATAGGAATTCATAGTTGATTTATTAGTTTAGTAATTTATGAGTTGAAAAGTTTGTCTGTCATTTTAAAGTTACGCATTTCCTGTTTTTGATTAATGGTTAGTAAAAATTAATAATTTAGACAATATTCTTGGTTACAGCTCCCATTTAGTCTCCCGAGATATCGCGGGTACTCAAGTATGCAGCAAAACTGCATTGCAGAAGTAAGTTTGCTCTTTTTGTTTCCCCGTTATGAAGGTAGAGATTGCAGGCAGCATTTATTTTTTGAATGCCCTTTACAAAATGTATATACCATGAAATTAACAACCAATTGTCCCATATAGTGAGTTTTCCCTTCTAGAGAATCCCCGTTATAGAGAGTACTGAGTTGACATTATAGAGACGATGACAATATCGTTTGCAATTAAATCTTATTTGAACCCGGAGAAAACTAAAAGCTCAGGCGCCTAACTTTATCATAGTCTAATTAAGGGATTAGATGCGCTTCGACCAGACCAGGCTATAAATCAAATAAAAGACCGAACTATTCACAGAACTAGCTCACAATCATTTCATTAATTCTATATTAAATCAACAGGTTGTAAGGGCCAAGGCCAAATCGACCAAAAAATTATCTATCTATCTATCTATATTAAATTAACTTGAAGCCCATAAAGGTTTACTTGCATTTCGTTTTCGAATCAGAAATGTCTAATATTCGAGCTTCATTTACCATCTTTTGTGAAAGCTTGTTATTTTGATTTTTAGAAAAAATCCTCAGAAAATTTAAATTAAGCAAAACAAGGCAGGATTGCTACCACGTCTGCTTATATGAGCTAGCGCGAGAAAAATTGCAAATGTACACCTGGAAGTACATACATACGTTTGTATGTAGCTGTTAAGTGAGTACCCAATTTTGTCCCCCAACTTTTTGGACGTTCCCAAGTAGATACTTGATCCTGGAAAGGTAACAACGGTTTAAGGTAAACTTACGAAACAAAAAAAACGAACTGAACTGAAAAATATTTGTCACAGCGTTATATACGCAGTATGGAATTGGTGTGTCTGAAATGACTAATTCACTAATTCTGAAGCAATAAATAAGACAGAGGTTGCTAGTAAGAATTTCGTGGTCGTTGTTTGCTGAAAATTATGACGATACGATATTTTGATTTTTAATTCTTGATTGAGTTTATTACTTTTTAATGCTTCGACTTTTTTTGCATTTAAACCAAACATGCATATTTAATGTTGCCTACCCTGCTGATTCAGTTCCCAACGATTTCAAATAAAGGAAATCTAGATACGGGGAATATACAGTAATTTTAAAAGGTTTCCGCTTACAAATTCCCTTTATATTGCCATAATTAACTCAACAAATATAATTACGTACACTGCTATATCCGAGCAATATTTTTTCAACCCCGGAAAAAAATTCCAAATTAATTTTTTTAAGATGTTCTAGTCCACAAATCAGGAAAAGGTCTCATGAAATTCGTGTTTAGTGTGTCATCACTTATTATGACACAGAATCCCACCAAGTTCAATTTTGTGATTGTAATGATAATATGACTTTTCTGAATATATGTTAAAATATTCAAAATTTCAAAAATGATAATCTTCATACAAACTACAGGGTTATACGAACAAGCTTTAAATCGAATACTTTATTAACGCTATACCAAAACCATGCAAAACCGTCTTGGTTTTACAATTCGTAATCAGGTAAACCGAATAAATTCACTTCGTCATCATCTATATCTCCAAGTTCTGCATTAGAATCCAACTGGATGCGCTCCTGAAAATAGCACCTATCTTGAACTGGTAGAAACTTTAACAACTTAGCGATATCTTTCTGTTTTCCCGTTTTTAATGCAAGTAAAGAATCGTATTTTCGCTTTGAATTAATCTGAGGAATTCCGGCCGAATCCAGCATTTGACTCCTTTTCTTAATGTCAAACTCCTCCCAGTTTTGATCATGACTATGCGAATGTTTCGTTAATATTCGTGTGCTGTCATTTGATTGATAAAAAAGTAAGTAATGGGATACTTTTAAATCTGTAGGCCGTTTCCAGTAATCTTCAAGCGGTTTGAGATCAAAGAAATCATTTTGCGTCATTGGTATCACTTTAAACGGTGTGACCGTATTTGCAGTTTTGAAAATATCGGGAAGTTCTAATGGAGACTTGATAAATCTATTTTTCATTTGGTTTTCAATGAGAGCAAAGTCAGTATCACATGACAAATAGGAATGACCAGAAACCATAAACTTTTGATAAATCTCAGTGAAGTAATTGTCTTGAATTAATTTGCGGTGAAATATCAACATTGTATAATTGTTGTTTTGACCAACACAACGATCTGACCAAACTACGAGTGATCGCTTGCTACCACTTTGCAGGGGCTCATATGTGTTGGTTATAAATTTGTAAATGCAAGAAGCAACTTCATGGGCTCCTTTTTTGGCATCGCATTCGTTCCACAAAAACATGTTCCCCTTATTTATAGATTCCTCATGAATGCACAAGTTATAGGTGCAAAATTTTCGCATGTAAAACGCTGTGGAGCAAGATAACTGTGGCGTAAATATGGTTTGCTGCATGTCTACAGAAATTACAACATAACTTGGATCCTGACGAGATTTAGCGATATCTAATTTTCTCACATTGCTTGTTAAGTCCGCTAATGTAAGATGAGCTTGCTTTCGTGTCTGCAATGTTGAGGTTTCTTCATCCAATACCGATGCTTCAATTTGTAAATTGAGTAGGTCGCATGTGTCACAAGTATCACTTGTGGGCTTCCCAATACGAAACTGTAAGGCGTGGAAAAGTTTACGAAAAGTACTGAGGCTGACAGAATGAGTGTTTCCATGGAGTTGCATAAAATCTGCATGAATCTGTAAAATCGTGTGATGGGGTGGCAAGAATGTGGTCTCGGTGCTATACTTGTTTCTAGAGTAGTGATTCTCAATTGAATTATAGCTCTTTAAGTGGGCATGTATCGCTTCGATTGCATCGTCAAGAATACGCTGTGGACGGGTGTCGTGTCGACCCCGCATATTTCTCGGAAATATTTCGCTATTCTGAACCATTCGTTTTTGCAGCCTACTAATCTGAGAATCCGATATGTCAAGTGTGGTGTGAAATGTCATCTGGCACACATCTAATTTGCAGTACATCACTGGAAGCTTATACGACCATTTCATCCTAGCTTTAGAATGTTGATCAGGAACAGCATCCTCGCTTGACATCAATAATGACTGGAATAGATATTTCTCATCGTCTGTCATTATAAAAAACGTCTGGTAAATGTTTTGTCGTTCTCGCAATGAAAGCAACTGACAACCGGTATTTTGACATTTTTGTCCACACGAGCGTTGAATTGCAGGGTAATTACTCCGAGGAGCGTTTTCATTATCGTTTATTTGCCTTAGTAACATGGGCCGTTTACAAGCATTGTTGTGATGTTGAACTGCGGCTTTCGATAAAAATTTCTTTTTTGGTGGTACTGATTCCATGATCTACAGACAAACAAATTTAAGAATTGAGACAAACCCCGCATAGTGAGCGTATATACTTTAAGTACATTTTTGGGCATATATGTTCATTTCATGTGCGAAACACGTAGGAGATATAACAAGGTAATATATAGTATATAGTATATGCGTAACAAGGTAATATAGCTTACAATCGTCTTGTAACACTTAGAAGACGCTTTTAATCTTCACAATATCAGTTCAAAGATAATATAAACTCTTCAAGGCTATCCCGACAAGGTCACGCCAAAATATCATATGAACCTTTTTTCCAGCTCAAATATTCAGGTGAACCGAAATTCGTCGATACGATCAAGTCAAACGATCATATGAACCTTTTTTCCAGCTCGAATCCTCCCGATGTGGATAGTGCCTGAAAAAGCGCAAATCACTTTTCCGTTAGTTGTTAGTGCAAGTTAATCACGTATTACATATACATCGTAGTGCAATATCAAATTTAGATTTTATTTATGTATTGTTAGTGTTCAATCTACAATACAGAAACATTGTTGTAATGTAATATATTTGCTTACGTTGATAAGAATCGTCACAATGTCAGTTCAGAGATAATAAAAATTCTTCAAGGCTATCCCGACAAGGTCACAACAAAATATCATTTGAACCTTTTTTCCAGCTCAAATATTCAGGTGAACCGAAATTCGTCGATACGATCAAGCCAAACGATCATATGAACCTTGTTTCCAGCTCGAATCCTCCCGATGTGGGTAGTGCCTGAAAAAGCGCAAATCCCTTTTGCGTTAGTTGTTAGTGCAAATTAGGCAACAATTACATATACATCGTAGTGCAATATCAAATTAAGATTTTAACTATGTATTTTTAATGTTCAGTATACAATTCAGAAACATTGTTGTAATGTAATATATTTGCTTACGTTGATAAGAATCGTCACAATGTCAGTTCAGAGATAATAAAAATTCTTCAAGGCTATCACACCGAGGTCACGCCAAAATATCATATGAACCTTTTTTCCAGCTCAAATATTCAGGTGAACCGAAATTCGTCGATACTGGATCACGTCAAACGATCATATGAACCTTTTTTCCAGCTCGAATCCTCCCGATGTGGATAGTGCCTGAAAAAGCGCAAATCACCTTTCCGTTAGTTGTTAGTGCAAGTAAATCAACTGTTACATTTACATCGTAGTGTAATATCAAGTTTAGATTTTATGTATTGTTAGTGTTCAATCTACAATACAGAAACATTGTTGTAATGTAATATATTTGCTTACGTTGATAAGAATCGTCACAATGTCAGTTCAGAGATAATAAAAATTCTTCAAGGCTATCACACCGAGGTCACGCCAAAATATCATATGAACCTTTTTTCCAGCTCAAATATTCAGGTGAACCGAAATTCGTCGATACTGGATCACGTCAAACGATCATATGAACCTTTTTTCCAGCTCGAATCCTCCCGATATGGATAGTGCCTGAAAAAGAACAAATCACTTTTCCGTTAGTTGTTAGTGCAAATTAGGCAACAATTACATATACATCGTAGTGCAATATCAAATTAAGATTTTAACTATGTATTTTTAATGTTCAGTATACAATTCAGAAACATTGTTGTAATGTAATATATTTGCTTACGTTGATAAGAATCGCCACAATGTCAGTTCACAGATAATATAAGTTCTTCCAGGCTATCACACCGAGGTCACGCCAAAATATCATATGAACCTTTTTTCCAGCTCAAATATTCAGGTGAACCGAAATTCGTCGATACTGGATCACGTCAAACGATCATATGAACCTTTTTTCCAGCTCGAATCCTCCCGATATGGATAGTGCCTGAAAAAGAACAAATCACTTTTCCGTTAGTTGTTAGTGCCAGTGGGGCAACTATATATATATGTACATGAAATATACATTTTAACTATGCATTGTTGGTATTCAATCTACAATACAGACACATTGTTGTAGTTATATTTTTACTTACGTTGGTAAGAATCGTTGTCACAATGTCAGTTCAAAGATAATATGAATTCTTCTAGGCATGCAACACATTGGCACTCCGCAATATCATATGAACCTTTTTTCCAGCTCAATTTTCCCGGTGAACAGAAATTGGCCGATGTAAAAGCACCTCAAAGAATCATATGAACCTTTTTTTCAGCTTGAAAACTCCAATGAACTGAAATTTGTTGGTACAAAATAGCTTGTGCGTTGGAAGATGTTGACACAAAGTGACTTCAAAATATCATATGAACCTTTTTTCCAGCTCGATAGCCCCCGGTGTGTGGAAAATCGGCGGTGTGAAATTAGTTCAAAAGATCATATGAATTATTCTTATCGTTTTCATTCAGCAGCTGTAGGTGCTCATGTGTGATTGTGTGCAGAAGTGAAAATAAAATAATTTTTCGTTAATAATAATGTGTTGCTTTTTATTGTCTATAATGCTACCATTACCTTGGCAATACACGCACATAACCTGCAACCCCGGTTTTGCTTATTGCTTCAGAATTTATAAATTGAATGCCTAAAGATTAGATTAAATGTAGCGTGACAAATCGAAACAGCACTACAGTTAAATCTCTTTATGATGAATGCGCCTATAATGAATATCTTCATTCTTTGTCATCCCCCGCCAACTATTTACATAATGTAGGAAGAAAAAGTGACCAACCTCATCCCTACCCTAGTATATACATTTATACATTATTCGGACATTCGGGAACGGTCGGGAATATGTGTCCAGCTAGTTTTAACTATAGACTGGCCAGTAATTAGAATTGAGTCGATTGTTTGTAATTTGCTAATTGTGAAATGTTAATGAGTCTTATAATGTTTTTGGGGTATAAAACCCCATACATGTTTGTTGAATAAATAATTATATTTTCAAGTCCTGTACCGTAAACTTGTCTCCTAAGCCTGAATTATTCTCTCACATAACGCTAAAGGAATTATAGCTCAGGGGTGGTATTTAAAAGAGGCAAAAATTTCCTATTCCTGGCAAGTTCGTTATTAGGGGGTTTTACGATGTCCCACTGATCGCTTTGACATCTCGAATTATAAAAGAAGCATTTCGACGGAATTATCTCGCTTATCAGGTGTGATAATTTATACCTGGCATGCCCTTTCCTTTGCTACAGCTTAAAATATTCAACTAATTAACAGTGGTACATTTATCTGGGGAGTGCACTTTAGTGTACAAATATAATTTTAAACGATTGATTCATTGGAACGTTGCCATTATTACATTGTTAAGCATTAATGAACATATGTATCTACATATAAACTTGCGGTCATACAGCATACTATATCTGGGTGCATTTTAGTTATATTAGGTCCAGGCTCTCGATCGAATTTACACTACATATTTAGCTGTAAGTGACCTTCCCACGTCCGGTGACACATTTTGCACTTCAGACGAGGCTCTTGACATCATTAAATACGTGGACATTATATGAACGTACAACTAGTGTCTCATATAATTTTCCTCGCCCATTCAGCTCACGTGAATGATTCAAGTTATATGTACAATATTTCCACCCATTATGTAGCATATGTTGCTTCAAATTGTATAAAATTTGTCTCATTGACTTACAATTAGTACATTTTTTAGGGATTACAGGGTCACAAACGTCAAGCAAAGTTGGATGATTTTAAGGATTTTAATTTAATATTTTTTATTCTTTTACAAACCTGTGTTCAAACCATATTTGAACCTTGGTTTGTGGGAAATAATATATTGGCTTGGAAGCTACTCAGAAAAAATATTTGACAGATTCTTCTGTTGAGAATTGTGGGCATGACCAGTGAAAATGCGGACGAGGTCGGGAGAAAATCGGCCTTGGGAGCGAATAGGAAGAGGAATTTCATTTCACTTTATTATTTTTACCTGCTTTATAAGCCACGCTGAAAGTACTAGACGTAAATTTTACCAGGAACCGTTCCCAACTGACTATCATCCCATTTAAAAATTGCGAAAATACTTGTAAAGTAACAAAGTGGAAATCCTTGAAGAGTGTGCACATATAAAGAGTTGCTCACACGCGTAATTATACTTTATGTATTTCTTTATAGTGCGTAGATGGTTACACTTTTGTCTTGACACTCACACCCGTTTCGTTCCTCTTCAGTCTCTGTTCTCGGGATGACTGGTTACGGAGACTGAGGAGGCAGGAGTTTTTATACAAAGGTGATCACCTAAGTGCCCACCTCCAGAATATTCCAGACATTATTTTAACCAATGATATTTGGCTGATGCAAGCACCTAACAGTATTTCACAATTTTCATAATTGCTTCTAAACAGAACATATATGTACGCCAATGTTATTATATTATTTATAATCAGTTTTAAAGCCAACAAAGGCTTTACACTTGTTTGCTTTACGTTTGGACCCTTATACGTATCCCCAAGTCAATGAAAGTATCAAAAAGATGTGAACATTTGAAACAAAATGAGAGAAAGTAGGTAGGATGCTAGACACCATAATCAACCAATTCAGTCCATGTACTTAACAAGATATCAAATATTCCTTTCCACCGCAATATATAGTAAAATTCGTTTCCAAATTTTATAAAACTGTCTCATTAATCTGTGTCAACTTTTAGGTTGACATGACGCAAAGTTGGGAAATATTCTTGGAATTATTTTAGAATTAGCATTTTGATAACAGTTTAGAAATGTTATCAAAATGGGAAATTCTGTGGTAAAAACCTTGTTTCGAAATCTATTTAAAATCTTGACTAATAAAATTTATTGTGAAGTCATTTATATCGAATGACTTTAAACAGGCGAATGATCAATTAAAATCTTGACTTTGCTTTAAGTAAGACTTTCATTTAGACAGGCAAGGATTCACTAGAAGCGAAACAAATTTTATGCAAATTTTTCCCTCTCTTTACTTCGATATGGCATATAATTGCACCTCCTGCTAAGAGGCAAAATGTACTAGACTCTCTTGCTTAAAATTGTAGATATTAATCATTAATGTATTCACAAGTCTGCCCTATATTGTGAAGATGTACATTTGTAGATGATTTTGCTTTGAGTGGAAAATTTATCTATGGTCTCTGCTCCTTTATTCATGTAATGATTGTATTCTGCTATAATCGTTAATGATCTCACTAGTAGAAAAATTTTGTTTTGCAATCGTCATCCGCATTGTATATATGTACGTATGTACGTATGAGCTTAACATGTGGGATGAACTTGAGTATGAGAATGAGTAGAATAATCTATTGGGAATTGGGTGCTGCATCAGTCAAAGTCGTTGTATATAGATATATCTATTCATTCTTTGTACATGCATGTAGTTGCATATGCGCTTAAATAACATATGTCAGCTAATGTGAATCATGTTCAGTTTGTTCATTTTATTTGCAGTATGCAATAACAAATTAGTATTTCCTATTTGTAAGCTTCATCCTCCGCTAGCGTTTACGGCTTAGTTTTTCAGAAGTATATTGTATGATTTGAAACCCATCATTATCTTGGTATTGAAATAATTAAGGTTCAATCATTTTATGTAATGAGATTGTCTGTATAGAAAAAAAAATATTTTAATATGTAAGTAATAATTTTTCATATCTTTTGTTTATATAGATATAGAACTCCATTGAGTTGCTTTTCGTAATATGAAAGTTTGTGGAAGCATTCCTGCTGATTACAAACTCTACTTGTAAAAGGATTTCATCAACTTAAAAATCTGCTTCTTTTACTAAGGCTCTAATAGGTAGTATCTTATGTAACAGATATGTATATCTATATCTCCTTGTAAGATTAGAAACCTGTTGTATTTATTTTAAAATTCGTTGATCTTTTTTGGCTGGGATTTTAAAATTTGTTGGCGTGTTTCAGAGAAATTTGTTATACCAACAGGGATTTTTAGATCGATTGGTTTTATTTGGCAGAGATTTGGCGTCTTGTGGGGAAATTATTTTAGCCAACAGGGATTTTGGAAACCGTTGAAGTTTTTTTCAGCAGGGATTTTTGAAATCGTCACAGCACAGGCAAATTCAGAAATGATCGTCCAGGGAGATTTACAAAAATCCGACCCCTGCTAGAGACAGGTGATATATAGCTCTTTGGAAAGCCTGTAAAATGCTAACACAACGTGTTAAAAAATATTTATTCTGGGACAATAAATTACAACAATGGGTATCTAAACAAAAATTGTTTCTTAACCTTATAATTTCGGCAATTCTGACTTATCCTACATCATTGAAACAAGTTTAACAAATGTGTGGAAAATTTTTGGCAAAATTGAAAACGTTTTACTTTCCCGGCCACCAAACTACCACCTTCCCACCACCAGAACCTACCACCAGCCTACCACCAAAACCTACCACCAGAACCTACCACCATACATTATCACCAAAACCTACCACCATACATTATCACCAAAACCTACCACCATACATTATCACCAAAACCTACCACCATACATTATCACCAAAACCTACCACCATACATTATCACCAAAACCTACCACCATACATTATCACCAAAACCTACCACCATACATTATCACCAAAACCTACCACCATACATTATCACCAAAACCTACCACCATACATTATCACCAAAACCTACCACCATACATTATCACCAAAACCTACCACCATACATTATCACCAAAACCTACCACCATACATTATCACCAAAACCTACCACCATACATTATCACCAAAACCTACCACCATACATTATCACCAAAACCTACCACCATACATTATCACCAAAACCTACCACCATACATTATCACCAAAACCTACCACCATACATTATCACCAAAACCTACCACCATACATTATCACCAAAACCTACCACCATACATTATCACCAAAACCTACCACCATACATTATCACCAAAACCTACCACCATACATTATCACCAAAACCTACCAACATACCCTACCAACGTACGCTACCCACATACCCTACCAACGTACCCTACCAACGTACCCTACCAACGTACCCTACCAACTTACCCCACCAACATACCCCACCAACATACCCTGCCTAGTGACCCTACTACCATACACTGCCGCCATACCCTACCAATTCCTGACCACCAACTTACCTCCAAGCCTAGGTCCGTTGGTGGTAGGTTGGTGGTATGTATTTTTGTGGCCGGGAAAGTAAACCTCAACCAAATTTTTACCATATAAATCAGTTTATTCCTGACTTTTTGAGAACATCCATGCAGTTACAGCTATCGTAATCACTAAAATCCGAACTACTAAACCGTAGGTTACCAAGTTTCCCAATTTCTTAAATGAATAGTGAAGCCAGGAGTGATTCCATTCGTTTCTCTTGTTAATAGCATAGATATGTAGAGTGTAGAGTGGATAATAGAGCATATAGCACAAGTTAGCAGGTGCTCATTACTTTTTTGTATAACCCAGGTGACAAACCTCTGCAATTTTTTCCGTGGAATTCGGCAGCAATGGATAAACCCTTAATTAAAACAACTTTACTCAACTATACAGAGCTGTCATTGTCGAAATTCTTTAGGAAGACCACAAGATTTTCTCTGAGAGATAGATAACACACGGGTCCCGAAAGTACAATCTACTCTGAAAATACTGACCTTCTGAACTTGGAAGTGTTTAAAGGAAGTTATCTTATTTCAACTTAATGAATACATACATACATATATGATAAACTGGTAAGTTCTCATAATACTGTATTGGTTTGAAAAAAAAAATTTTTCTAAAATTTATTATTATATAAAGCTGAATGATTAACATTTAACTTTGTTTCTCAGGATTCGAATTGAGGCTAGTAGTATGAAACAAAACAAACTTTACTTGGAATACTAGACAAGACGGTGAAAGACAAGGGGACAATGGGAAACTGATTAAACCTTGCCGTGAACTTCCAATCCAACTGATGTGATCATGGAAAGATCTGACTGGGGCCAAACAAGAGCCTCTAAAATTAACAACAATAAATTCCGGAGATGCACAAGGCTGACGGGGCACTGATCAGCGCTGCTATTATATTCGGTCGTTACTGGTTACCTTTGAAATTGGTAGCTGCAGAAACGTCCACATAACCGCTTAAAAATTACCTGCAACAAGAACAATAGTTGTATCAAGCATCCTCTGACGACGTCAGAGTCACTACAAGTGTAAATCCGAGACAATCAAATTCTACCCATACGTACACATCAACTGGGATATCTCAGAAACAGTTACCAAATATATATACACCTCCTAATTCTAAATAAAATCCATAGATAGTAACTGACAGTGACCTGCACTGGAAGCTTCTCCTAAAAAGGGAAAAACGCTTGATACAATTTAATATTTATGCACATACATAGATATTTAAGTATGCGACTTGAGAAGCCCAAATGTTACGATTATGAAAATTTAGCCTAACTAAAAATTCCCGATTATTAAATTCATATACACATGTATAGATACTAATCTATGAAACCCATGGAAGTAAACGATTCATACATAGCAAAAAGTTAGAATAAAATTATTGTTATATTGAATGATTCTAAAAGATTATTTTAATAATATTAAACTGGTTACGCAATAAAGTAATAGAAACAAAATGCTTCCACAAACGGCTTGTATCTGGTGACCACTAACTATTAAAAGATTATGTTCTTGTAAGTATATATAAAATCCTTGTGACCTTAAATCGCTTATAAACTTTAACAGCATAAATGCAAAACCGGTAATAATAATATTCTAATATAATCTACAATAAGGTTATCTTCCGTTAATGATGAGAAGTCCCGGCCGTGCATGATGATGAGAGTTCGCTCGGATGGAGTGGACTTGCACGACCTTCCAATCCTGGGCAGATGGTCTTAGTTTAAAGTCCATAATTGTACTTTGTTCTTTGTTTATAAACATTCTCCCAATTGCCAGAGAAGTTACAAAATGACCTTGCTCTCATCAGTTTGAATCGCCAATGGAGTTCCTGTTGTCCTGGTTAAGTTTTGCTAATGCCATGTGCTGACACAGCACATGTGTTCATTATGACTATGATTTAAATACTTTAGTTTGTGTATATTTACGTAACAATATGCGTTAACTTAAACCACTTTGCTCCTTCACAGGTTGTAAACACAAGGAGGAAGAGGGTTCAAGTAGTGGTTCAAATTCCCGACAAAACAAATCGAGAAAGTTTAATGCTTATATAGCTTTTGCTCTACAACACATATAACAAAACTGAGTACGTAATAAATAAATATGAATAAATACTATCAGGCACTCCGGAATAAGGGTACAGGGCAATATTCCCCCCCCAAATAGTCATGGAGGGATAGGCCCATACAACTGTCTCTCCCCCACTTTTCAGGATCGTTTTGCTGTCTTTTCGAAACTAAAGTTCCCATGAAACCTCAAAAACTATTAAAATATTTAATAAAATTACAATTTCTATTCAATGTGTTTAAAAATAAATTGCAGCATTATACTTCTTCCGAGCAGTGTCTTCTTTGTTACAAAATAGTTTTCTCAAACTAACTCATACAAGTATGAATACATGGTTTAGGGGTTATCGTAACGAGAATCTCGTTTTATTAACCAAGAATACTGTTTGCAATAAATCCTCTTTGAGCAGCAGAAAACTAAAAATTTAGACTTCACCGTTGGGCCAATTAAGGAATATTCATAACCCTTGGCCCTGATTTCGATTGTTGAGAGATTTCATTAATTTTTTTAAGCTCATCATTTGTTGTACAACTTAATGGTTCATTCCCAGATCTAAGCATTTTGCGATTGTTTCAATCAGTGAAATTGAATAAAATTGTGTGATATTCACTACATTACAAGAATGTAATATATATTTAAACAAAAGTCAAATGTTTACCCTGCTCTCGTTTTCAAAAAACCATAACAAAACAAATGAGAATTTTAAAACCAACGAGACACTCACCCCTAAAATATCTGTACTTACGTGGAGAGATTGGTTCATCAAGGTAACTGTTGAAATTGTCTGGGTATCCACATGATAAAGAAATGAAAAAAATTAGTTTACATAATTATACATCTGACTATATATTATGTACATATAATCTACTTGACAGACATAAAACACAAGTTCTACAAAAAACAATATTTGCTGGACATCTGTGGAGGATGTACATTGGTTTTTGCTCAAGTCATTTCCCCAAGATTTAGGGTCGATTCACGCTCCTGTTGCACACGGCATATAGTATGTATATGCAATGGAAAGTGGAAAAGCGTTTATTTAATTGTTTGTTAAGTTGCAATTTGTTGCCAGAACTGACAATTCTCTAAAAAATTGCATAAAATCTGCATTACATGAAGGCCTAAATGGGCAATGTAAGTTAATCCGTCTAATCTTGTAGATAAATAAACAATCGAATTTGCGGGAAATCGTACCCAACTGACATGCATTACTCATTCCAGATTAAATGTGAGCATATAAGAGCTTAAATATTCCAGAGTCATTTCCATGCTCAAAACAGACATGTTGTCACGGAGATACTTTATCACTTGAAGTGAATGATTGCTATTTATGCATATGTAGGACTACCAATTTAACAGGTACAATATTTTAATTATATAGTTCGCCTTCATTTCAATTTGTAACTATCTCAGTTGGTAAGGTTCTAACATTGATTTCGTGGTAATCCATAAAATTACAGTAGTTTTTAAACATACCCAGTGAAAACAATGTACTTTTTATTGTTAAATATTTTCCACACAATCTGAAATTAGTTTTTTACTGGACACGAATTATTGTACAATACAGCAGAATTATTTGTAAACTATGAATTTAAAATGCGACATTACATTCCATTGTTGTAAGTTGTAATGGATTATGTTATTACAGAATCAATTTCCATTACCAGCTTCCTAGGAAATCTAAATTCTAACCATTTAGGTTCAAAGTACAGGATATGAGGGATAAATAAATACTTGCCGTTTGATATTATCAGGTCCTTAATGCAGTATTAAAAAGTAATCATAGGTGCAGAATGATTGATGCATGTACATTTGTATTACAGCAATCTCATTTCATACCGATGATAATGCACAATTTTGTTATAAGAGCTGTTTCTAAAAGAATGGAATAAATATCCACATTTGGATGCACTCCAATTATCCTGTATTAATTTTTTGCCCGATACACACAGCATTAACATGTCATTACGAAAGTCAGGTGTGAGTTTTTAGATGAAGCTCTGAAAGCTCTAATCGGAGACGAAATATTGTAGTAGCAGTGCATAGACTCATTGTGAGACTTATTTTTACTGCTGTACGGTGTCATTAATTTTTGTGAGGCTCTCATTCGCAGTTTCCCAGGAACAACCGTACTGTGATGACAGATCATTTTATTTATTAGAGTTTATTGTTTTAAATACAAAGTTAACTAGAATTTACGTCTGTATTCTTTCCATTGGACTTGCAGTTAACAAGTTTTAACTATGTACAAACAGTGGCACAATTTTGTGAGCCCTATACTTTAGATCTTTGGGATGGCACCAGGAAAGAGTGCCAATAAATGTTTCAAACACCGCTTTATCAACATTAGATAACAGTAAGCTCACTTTTTCACACGTATTCTCAAAAAAATTAGGTTCCACTGAAAAATTACCCAAGTCTGAATTGTCCGTCTTTGAACTTCCATTAGATACACGTAGCTTTTAACATCTTTACATTAATGGTAACGTTTTTACAACTACATATATACAAAATTTTCTCATTTTTATTAACCGAATTTATAATTAGGTTCTAATTCTAAGTACTCACAATCAGTTGTGATGAGTTTTCTATACTATTCAAATATACGTTAGCAATTCAAGCAATTTTTTATGAAGAGCTATTAAATTAGTATCCCTATTCTTAATAAATATATAAAATAAACGCTTAAACAGTACGGATATAAAATATGCTCTCTCTGTGACAGCATCCGAAAAAAATAGAATCCCGAGTTTATAACATCAGGGAAAAGAAAGAGAGAGAGCCGAGTGTATTTGAAATTTTTGCAATTTTTTGCAATTTTTGTTTTACATGGCAGGAATGAAACTCACGCTCACAAGCAACATTTCCTTTCCGTTCTATTAAATCAAAGGATCAATTTGACCAAACCGTATTAGTATCAATTATCTACTTCGACCTTAAATTATGTGTATGTACTTGTTGTTAGTTTAAGTTTACATGTACTGTTAGTAGTAGTTAACCTTTACTATTATTAAGGACGTTTGTATAACGTTGCTTAATCGAAAGAATTAATTTCTCACGACAGGTAATCGCTCATGACTTTTTGCAGTCGACTCCAGGATACACCAGTCTTTACCTTTTTCAGTCCAAGTCAAAATCAGTTTAAGTTTCTGAGTCCCAGTCAGTCCCAGTCATTATCTTAGTCACTGGAATCAGTCACAGTCTCAGAGGATAGCGTAAAAGTTTCAAAAATGTCGATTTTTTGTGATTTTCTTGTGGTGCATTTTTATACGATTGATGACCTGGAATCGGTTTTTGTAAAATACTACGAAAATCTTTAATATTTTCTCTTTGATGCTTCGAAATATCTCGCTCGGTAATAATTTTTTATTAATAAGATTAATCGAAGAAATGAAATGCAGATTTTTGTTCCGCTAGATACGTATGCTTTATGATTTTCTTGATTCCTACATTAGTTTAAGCGTTCGTCTCAGTCTCAGTCAGTCCCGCTGAAACAGAAATAAGTCTAAGTCAGTCAAAGTCTTCTGCTGTAGTTAGATTTATCAGTCGCAGTCTCAGTCAGTCATCAGTCAGTCACGCAATGTTGCAGTCAGTACTTCAGCATCAGTCTAAGACTGGTCTATCCTGGTCGACTCTCCTTCCGAATAAAGAGACACTCCCTTGACAAATAATACCTGCCGTGTTCACTGATCGAAGTTCCGAAGTGATTTTTCTGTCAAACACGATTCAATTGGAAGAGGTAGAATTAGCACATACTTGTGCTATTTACTATATTTTTTACTATATATATTTACTATATACCTATACGGACATGTGTATTTTTACCAGATATTATAGACAATTAGAGAGCGTACCTTAAGCTAATTGATCCCAATCCCCATAGCACAATATGTCAAATTAGTTTTGATTTCCAATTTTTGAAGTAAATTCTTTTCCATATTTTCAAAAATTTGTTTCATTGACCTAGGTCAGGAATTATGAATATTGTCCCGTGAACGTGGAACATGATTGGGACTTTTTAAGGATGTTAAGCATCACATTGTTTCTGGTCCCAGTCAACATTCTTGGTCAAATAACTTTTGACACTTGTTTGTAGCAAATTTTCTGGGTTTTGCAAAAGCCTTCATAACTCCCTTACAGTGAGTTGAGAATTAGGGTCATGCCCAGCACCAGTAGGGAGCAAGGATAGATAAACGACACCGCACAATCCTTACGAGAAAATGCCCTCTGTTCGATTTTAACGAAAAAATTACTGCAGGGTGCGCCTTGATGCGTAGATCATTTTTGATATTTGCCCCAATAAAATCTGACGACGGGATTCGGAGATATCCCGGGTCAAAGTTAACAAAAAATGAGGGGGGCTCATGGGGTACCAAAAAATTCAAACAGTGAAAATTAGCAATATAACTTCAAAAATGGCAAAAATTAAAATTAAATAACGTGCAAAAAAACATTTCAGCGAGATATGACCTCAAAGTTTCAAGATACTAACCTTAAGAGGTCAAAGAGCGTCGATACCGGTTTCATAAATTAAACGGTGATAAAACTGGCCCAGATTAGAACTAGGGCTTTGACTAGACACATTTTAAACTTGTGCCGATTTTGGTTCCAGTTTGTGACACAATGACCCCCGAGGTTAACATCTTACCCGTACCGGATTTGGTACCTAAAAATCATTCGAATTGCCCGCAAATATTCTAGAACTTTTGGTTTAAGCCCCGATGAGTGGCCTGACAAGTTTGGTTCCAGTTGGTGACACGATGACCCAGCTGTGACCTCCGAGGTCAATATCACACCCATATGGGATTTAGTACCTAAACGTGATTCGAATTACCCGCAAATATGCTAGAAATTAAAGTGCTGGTCAAAGTAAATGTATTCTTTACTTTTATTTTAATCCTCACTCCTAATGATCATCATATTTAATCTTTTAGCTCCCGTTACTGCATTTTCCCAACTTTACTATGTATTTTCACCAGCCGTGACCTCAATTCTCAATCTAGTGACATGTGTTGTAGCTCTTTGAAAAGTAGTTGCTACATCACATTTACAGGGAGCAGCGAATTGCAATTCCCAAAATCCTGTAAAGATCCCACTCGGTTATCCATGTTTTTGACAATTCGGACCGCAATTCTTGACTTGCAACTACATCAATGGAACAAACTTTTAAAAATTTGGAAACGGTCACTTACACCTTTGTCTGACATTTGGACTAGGGGTGAGCGTTATATTACACTCGATATAACTAGGCTTGGGTTCATGTTCGCTACATAGTTTTAAAATGTTAACCAATAATGAAATAGTATCTTGTGAGTCAGTTTATTCCTCTGAACTTTTGAGAATATCCATGCTATTACAGTTAACAAAATCTCTACAGTTCTAACTGCTAAACTAATTGTAAGTTACGCCGTTTCCTAAATTTTTAATGACTAATGAACCCAGGAGCGGTTCCATTTGTTTCTTGAGTAAATAGTACTAAATAGCACACACACTGAGATAGATGCTAGTATAAGTTGAAGCAAGGGCGTTTCAGTAGTTTAGCAAAATTACTAATTTGCTTAAACAAGGTAATTTCCTTCTGCAGTTCTTTAAAAGTGGAATTCGGCAGTAATGGACAATCCCATAATGGAAACGGCTATAATATACGAGGAGATGTCAGAAAAATTTAAGGAGACCCCAATAATTCCTCTGAGAGAAATCACGAGATCCAAAATTACCTGGTACTGGCATAATACATCCAACCTTACGGACTTGGCGGGTTGTTTACAGGAAGTTAGACTATTAGAACTTGGTGAATTTCAAAAACTGGCAAGTTATCATAGTATTGAGTAATTATTTGGAGAATTTATTCAAGTCGTAGATATTTTATTATATTAAACTGGATTACTTTATTTGTTTCTCAGAATTCATATTCAAACGACTATGATAAAAATGTATATCTTTACATTGATGTACTAAACAAGAAGGTGGAACGCCAGGAGGATTACGAGAATCTGATTAGGGCTCTTCTTAAATCCGGGAATTACAACATTGCTCATAAGATATTCGAGAAGCTCAAAACGTTCAAATCTCCTGATGTGGGTCAAGATAACACTAATGAAAATACACAAATACTTCCGGGTACACCTAATTCGGAACAAAACATTGTGAGACCAGGTGAGTTTTACAAATTTCGTATATGCAGTGAATCTATCCACTATAATAATGGTTATGACTGTGAAACTTTGTGAATCATTTCTTTTAAAGACCCCAGCAAAGGTTCACAAAAAGTAATTCGTGCAGCCCTCCTATTGGTGGGCTTCCTAGTCTTATTAATGGTTGCGGTTGTAACTGTCACTCACAATGGCAACCGATTGAGTCCTTCAGGCATGAATCTTACAACTTTCAAACCTCAGAAATTCTCAACCGGAAACTTAAGAGCCGAAGACGACAGTCGGGCTACTCGGTCTCAATCTTTGGAAGTGCTAACCGTAAAAAATGGTGTGGAACCACTTCAACATTCACAGCGTCACCAGCAATCGGATGTAAAAAACATCTCTACGACGGTCCCACTGCAATTAAAAATCTCAGGCGATCAAGTTTTACCCAAACCTTCTTCAACTGAGATGCCCCAGAAGAAGTTGTCAACTACTCCTCCTCAAAAACAAATATATTTAGAAATTGGATCTCCGCTAGATATGCCTCACTTACCAGGAATAAAGAACATTCATTTAATAATTACAAATCCAAGTGATGCTGACTGGAGAAATTGGACTCGTGATAACGCTCAACAAGCCGAACAGGTTTCCTCATTGAGACTTAAAGGGATGGTCTCACCTGTGATAATCCGACATTTTCTTTCTAGTTTTAAAAACTTGACTAGCCTCTGGATTGATAATTCCACTGGGAAATTATGTGGGAAGCTGCCTAATTTTAAATCTGAGCCCCATGATCATTTGGAATATTTAGGGATCACACATGTTGAGGATAACCCTTGTAGAAGCGCCTATCAATTCTTTAAAGAAGCCTTTGACTTTCCGAAGTTAAGGAGTGTGGAAATAGTGAACTTGCCAATTGTGGCAGAAAATGAGAAGTTCTTTAGAGAGTTTTTCCAAAAAATTGAGACTCAACTAAAACAGTTGTACCTCCAAAATGTATCTGTTCGCCTGGGGAGTCAAGCGTTTGCTGATTCAGAATTCAAAAACTTAGTTTCCTTGTATACTGTATTTCGAGAGCCAGCCTCAGAAGGGGCGAAATCGGTGTTTACAAACTTAAACAGGGCTACTCCGAACCTGGTTGAGATAAGCACTAACGTAGAATGTACAGAAGGGGAAAAATTAGGTTATGATGAGAATTGGTCGAAGATAAATGGATCGAAAAGAATGATTTGTGACCTCCGCAGTTCTAAATAGTACGCCTGTAACTTTTATCAAGATATACAATATATGTAGATTCAGTGCCAGCCATACAATGTAACGTTTGATATTTGTGTCAAGGGTGTCGTCAGTGTTAAATAGTCAAAGAGGGTAAAAAAGAACTGACAATTATATGATTACAGACGTTGTTCCGATCCATAAACTTTTAAGTCAACTATCAAAATACTGCATTAGGTAATTAAATGTACAGCCCAGACAAATTAGAGAAAGTATAACTTTCTTCTTAGGTTTATTTAATGCTGTAATGGATTTTATTTTGTCACTCTAATTCACCGATTAACAATTTATTTAATCGGTAAGTTACGTATTTTTTTTAATTTTAAGACTTTTCGAGCAGCAGTTGGCCCAATTGGAAGTAGGCAAAAAGCTCTTTAAAAAATCAAAGTCCAATAAACATAATTGGAGACGCTAAAACGTTCTCACTTGATACGACTTTCTCATTGCAGAAACGCTGGAGTTGTGGCGTTATTTCTAATTGCGCTAATATATTAATTTTTAGTCGAAAAAATTCGAACTTTCCGACTGGGTGCAGTGTGCAATAAAGAGTTTAAGAATAATATTATCTAATTCTATTTTGTGCATGTAATTCGCATTCGCCAGTACGAATAATAAGTATTTTGCAATAATTTATTATTCATGATAAATTATTAGAGCAAACAAATCTGTAAAATTAACCTCATCAGTTGTAATAATTATTATGTATTTAATTGTGAATGATTTTTATGCGTAAGGCAGAAACAGTACGAATTTAAGGTTATACAATTACGCACATAGCTAACGTACAGTGCTGTCACTTACACATAATGTACGTTCATGATAAAATGTAGTAATTATTACTTCTGTTTGGATGTTTAATTTTAATCCAGAAATGATGTGATAATAGTCAACTTTATTATTATTTGACCAATAATTTAATTGTTTGACCTTGTTATCAAATGAAACTGTCGTGAGGTCGGGGTGACTGTATTATAAATTATAATACAAACGGCTGGATCCTCGTGTTTCCCATTTGAGAACAATCACAATTCTAGTTTTTGTTACAAAATAAGCACAAAGTGACAATTTTAGCATTCGTGTTTACGCCATACATGGCGCATATTTGCACTTTGCAGGAAGGGAGAACTTCATTAAATCAATTCTCTTGTCAAATAGGGCTAGTTACTCGTGGAGGTTCACAATATTGTGGGGAACACCTGCAGTTGGCAGTGGTTATATTAAATAAATAAAACCATGTTTGCCCGAACTTGTAAGACATATTCAAAATATTTAATTGTTAAGTATTAGCGTATTGTCTTATTGCTACTTGTACGACATTTTAGTTTTCAGAGAACTCTCTCCACAGGAGAACTGAAAAGTACCAGAAAGTACTTAGAAAGTGACAAATTACCATTGTGACCGACGCGAATATTCTATCGAAAGTGTAAATTTGCGATATCTGTAATTTTACCAGTTAGAGTGACGCTAAAAATTGAAATTAATAATAATTATTATTATATTTTATTTTATAGTAAACCAATTCAGTTTTTTCATTATTTATATTAAATTTAAATTAAGTGTAGATCTATATAATTCAGAACACTGAACACTCCTATCTGACATAAGAAATAATGACACAAAAACACTCAAAAGTACTCAAAAATACTTCCAATAAAAATAAAGAACTTTTTTGTACAATGTAATAAAAATGATCTTTATTTGCATCTCCAAGTCATGAACATGACATTACAAAATACAATACTTCATGACGACCCGACCTGAAGAAACCACGCGTGCCCTTTCTATGGCGAACTTGCATCCTACATATTTTAGTGCTAAATCAGCGTCAGACAATAAATTCGTTTTGAGTCCTCGCATCTTGTGAAATTGAAATGAAATTATTTACAAATAGCAAATCCAGCACCAACTGTATTCATTTCAAGGAACGTTCACTTGATGCAAGGCAAGTTACAGAACATTCATTCCCTGCCAAAACCCCCAATTCCACCACCAATTCCCTTCCCAAGAGAATGCCGGCACAATCCTTATAGCTCAATTGCGATTCGAAAACTGGAATAAGATGTAGAAACTACCTGTGCAAAGTTAATGTAAATAATGTTTGCTCTTTTTGTGGTAACAGCCAGGAAGCGTGGACTCATTTCTTCACTGGATGCCATGCCCTTGAGAATATCAGAAATCCATATTTAAGTCATTGCATACAATATCAAAATATAGATGTTAAGACGTACTTTGTCATTATAATGTTTACCACGGAAATTATACAATTAAATTAAATGTACGATTTTTTACGGGTTAAGTAGAAAAGCCACACATGCATCTAAATATATTGGATTTGATAATAATTATTTTATCAAGAGTTGAATCGTGAAAGTGTGGATTTGTTAATATGTTATAACAAAATTTGATCTATTCTGTAAACCTAGTGTAGGAGCATTCTCAAAAACACGATAAATATACCAGAGCTGCTTTCAGGTAACAAAAAACCAAGATCCGCACCTGAACCCGACCCGCACCTGAAATATCAGGTTAAGTTTTTTCGTTGACCCGAACTTGGCCCTCCGGATCCGAGTTAATATCCGCACCTGTCAGGTATTTTTGGATCAGGTATGGCTTGGCTACCCGCACCTGAAAAAATACCTGAGGTGCGGATCTCAAAACAAACCCGACCCGAACTTGAACCCGACCCGAACCTGAACCCGAACCCGACTTTCAATTATTTTGTCAGAGGAAACTTGTAAACATAAGTTCTATCCTAAGACTTTATCAAAGTAGATATTATTTACAAATTACATTAAGTTACAAATGCAAAAATTAGTATCTAATTTTAAGTGACAAGCAGCACAAAAAGAATGGTAACAGATATTGAAGCTTCCCCAAGTATTCTCTGAGTGATAGCTTTAGAAAGAGACCGCAGATAATCATCGTGCTTTTCAAATTTTAACGAAGTTAAGGCACAAGTATATACGAAATATATTCCAAATCGATGATGTCTATGTCTGCTACAACGCTAAGGCTATATCATGAAATTAATTAGCAAAGTTAGGTTGTTTGTTAATTTAATTGATATGGCGGATCTCACGCATCACTAAACAACGTGTCCTTCAGCCATATGACATTAACGTTCAGATCAGCCTGAAAGTTTCATTCACGTGAACTTAAAGTTAAATTATTAAGGTAAAAAAATACTTGCAAAATACCTGAAATTGCAAGTTCGGGTTCAGGTATTTTGAATTCGTCGTACCGAACCTGTACCTGACATTGAGCTCAGGTATATTTTTTAAACCCGAACTTGATCGTAACCCGACCTGTAATATCAGGTGCGGATCCTGGATGTACCCGCACTTGTCCCGAATCTCAGGTACTTTTTTTTGTAGCTGACCCGAACCCGACCCGAACCCGACCCGACGGGTATTTTTCAGGTACTACCTGATACCTGCAAGCAGCTCTGAAATATACATAGATATTACTGCATATGTATATGCATATTACTAATGAACATTCATAAAAATGTTCCTGCTGAATTTGGGACCTTTATAGTAATATGTTAAAAACTGCAGAGAATTTTCTATCGACTTATCCTAATAAAGGATAGAAATTAATTCTACAAGTGCTACTACAGTTCAGCGCTCGTTATCAATTACTGCATGTTTCGGTATAGTCGTGATAATTTAAAAGCGCATTAACCGATTTCGACCAAGCTTTGCAGAGAGCAGATTCACATGATGTGCAATTTTGATATTGAATTAGGTTGAAATCAATATTCTATTAGGCTGGCGGGTAGGTGTACATTTTATCCATTCCTACAGTATTGAGTGCATCGGGTAATTATGCATGTAGAAACGTCAATTGAGAAACTCAAATGTTATTATTATGAATCCCAAAGAAATGTAGTGTAACTTGGTCTTGTCAAAATTTGCATAAAGTATATGAATTTTAATATCAAGTACAATAAGTTATGCCCATACCCGCATTTTAGAGATTTTATAGGCCTTATTGTTAATTTCTTGCATGTGCACTAGTCCCTGAAGCCCAGAACGTTAAACGTAATTATTAAATTCAATTGTTTTAAACTTTCTTAAAATGACTGTAATGAACATATCCTTCTGCATGCAAAGACAATAATTACAACAGCCTAAATACACAACCGCAATATGAATTTCACATTATTTCCATAAATTCAGAACTGTTTTATTCAACCATGTGGATTCTATTTTGTGAAGGATCCACCTTATAGAAATACGTTTTGTGGGCCAACCCTTGCTTCTTTCGTAATTTGATATTCTCTAAATATAAAACCAATACAGCAAAAACACCCCCACCGATTAAGATTTTGTACGCAACTATAACCTGCTCCCATTCCAAAGGTTCGGAATTAATCTTCGGAGATTTCAAGCACTGTATAGACGTATGGAGTTTGAAATCAGTAGCATGACGGTGTATTAAACCGAGTTCCATTAGTATTATTGTCCTAAAACATTAATACAACACATCATTGTAAACAAAATTCCAGTTTTGTATCACAATTCACTGTGAAACGCTTTACCTATGAACAAAAATCTCTTTGAGAGGGGAATTCTTCTTTAGAAACATTGCATCCATGATTCTCGTTCCGTTCTTATTCTTTAACTTGGAAATGCGACACAGATCTTCTATAACACTTGCGTTACGACGGATACCTTGGAAGAATCCATCTGAATTTATGAGAAATGCGTATCTGGTGTAGGGATCCAAAAGCTTTAAAGCAGTATCTGTATCGTTGACGTACAGTTTAAAGGAATTTTTAAACACTTCGGAAATCTCTCTTTCGTAATTCTACAGACAAATTTGATGTTATTTTAATATTTTTAGTCCAAGCTTATAAATGATCATTTTGCATAGGATGGAAGTATACCATTTGTATCCTTACTAGTGATACACAGTTGGCAAGTAGCAATTTACCTGCAGAAAATGTTGTGTATAATTTGGTACGGTGGGATTGGTGAAAACCTGAAAGTCATACTTTTCCAAATCATGATACGAAGTAATCACAGTTCTAGGGGCTGATATAGCAGCAACAAATTCAGCCGTGTAGAGCGAGTAGACCATGAAGCTTGTAAACAGTACTGTTACAAAAATTATGCGCAACGTTGGGCAAGCCGGACTGGTTATTCCTGCGAAATTTATCATTTAATAACCTGAAATTTCACAGCAATTTATCCACCAAATTGATATTTTAAACGTTTATAGGAAAACATTTCACATGCATTAGTAAATAATTACCTCTCAGACAAACTACGCTGAATAACCAAAATCCTACTCCAGTAATATCCACCATATCGAATTCATTGCTGATTCCAACGGAACTTCCGGGTGCAAAAATTCTAACGACCATAACAGACATCAAAAGGACTAGCAGAGATATTAGTAACGAAATCCAGACGTAATAGTGAAAAGGTAGAGCTAGAACATTTCGCTCTAGTAGATGTGGTTCGTGGTAGAATATTAATGACCTGTGTTCAAATTTAATTACATGCTAATGAATGAATACATTAAAAAGACACGACATGATGAAAAATCAAGTTTATTATTAAAAATCATACTCCGTAAATAATCCCGAAGGTAAAAAATGGAGTTTCGCTCCTCTGTACAGAACAACAGAACTTCCAGAAATGCAAAGCAGAGCCTCATCGTTCAACACTTGTTTTCCTATTCCTGTTAATTCGTATCCCTCTGGTGTGAATTCCTGAGAAATCCACCCTTTGCCCTCGACAGCCTTGAATCTGGAATACAAAATTACATTTTACCAGAAATATTACGCAAATATATCAGCGTAAAAAATTATGGGCGAAATAAAATATTCCAATTTTTAACCACAGTACGTAAAATTCAGCATGAATTGATAATCATGGAGTACTTCCAGCGCCGAGCCGCTAACAAATCTAACGGTGCCATTATTACGTTCCATCTTTAAGCTCGATTCGTACAGGTCATCTGGCTAATTTAAAAAAAAATATGATAAGAATTAGTCTAGTAGTGATGACGTACATCAACACGGGCTGAATATAAATTCATACGAAATGTAAGCACGCCATATGCAAATACATAAAAATATAAATCTCACCTCTGCCACTACTTTTAGTTCACTAGCCCTCAAATTAGATCTTCTAATTGCTATTGAAGGTAGCTGTGCTATAAAATTGTCAGCATTATTTGGGTCCTGGTCTATTCCCTGGATAATTGTTGTCTCATTTAATATTGAATATATTTCAGTAATTGGAAACCTGCCGAGTTCCTTGGACTCTTTTGAAGTTTCAAGAAAATAAATATGCTTGTGGAATTCTATAAAAAAATAATTTGATAGTAACTCTCCAACTATTTTCCAGTTAATTTCTGAAGCTTGGATACAAACAAATGAAATGAACGGTGTATCGTAATGATATTTTCGGAAGTATTCTAACACGTCTTGTATGACCGTTATGACATTTCCTGAGCTGGGGTTGAAAATGAATACTTGGAAATTGAGGCAGGGCTTTAGAAATTCTAAGTGATACATGTTTTGATAAAAGGTTGAATTTTTCACGGAATAGAGTAACATGGATTCATGGCCAGATCGAATCGTTGTGGACGTTATGAGCTCGCCTATTACAATGTCACATAAATTAACAGTACTCAATGTTGAAAAAATTATCTTAAATATTGACATTCAAGAGGATTGGTTAATAGTAAATTAATGTACGCTGTAAAAGATAACTTTACTGATTTTAATAAAAATAAAATACCAAATAATGATAAATTTATGGGACTCACTTATGCTTTGAAAACTCGGCCGTTCAATTTGTGGTAAGCTACAAATCTGACACACGTCTTGGAAATTACAGCCGGTAAGGAATTCCTTCGAAAAATTATGAACCCCAGGAACAATAAAAATTATTTGCATCAGTAATAATCGAAAGATAGGAAACACAAGTTTTGGACTCATTGAGAACATTTTCTGCGACCGTATGTTTTATAACAGATAATGAGAATCGAATTGGGTGAAAAGCTAACCTTCATCCAAATTATTTTGGATGTAAGTTTGTACTTGGACAAAGTATTTGACACAATTCATGGGAGAAAATTGAACCAATTTGTGCACCTCTTTTGACAATTACATCGTTAGAATCGCTCCTTGAGCCGGCAAGTGTCCAATTGCGAAAATTCTGTTTGTAAAAGAGTTACATGCCTTTGTTACAACAGAACATTTTATACACAAGGTGTTGCAAAATAAATTTCTCACTTCTAGCTTTCAGCATTGAGTATACATTTTTTTGATGCCATATTCTAAAGAGAATTTTCATTCAGATTTGTAAATACATATTGGCTGTGGTGAACACACCTCTGGGTCAATTAATTGAGTAAAGACAAATAAAGAAGAAAGCGGAAAACTGAGAAGGAAAAATTGGCTTTGTAACACCCTGCAAATAAAATTATTCAGGTTTTTAATCATTCTGCAAATATATACGTAATGTATGTATGTACCTACACCTACGCAATACAAAAGTCACCGCAACTATAGATAATTGTGACATTTACAAACTTTTAACTTATAGTAGTACTTTAATTCTTCTAGTGTAACTTTTCATCAATTGACATTTGCATAATGCGTTGCAGTTGTTCAAGAAATTGTGTCAAGAATCCTTTACATTTACCTGATTTTTACCCGTCATTTTGCGAATTATAAAATATGAATTTAATGCATTTGATAAAATAAAGGATCAAAGGACCTTAATTATGATATTCCTGTGCATGCAGCAAGTCGGATGATGTTATATTTGAGGACTCATGGTTGTACGTAACTTCCATGAAATTAAAACTCCAAAGGGCATGTGCATTTCACAAAATTACAAAATTTATATTTAATTCTGTAATATCTGTAATTACTTGTCATGTAAATAATAGAAGTAACATTGAGCATTTTAAGAATCAAAAATCAGAAATTATGTTCATATCTATACATAGGCAATCCCCTGGTTTTTTCTTTTATTACCGAAATGAGGTCGTGTTTATATTGTCATAAGACTTTCTGACAATAAATAACCATTGGTTTCTATCCTTGCTCTTGCATCCGTAATTTTGCAAACTTATAGTAATGAAATAACTTCTCTACTACATATAACGAGAAAATTACATTGTAACATGCCCACTCCGAATCGGATTGAGATTTTACAAGCGTGTAAATTTTCGGCCCAATGTTTTTACAACAGTTGTTCCACCTAGCGCTGGCTTGCGCGGGAAATCGACCCAATGCTTAAACTTTTTAATCGCAAGGATAGAGTCCCTCTACTCTCGTTTAAAATTGCGCATGTTAAATCCCATAACAAAAGTTTTTCGTAAAAAGATTAAATTCTTCAATGACAGACTATTCTCAAAATCTCATCCTTCAAATTTCAAGTTCAGGAATGTAAATATCGATTCCAAATGATTGCAAAAATAAGCATTGAATATTAAAGCTCGAAAAGTAGTTCCTCCTACCCACCAAAAATCTCAAGATTGGATATCGCTTTTCCTTTTTCAATTACGAGAGTAACCCATTTTTTTTATATTAAAAACGTAAGTAACCTAGGAAAACGCTAATTTAGAGAAATGACCATGGCTCTGTTGCAGCTAGGTTACACAGCGCTACCAATTTTTGTGTCCTAAATCAGTTTATACGAATCACTCACTCGGAAAGTTTAACGCCAAGGCAAGCAAAATCTACTCATGAAATTGTTGCTGGCCCTATCAGGAAAGTCAGCCACGCAAAAGATATTAAATATTGAGTTTGGGTATAGCAAATGACCTTGAAATCCCATGAAAACAATGATTAGTTAATTATGTAAGGGAGTATTTCAGATAAAAATACAATTTAAAATTGATTAAACACACGTGTGAATATTTTATTATTCATGGAATTCTTTAATTTAGAAAACAATTTCCATCCGACCGTATGTTTATGACCGCTTTAGAATCCTTTTATTAGCATTAAAAGCAAGTTACAACAGCCTTGTTGTACTCCCTGTTTAGAAAGTCCAGCTCTATAGTCTAATTCAAAAGTACTGCGGAAATGAAAATATTAAAGTTTACATTTCCGCAGATCTGTGATATTTTTAATCCCGCCAACAAATTTTGATACCGGAATTTAGACACAGTTTCTTTTGAAATTCTGAAAATAATTTTGATTCAGAAATTCGTTTGCCGATTTAAAAATAAAATATCAGATAATTCAGGAGTGATCCTCGTAACGACAATTTGGGTCCCTGTGTGTCGTTCAAAACCACAACATTCCATATAAAGGCAAGAAATTTTATTCAGTATTTATATTTCGAAAATAAAAAATCGTTCACTCTTAGGAGACACTCCTAGTAGCAAATTATCCCGACAGGGATAACTCCTTTAATTAGTATTGTACTATGATTGTGTGTACAACAAAATCTTCCTTCCCTCCCAAATAATGACGACTTCTTACGAAACAAAAAGAACTTGATTTCGTTCTTTGCACAATTATTCTAATGTATGGGGGAGATTTCATAATTAAAAATCAAACCCGTGCAACCGTAAGTAACTTCATTATATTTCCTGGCAATTATCATATCATCCGTGATATCAAAAGTTGGTTCACTTGTGAAACGGGACAGATTAGCAATCAAGTAAGATAATATAATACAGTACAATATAATTCTAAAATAAAGAAAAAAAGACCGGAAAATAATGACGACGAGGGGGAATCATCAAACTGTAAATTTAGTATACGGTATGAGCTTAACCCTTGCCGACATGTATAAAAATATAACAGCTTCAATTCAGATGAAGCTTCATCCCCAGATGATATTCAGGCAGATCAATTTATTATTTTCCTGTGTGGGTCCCAGGTGTTAACAATTGTATTATTTAATGATCATGCGTAATATTCAGCTGGCACTGTTATCACTTTTTGGCTCAACTTTACTCTCAGGCATTTGTACCGGAGCTCCACAGACCAGACGGTGCACCCACATTTCCATTTACGAGCATGAAAACTACCGAGGTAATTTTTTTTAGAATGCTTCGTCTCTGAAATATGATGAAACAATGATGTTTTTCTTGTCACAATGAATGAATTTAGTTTTTTTAATAACAGGCCGAACTCTGGCAATCTCATTGGGCAGTCAGTGTAAAGATTTTAGGGGTCCATTCAGAAATGCAATCTCTTCAGTACAGCTGAACAGTGAATGTGTCCAACTCTGCCGACAAGAAAATTGTGGCCAGTGCACGGAAATTCGGGAAAGCTACGTTGATCTAGTCGAAATCAATTTCAACGACCATATCCGAAGCATCAAGCAGTGCAACGAATCTTATTTGGACTACCTAATTGGACCTCCGGATGTACAAGTGGGCGTGACCCACTTGCGCGCGCAAGGACCAATCCCTGCCGCACCTGACGTTGTGCCCAACGATTCCAATTGAGAACTGCGGATACAGCGCCATATAACGGTGACAGCAGGAGAGCCCGTTCTTGAGGAAATCACTTAAAAATAATTAAGTTTTTTTGAAACTTACATGAAGTATTGGAAAATATTTGGTACTAAACGCCACCGAATACATTCACAAAAATGCAATTTTGTTGGCAGCAAATAAGTAGCGTTATAAATTACAAGCCTTGTAAATAGAAAAAATGCGGAAGGATTTCCAGTGAACAAATCCAAATCTATTTTTTAAGTAACAATGTATTTAAAATTTTACAATATTTTTCAAACGTTTTCATAAATATGTTTAGTCTCTATATTTCTTTCTGCACCATAAGAGTGGATAATTGTGTATGAATATAATACTTGCTTATAATATTACTACTGCTAAATTCTGAAAGTTTGATTTAGTGCATATTTTGTGAAATTAAAAACTACTGAATATTTTTATGAAAATCCTTTAATAAACACAAAATATGTATTGTAAATGTTTCCAATGCTCATTGAGTTGTAACATAGTGTGTGTATATCTTTGCATGTTCGGGCTTGCGAAAGAGATGTATGATGTATCTTTATAAGAGCTGAGGGAGAAGGCTATTGGTCGGGTCTATGAGGTCACGTCATTGATTTTTAAGAGGCCAAGAGGTGACCTAATATCTGAATTAATTCTAGCAAAACATTGAGGTACTGGCACAATTTAAGTTTCTTTGTAAAAAGTTTATATTTTTGATTGATAAAGCTAATAATTGTCGTTTTGTGTCTGACTTGCTTCATCAATTTCTTACCGCCTGTGCCTAAAGTTTGCAATATAAGCATATCATGTTGTGCTTGTCTGAAAGCCCTTTAAATTTTCCACAAACTAGAGTCAAATTTTTTGCAAAGTTCAAACATTTAAGTTAATATTCAAAAATTACTGCAAAATGGAATTTAATAATAATTATTATTGAATTCCATTTTATTTTTGACAGATTTATGAATTGATTTAAAAAGTAAACATGTTTTTCTTTGTATCAACATTGTTTCAAATTTCTAGGTTTCTGAGACCGCATTTTTGGCTTGGGAAATTCTTCCTTATCTAGATCAATGAGGTAAATTGTAATAAATTTGGAAACGAATTTACTTTAAAATGGGGGAAACGTATACTTGGCGTTGGGGTCCATTATATGGGCTGGGGTGTGACAAAGCATATGAAACACTCCGTATACATATTTAGGATCTACTATTATCACAGAATACTATTTAAAATATAAGTTCCAATCGTGTTCCCTCCAGAAAAATAACCCTAAAAATACTGTATGGAAAGATTGAATAGATTGAAAGATCGAAAACTGTTGAGCTTGAAACTCGAACTAAAATGTAACTTGAAACTCAAGTGTGATCCCGAGTGTAGCTTTGAAACTGGAGTTGATTCTTGGTTATAACTTGAAATTCAACTTTGGTCTCGAGTAGAGCTTCAAGGTCGAGTGCAACTCAACTCTAGCCTGAAACTCGAGTTGAACTCAAATGCAGCTTCGAAACTGAAGTTGAACTTTAGTTTTGATAAAAAGCTGGTATCGAACTTGAAAGTGTAACTTGAAACTCGAATTTGGCTTGTAAAATCAGTTAAGCGTTAATCGAAATGATGTACATGCAGTTTGACTATCATACAAATGGATCCATTGAATTGCAAAATAAATTAACAAAATCACATTCACATCATTTTCCCTCCTCACCGACGAAATATCTGTTTACACAATGAAATTGTGCCAATGATACTATTTAAGAGCGTTTCTAATACTGTATTTCATGCAGCTAATTTCAATTTTTATTACCAACCTAAAATAATGTTCCACAAATTGAAACGCAAAACTGGAATATGAAAGTATTTTGGGACAGCTATTAAAGATGGAATCGTCAAAGAGGAGAAATCGCCAGTTACAACGTATTGTATGGAATTAGTCTTTAAAAAATTATCAACATTCAATTAAATCAGTCTCATTTATTAAATTGCCACATTCCACACTTTCTCCTCCTGCAATTTTAACAATCGGTTCAAAAAATCCAATGTATAGTTGCAGTTTCAATTTCGAAGAGCCAAGATGAAAAAAATGTCAATTGCTTTTCTAACTGTGCTGGCGGTGGTAAGTTTGTTTAATGATATATTTAGTATTAATTTGTGGTCACCAAATAAAATTAACAGGACTCTTGCCAATGGTCATATCCTTACTATTATTTTGCCTGCTCTTCTTCGCCACTATTTCCGGATTTAAAATACCGCGTGATCCCGCTGTCTACCGGGCATTTATTATACTAAGATCTTGTAATTTTTAAATCACTAATGCTTCCAAATATTGTTATTTAAAGGACTGCGCACTTAGTCTCACCAGGTTGGAGTGTTATGAATATACTGGAATAGAACACCGAAGCCTAAAGGCAAGCTATGAATACTGTGCATTCAATACAAGACACCACGAGGATCGCTGTAATGCAAAATGTGCATTTAATCATCAAGGAGCTGTAAGTTCATTACACGTTTTAATTGCGTATTTAGATTAACAGAATTGACTTCACTTCCTAAACCAGTGCATCGCATGGGTACAAAAATGCTGTACCTGGACCTGAACCTGGACCCAAATAGTGGGTACCAGAAAACATCGTACCCAAACCCGTACCTGAATAAAAGTGCCCATTAAATAAATGTTCGTACCTGGACCTGATTATTTTGCAAGTAGTGCGTACCTGTACCTGAATTTTACCCGTACCCAAAATACACCCAATATATGGACCTGTACCTGAAAAAGTTTCCTACGTACCTGTACCCAATCAGGTACTTTAAAAAGAATTACTGTAAACGATTCAACATGATGACATTCGATAATTTACATCACAGCAATTACAA
The DNA here is from genome assembly GCA_947179485.1 of Allacma fusca. Lineage (NCBI taxonomy): Eukaryota > Metazoa > Arthropoda > Collembola > Symphypleona > Sminthuridae > Allacma > Allacma fusca. The sequence continues at coordinate 61,373,438 of OX359246.1, forward strand.
GCTAGAAAAAATTCTGCCACGTCATAATTTTTGCAATACTAGACATCTTAATGGAACTATAAATTCTATACCATCTGAGGTATTGCCAACTCCATGTAAATCTTCCACTTCTAGGTCATCCTCCATAACCACAATATCAATTTAACGCAATTTTTACTGAATCACAAGTGGAATTTGTAATTACACGTACTTATTTTTGGCACGTTGTGCTAAGCCAACCAACTCTATTGCATAACAGTATGCTTTTCAAAAATTACGATGCACTCCTGAAAACAAGCTGAATATCAAAATAAACCTGTAGGTCAGAGAGAGAGCCACATAATACACTAGATGCCTCGTAAGATGGATTTCTGTTTGTAAAAGTACCCACATATTCGGGTATTAATTTGTCAGGTCCAGGTATATTGGAAGCTTGTACCTGTTCCTGTCAGGTACAAGCCAAAATATTCCAAGTTTGTACCTGTACCCAACACCTGGTTTTGTACCCGAAATTTGGGTACATATAGCTAGTACCCATAAAGTACCCATTTAGTTTGGGTACTTAAACAGAGTACCCATTTCGTACCTGTACCTGTACCTGTACCCAAATACTCAGGTACTACCCGTACCCATGCGATGCACTGTCCTAAACCCTCATGATATTATTTACATTTAGTGACCAGGTAGTCCTACTATTAGCGTATTTGTTAATCGAGAATTTACAATTTTCCAGACATACGATGGAGTTCTTACACTTCAATCATTCAGCAATTTAATACGACCTCGTTTGCCTCCCGAAATGTGCGATTTAATTGAAGAAATTATGGCCCATGGATTCCATCTAACGGACAGCGAAGCACTCTATCCGGATTCTCGATGTGAAGAGTGGTACACAATGTACAGTGCCTGGGAGTTTTCATTGAATCACGTTAGTCAATTTTTTTACTTCAAAGGATAATTAATAAGCGGCAAACTTGAGAATGTGGATAGTTCAGGAAAAGCTAACTTGCGGTTGTTTCTCCCCTTAAAAATTTGTAATAATAATTTCCTAATCATTTTACCCTTTAAACACCAGTAGTCATTTACTTCAGGTTTCCTTTGTATCCCGGTCTACTCTTGTCAAATGTGTTTTTGCAGCTCAATATTGTTGCTGTGTTTTAATATTTGATTTATTATAATTTTAGCTGGCAGATTACGCATGCAAGCAATTTCCCTCTTCTCGACGAAGATACTGGGGGAAATAATATTGGTTCAATCAGTAGCCCGGCGTTGGGAGTTGTATGGATGCAAGACGAATGATAAATGGCGGGTAAGCATAAATTGTGAAGAACGGAATGAAGAATGAAATGTTTTGTCTAACAGCATTCGGTGATACTTTCACTCATAATTAACACCTACAGTTTGACTTTTTTGTACAGATCCTGAAATCCTAATGAACACAGTTTAATAATTTAAAATTAAAGTTAAATACTTATATACATAAAGTTAAATACCCCAATGTTTCACAATGTATATCATGGGTGTTATATGGTTGGAAATAAATATGATCAGGAGTTTGTGTATATAAGGTTATAAGGAGCTCACTGTAATTGGGTTGAGCGGACAAGCAGGTCTCAGCCAAAGTGACACTTGTATTTACCTTTTTAGAAAGTGAAACTTTCTTATGCACGAGTGTAATCCGTCCGTCCGTCCGTCACTACAAAATCTTGTGGTAGCCATATCTTTACAACGAATTGACATACGGACATGTGACCTTTACCAAAATATCGGCCATAAAATCTAGTTGTGCCTTCTGATAACTTCAGCAACATGGTATCAACCGTTTGACCTCAGAAAATTATTTACTGAATAAAAAATCTTGCATTTGCTATATCTTTCCAATGGATTGACGTCTGAACATTCTACCTTTAATGAAAAAATACAAATCTATTTCCCTACCTTATTATAAATCTTTTAATACAAGTTTCACTTTCCTGCACATGCAAACAAAGTTTGCCCAAATCAGTGCAGTGCACGGATTTTTAATCGTTAACACGCAGTAACGGAGTGGAATTAAATAGACACTTCCGCATAATTATGTAATAAAATTACAGTGTTGAGAAATTCAAGATACGCTGTCATAATGGGGATCTTTTTATGCCATTATGACATTTTTAGACCGCACTATAACGGCAGGAAAATGTTCTTTAGGAGAAGTGGCTTGAATTTCAATGCCTAGTATGTAAATCATCATTGAGTTAACGATTAAAAAATAGCTTTCGCGTACCTTTCGGGATAATAACGTTGGATCTTCTGCCAAGACAAGCTGGTTGTTAGCCTACTCCGGGAAACTGTTACTGAAGCTATCAGGAAATTTGGACGCGCAAAAGACATTAAATATTATCTGCTAAACTGCACAGATAACTCCGTGTCCAGAGCTAATCCCGCCTCGACAATCCCGCCAGTGATATCTCCACCGAAGCAACCCCGAGGATTTAATCCCGATCACAAAAGTATGTAATCCCGCCAACCATAACCCCGCGGACGATTTTCCCGACCCAGGTTTTATTGTATTAACTTCAGTAAACAATAATTGTTTGCTAATATTTAATATTATCCATGTACTTGACAACAAGCTGTGTGCTGTTGACTGGCTGTTTTGATTTGTACCTATATTGTGAATTGTGACATGTATATGTAGCTACACTCTGTTCATTATTCAGAATTATAACTCAAAACAAATTTTTTCTGAAATTAACGTTAAAATGACATTTAATTAGCAACGGCAGGAACTCTTTTCTTATCTTTGCTTATTATTTGTTTATTACTTCGGATCTTGAGTGCTCAACTGTTGTATATTCACTGTTGTTATAGCAACTTCATTTTATATTCATTAAATTCTGCGTTTCATTGTATGGCGGGATTATCTCATTAGTGCCGGGATTATCATGGGCGGGATTATATACATCGGTCAAACTGACAGCGGGATACTGTTCGCGGGAATAATACCAGCGGGATTATCGCGGCGGGATTAGCTCTGAACTCCAGATAACTCACATTCTGCACAAATTAAAGGAGAATGCATACAGTAGGTACACTAAATCGGACTGGAATTGATTTGTATCATTTATGACAAATTGTCACCCCACTAGCCCAAAACAGGATATAGCCAGACCAAGAAGTTAAAATTGTTTAATATTGTTTGCTTAGCTTTTAAAATTTGTTTCTAAACAGGTTCCCAGAAGAGGTAGGAGATACTGAGAATGTCCCTACGTTGAGAATTGTGGTCATAACAAAACCTGTACATAAATATAAAGCTAGTGTGGAGATTATTGAAAAGATGAGGAAAGAATGAAGCACACGAAATATTTTTTATTTATTCAAACAAGTCGTTAGTCTTTACTTCATATTTTGGTACTTTTGGTAATAAAATTTTGTACAACCCCAGTCTTATGCAATTTTTTATGAACCTCAGACCGACTACGAAAACGTGGTCAGACCAGAAACGATTTTCACAATTTTTTTAGCGTCAACCTTGCTCTCTGGTTTTGGTTTTTTTAGTGACCATTTTTACGTTTCGATAAATGCGGGCTAAGGCCGAGCACTTTTTCACACAGTGTACATCCAACACAAGCAAACGCACCTGCATAAAAGTTCGGCGTAAACCTGGATTCTTTCCAGTAGACTGGCTTCCCAAATAGTAGCTAGTCTACTAAAATAGTACGCATCTGGCAGCTGTTTTCATCGTAGTATTTTACGATGATCCATTTTTAAGGTCAACAATAAAACACAGTAATCTCATTTTCGATTTTGAAAGCAATTTGAATGTCAAATTTTACCAAGTTTGTACTTAAATGTGAATTACAATGCGCTCCGTTAAATGCCCTATTGAAGAGCGATTCTACCGCAGGAGCAAAAGTATGCAGGAAAATTCTAACTTCCGTTCTTATAAGAGTTTGCCATTTCATATTTTGGCAATTAGGAGTGTTCTTACAGAGATAGGTTTGTCGGTCGGCGCAATTAAATCCAACAAATGCTCACTTGCTGATTCTCGGTTAGACAAATTTCCAGCTTCAGAAAAACTTCCTGTACACGATTATTCATTTATGTAATATAACTACGAGTTACTTACTTTATACATAATGTTTATCATGAGTGAATATATGTACATAACGCAATCAGAACGTTTTGTAATGTAATAATGAACCAAGTGTCTTTAAAATTGAAAACAAGTTGCAGACACGTAAAACTAGATGGAGCACAACATTGTGTTCATAAAAATATTTTAAACCCCTGGGCTTGTAGCGAATTTCACAAGGATTCATTTGAGTCAAGTGTCACCTTCCCAAGTCAAGATTTGTTGTCTAAGGAACTTAAAACGCTATGCAAGGTTGAATTTATGAAGGATTCATATAATTATCTTTTTGCCTGACACTGTTTCAAATATTTAAGAATACATAACCAATTTAGTGTTAAAATTAAGAAAATACATTTATTGGTAAATCCTGCCAATCCAGCTATTCTAATAACTTCAATGTAAGCATATACTGAAATTGTAATGACGTGTTTATTTACATTGCCTAGATACTGGCGATTTACTGACTTCAAAACACAAACAATTATCACCTCCACGGAACACACCACACTGTAATTACAACTATTATACTCATTTTTTGGAGTCAATTGGGTCTTTGTCAAAGAAGAGGAATTAGCGTCCTCAAAATGTTGTCAACATTCAATGAAATTACTCTCACTTGTTAAATTGTCACATTACAAACTTTCTCCGCTTGCAATTTTAACAATCGGCTCAAAAATTTCAATGAATAACTGCAGTTCCAATTTCCAAGAGCCCAACATGAAAATTATTTCAATTATTTTTCTAACCGTGCTGGCTGTGGTAAGTTTGTTTGATGAAATATACAGTGTTATTTGTGAATACCAAATAAAATTAACAGGACTCTTGCCCATGGTCATATACTTACTATTATTTTGTCTGCTCTTGTTCGCTATTATCTCCGGATTTAAAATACCCCGGGATCCCGCTGTTATACCGGGCCTTAGTTAGCGAGTATCTTTGAAATTTCTAAATTACTAATATTTCCAAATATTGTTATTTAAAGGAGCACACACATAGTCTCACCAGTCAGGAATGTATCAAATATGTTCAACAAGAAAAGGCTATTGTAAGGGCAAGCTTTGAAGCCTGTGCAGATAACTTACGACACGAGGTTCACTGTGAAGCAAAATGTGCATTTGAACTTCAACAAGCTGTAAGTTCATTAAACGTTTTAATCGTGCATTTAGTCGTACAGAATTGTACTCCCTTCCGAACCCTCGCCAATATTGTTTACAATTAGTGACCGCAGGTAATGATTTCCAACGATGGAGGGTCACCTTTTGTAAGTCATGTTTTATTTAGTACAGCCCCAACTGAAGGATTCCACATGAATGAAAACCAACAACAGGGGTATTTTCTGAAGTTATTTAACAGTATATTTTTGTTAATCGATAATTTACAATTTCCCAGACAGTCAATGGAGTTCTGACACTTCAATCATTCAGCACATTAATACGAACTCGTGTGGTTCCCGAAATATGCGATGTAGTCGAAACAAATATGGCAGAATGCTTCAGGAATACGGCACCTGACGGCGAAGCTGTCTATCCGAACTCTCCATGTTATGAATGGGACGCAATGTACAGATGCTGGTTGTATTCATTGAATATGGTTAGTCAACGTTTTGATTTCAAAGGATAATTAAACAGCATACCTGAGAATGTGGGAAGTCTCGGGATTGCTAACTTTCTATTGTTCCTTCCCTTAAAACCTTGTAATAATAATTTCCTAATTACTTTACCCAACTATAAGCACCAGTAATCATTTCCTTCAGGTTTCCTTCCTGTAACCCGCTCTATACTGTTGTTAAATCTATTTTCATCCCGATATTTTCGCGGTGTGTGTTAATATTATAATTATTCTAATTTTAGCTGGAACAGTACAAATGCAATGATTTTCCCTCTTCTCGGCGAAGCTACTGGGGAAAATAATATTGCCTCAACCAGTAGCCCGGAGATTGGAGTTGTATCGATGCAAGACGAAGGATAAGAGGCGGGAAAGCACAAATAGTGAATAATGGATTGAAGAATGCAAATTTTTTAGTCCATCAACACTCGGCAATACTTCAATTTATCAATTAACACATACATTTTGACTTTTTCCTGACCGAGATCCTGACATGTTCGGATTGTACCACTATGAATACAATAAATGTTGTATGATTGTAAATAAATATTAACACGAGTTTGTATGTAAGGTTAAGCTGTACACCAAAGCTGGGCAAAAAAATTGCGTATCCTAAATCCTACATACATTTTATAATTTACAAAGAGCATACATCTTGCATACATAAATTTGTCCAGAAATGCAATCATACATATATGCATACATATAAATAAATTTATGCATAAATTTATGTACACGTGCCTATAAAAGTGTATGTTGAGCGTTCTGAACCTTTATAAAAACTAACGAAGCATGGCTTTGCGCGTGTATATTGTTAATTAGTTAAGTTTAAAATTATTAATTTCTAGTTTGGTAGGTTTCAGTCAAAACGTATAGAAATCGTTCGCATTGCAGCAGGAAATAATAAATGTGATTACACCAATAGACACAGACCGTGCCAAGAAAATACAGATGGAGCTCGCTGAACATACACGGTGCATACAGCATACATACCTAAAACTACCGGCCTTTTAAACATACATACTCTTACACACAGTATTCATACCATACATATATCATACATTTTTTTAGTGAAAACATGCAGCCTACATAAATTGCATACAAATATTCGGAAAATGTGCAAACATACATAAAAAACTGCGTATATTTATGCATAAATGTAGGATATGTGCCCAGCTTTGCTGTACACTGTAATTACTGGGTTCAGCGGACAAGGAGATCTTGGCAAAAGTGACACTTGAATTTATCTTTTTAATATTACAGCACACCAAAGCTGGGCACATATCCTACATTTATGCATAAATATACGCAGTTTTTTATGTATGTTCGCACATTTTCCGAATATTTGTATGTATTTTATGTAGGCTGCGTGTTTCCACTAAAAAAAATGTATGATATATGTATGGCATGAATACTGTATTTACGAGTATGTATGTTTAAAAGGCCGGGGAGATTTAGGTATGTATTATGTATGCACCGTGTATGTTCAGCGAGCTCCATCTGTATTTTCTTGGCACGGTCTGTGTTTATTGGTGTATTCGCATTTATTATTTCCTGCTGCAATGCAAACGATTTCTTTACGTTGTGACTGAAACCTACGAAACTAGAAATTAACAATTTTAAACTTAACTAATTAACAATATACACGCGCAAAGCCATGCTTCGTTAGTTTTTATAAAGGTTCAGAACGTTCTACATGCACTTTTATAGGCACGTGTACATATATTTATGCATAACTTTATTTATATGATGAATATATGTATGATTACATTTCGGGACAAATTAATGTATGCATATATGTATGATTGCATTTCTGGACAAATTTATGTATGCATATATGTATGCTCTTCGTAAACTATAAAATGTATGTAGGATTTAGGATACGCAATCTTTTTGCCCAGCTTTGCAGCACACAGTATATCTATGCCTACGGAGTGGAATTAAATATACACTTGCGTATAGCTATGTATGTAATTACAGGGTTGCATATTTCAAAATACGCTGTCATATTGGGAATTTTTTATACCATTTATGACCGATCTATAATAATATAATTAAATTGTCTAATAGGTAAATCATCATTGAGTTAAAACGGTTCTAAACAGCTTTTGCGCACCTTTTGGAGGGTAATAGCGTTAGATTTTGTGCCAAGACGAACTTATTGTTAGCCTACTCCGGAAACTGTTACTGAAGCTATATCAGGAAATTTAGACACGCAAAAGACAACAATATTATCTGGCAAACTGAAGAGATAACTCACATTCTGCACAAATTAAAGGAGTATGCACAGATACAAAACTTTTGCTGTTCATTCACTTCATGCTGGATAATTTTAGGTTGTACATATTTCCCTCACCTTGAAAATCCGTGAAGACATTGTGGAGTTTGTAATCTAACAATAAGAAAACATATTTGATGATGAGAAGATGAGAATGAGAACACTATTAAAAGGCTTTACTAGACTTACTTCTTTCGGTTTACGTTTTAATTCTTCATATATCTTGTAAACATAGATAAACAACAATTTCCTTTTGACCGCATATCTGACGTCATTGGCAGTTGCGAATTACTTGTATTAACAGTAAACGGCACGAAACTTGCACAACCTGATCTGATTCCATGTTAACAATAAGATTGGTCAGCTCTGACCTCAATCGAAACGCCTGTGGAAATCGAATAATCTAGTTCATATTTCCGCAGATTTACGCGTCATTTACGGATTTCAAAGGCTCAATTTAAGACCTATAGCCTTTTTGTTTTTTTTTTTTTAAATGCCTTTGAGAAAATAAAAAATCTGATATTTTGTAACAGTTTCTCATAAATGCAATTGGGACCCTCAAGGTTTATCTCGATAACCATACATTCGCAAAGACATGAAATTTTCCAGTATTAGTTGCAGGGAAATGTAGTATCTGTATTTGCAAAACATTATCCTACGTTCGGGTGAGCTTCATTGAGTCGTCGGGATGAAATAGCCGCTGTAGATATCTTACGATATCTAAACCTTGACGTCTTAGGAAAATATATACAAGGCAATGTCGTCATACAATTATTACAGTCTACGTCACGGCTTTAGAAAGATTAAACGATTAAAGATCTGATTTTGTTCAGCCGTAACGAAACGTCGTTGAACTTCCTGACAGTAATCTGGGTCCGTGATGCAGTCCTACAGTTCACCTATAAAATATTATCGAATTAAAATGCTCACATGCGCGTGAGAGCGAGCAGATTAGAAAATAATGACGTCAAGGGGAAACAATGAAACCGGAAAGATAGGATCAGGAAAAATTCTCCAGAGATGTAGTAAATTATAGGATAGCTTTCATTCATATGAAGCTTCGCCCCGAGATCATGTTCAGTCAGATCAAATTTTTCCCTTCCAGTGTGACCCACAAGGTTTTGACAATAATCATTTAATCATCATGTGTAGTACTCAGCAGGCATTGCTTTTGTTTCTTATTGGTTCAACTTCCCTCTCCGACATTTGTGCTGGAGCACCATGGGTCACACAACGTATAGAAATTTCCATCTTTGAGCATGAAAACTACCGGGGTAAGTGTATTTCCACAATTTCAACTATCTGCAATACAATCTGAAATACAAAAAAATCTGCATATAACAAAAATTATATTCAATTTCTTTTACTAACTTTATTGCAGGCCGAGCTCTGTCAATATCTTTAGGAAGCAGAGCTGTTTTCAAGTCATGTCTTTACGCTGACCCGACCATGGACTTGACTTGGAATTGAATATCACGTCCAAAAATATGTTCAACCTGGACTTGATATTTTGACTTGAGACTTGAACATGAATTTTCAAATCAGATTCCTTCACGTCATTTATTACATGACTTGGACATGAATAGGACTTGGAATGTGTGGTGTCAAATGACGTGACTTGATCATGACTTGAGACATGACTTGACCATGACATGAACATGGGACTTCAAGTCAATCAAGTTATATTTTATCATGTTATTAATCATTAAATGACTAAAGTAACAAATAACGTTTAAAAAAGAACGAGTATCAAAAAATATTATACAATTCAGTCATCCGTTTCTCCTAAAACTTTTTTAACGACAACTTCAGCTCGAACTTGATCAAAATTCAGTAAATGGGATTTTATTCTTAGCCATGCATTTAAAGACATGCACAACTGAATAGTTTCATCCATCATTCTTCATTGGGTTAAAAGACCGGTTCCCATTGAAGATATGAATGTTTGTCCATCCTAACATTACACTTTTAACGACAGACAAACGTCTAATAAAAAACACTTTCTCGAAAGTTTAGGGCTCCTTGATGAGCCCTGCGAATCTTAGTCAATGTTTCTCAGGTTGCGTAAGGTTTAAAACATGTGCAACCATCACTTCCACGACAGTAACGGTAGGGAGTGCGACTTCTGTAGGAATTTGCAACACGTGAGTAAACGTCAACTGCTCGTTTAGACATGGGAATTGAACTTGAGGAGTCAAGTCATTTCTCAAGTCACGTCATGCCGTTTAACTTGAACATGAAATAGACTTGGTTGTCAAGTCTTTTAGAAGAACATGGACTTGAATAGACTTGAACATGAGTTCGTGTTCAAATTTCGTAACGGAATTGACCCTGTACTTGAAATTTCAAGTCAAAATGTTCGTTTGCACGAACATGACTTGGACTTGGGACTTGACTTGAATGAGCCAAGTCAGACATGGACTTGAAAACAGCTCTGTTAGGAAGTCAATGCTTAAATTTTAGGGATTCCTTTAGAAACGCAATCTCTTCCGTCAGATTGCACAGTGAATGTGTCCAACTCTGCCGACAAGATAATTGTAACCAGTGCACGGAGATTTGGGAGAGCTACTCCGATCTATCCGACATTTATTTCAACGACCAGATCCGAAGCATCAAGGAGTGCGATGAATCTTGGGACTACCGAATTGGACCCTATCAAGTGTCGGATTCTGTGAATGTGGGGCAAATAGATGAAACCAGTATCTACCAATAAGAGTAATTAATAAAAATGAAAAGCACTGCTGAAGAAGTACAATTCAGAGAAATGTTTCGTAAGCGAACGAAAAGGTTATAAAGCAGGACTCAATTAGATGTGAAGCGTTTGTAATGGCAGAATTGCGACTGTATTATAATAATTATAATATTAAATAGTATTTTTGTACAATTTTGTATAAGTTGTTGAACGCTGAAGATTATAACTAACAATAAGCAGAATAAGTTTGTTAGATAAAAACGTTAAACCCGATTAGACAACCCATGAAACTGGATTCTTCAAAAATTGGCTGTATTTGTTGTGAAATATATTATAGGATAATCTCTGCAAATAAATCGTAATTTCAAAGCTGACAATGAGTGACAATAGATTTTTTTTTATTTTCCTCAATGCTTCAAGACCACACACATCCAAGTAGGGTAATTTCATATGAAGTGATTATAATCTCCCTTTGCTATAATATGCCTCCTTATCACTGCTCAAATCGACAGACATTGCAGTTACAATATGACTTTTTGGGCATTTTTGCCCCGATTTTTTCGATATGAGTTTCAGCGATCTACTAATTTTTTTGTAATACTTTGTTTAACTAAAAAAGTTTATGAAAAACAAATGTTTAATTTTAATTTTATATTATTGTAAGATCTCCTTCGCGTGCATGATGATATGCATACTTACAAGTCGCGATCATCGTAATTTCTAAGCTGATGATAAGTGACGAGAGAATTTTTGTAATTTCCCTCAATGCTTCAAGACTACACACATCCAAGTATGATAATTTCATATGAAGTAATTATAATCTCCCTCTGTTATAATACAGCTCCTTATCGCTGTTCCAATCGACGCAGTTACAGTTATGTACATTATGGCTTTTTTTTCGTATCACTATTTAACCACGTAATCTTACAAATGAAGATTGTGTTTTTTATCGAGCTTACATAGCATGGACGTATGTATTTATATTTTAGTGCACAGCGAATTTCATGAGACAGAAGCTACGAGATGAGTCGTATTTTAGGTAGCAGGTGATTATGTTGTTCAACGAGCAGTCATTTCTAGTTGTAATTTTACGTCTCAAAATCGTACAGTGTGGATAACCTATTTCCTCTGATTGTGAGTAGTTTGAATCTGTGGAAAAGAATGCAGATGTACTTGTTCTCCTTTCTGGTGTTTACCTTTCTGGAAGTTGACCTGTGTGCAGTTTGTGCCAAAGGTGTCCAAAAGGTTCAGTCTACTGTTAAGTATGATTTGATTATGGGGGGAAATTATAGCTCAGGAAGGAGGAAATGACATAAAAAGGAGTAATAATAGGAAATAGAGGAGAGAGATTTAGTGACGAAGGAATAGAGAGTTAAAAATAGTGAACGGGGGAATGTGCAGCAGGCAGAGTGCACACACTCTTGCTGTGAGAGAGAGATGAGACGACGGCCGTGTAAAATAAGTGCGTATGTTGTACAACTTCTTACTCACGCAGTATAGTTTTATTGTATATTGTACATACAAAGGTTACACAGTTCGACTGTTCACACGCGTCTCTTGGTCTTTCTTGGTCTGTGGCTCGGGATTCTCTCGTCTCTCTGAGACTGGAGAGGCTGGGGTTTGTATAAGGAGGTGAGCACTTATGTGCCAACCTCCTGGAATATTTCCTACATTATTCTGACCAATAGAAATGTACTAAACAAAGGTACCTAATGCATTTTACAGAGGTTGCATGACATATATGTACATCAATGTTTCAGTATGGAATATTTAAGCTTATAATCATTCCTAAAGCCAATAAGGGCTTAACATTCATTGGATTGAATGAAACGATGACCCCATCGTTGAAAAAATATGAGCTGGATGTGGAGCGGTTTTTTCCTTCTTGTGTAGTCTTGAACTTGAAGGTGTGCTTATCCTGGTAGCCATATTTGCTAAAGTTGTTATCATACAGAATACTTACAATATGTTAGAAATTTCCTAGTAAATACATTTTTAAACCGATTTTAACGCCGTAAACTGCACTAGGAAGGGGAAAATTATGACCCCATAATTTGTGGAGTACAAAATACAAGAAAGTGACTATAAAGGTGAGTAAAAAAACATTTTTGTGTGTGTATAAGAAGTTTAGCATAAAATATGAGTGGGAGTGAGTGTGAAAAAGATATAACAGAGAAATTTTGTGTGTTTTAGAGTTTCGAATGGGAAGGGGTCGATAAATATTGGAGTGATCAATTCTATAAGTATCGGGAAAAATAGAAGGCCTTTAAGGAAAAATAGGGTGAGTGTTAACAGAGTAAATAAAGTTGTGTTTATAAGAGTGGCATAAATGAGTATATCATGTGTAAATGTTTGTGATAATAAAAAGCAATAGAAAAAATTATTTTAATCGTAGATTTTCATGAAATTGGTTGGCGCCGTTGTGGATCCAAGAGTTTTATAGCTGCTAATTCAGGGAGAAGGAGATGCGGAGAGTTCTTCAGCTGGAGTTTTCGGAGGATAATTCTGCAGAATGTAAGTTTTTTCTAGAACTCAAAAATATTCATACGTTAGTGGAAACTTGTGACAATCAAATTTTAATCCTGTATTTTTGTATTTCTACAGGGTGACAACAATTTTATGATTCTGAATTCATCGCTCATGGATAAAGTGCAAAAGTGAGATTGATAGTAATTGTTAGGATAGGGCGAAGGGTCTGCAGGCTGGTACCCTTACGGTCTGTAGATCCAGGTAATTTATCGAGGATGCCGGTTATGGTGTAATAGAATTTTCTTGCATTATGAGCACTCAGTACTTGTGGGTCAATTTTGTAATTGTTTATTTGGTTTGAAGTGCTCCGCGGGACTCGGCAACCTTTGCCCGTTCATGGTATTTGAGTGTTTAATAATGCTGGTCGAGACTATTACATCTGGGGCTAAGATAAATGACCGAGAATGGAATTTTCTTGAGTTCCATAATTTTTCTTTTGAATTCGTGTTATCAATTTCTTGAGTATAGTAACGTTGAACAAAATTATGAACAGCGAACAAGCATTGAATGGAATAAATTTTCCACTGCTTGTATATTATGTCGTGTAGACCTTCGGAATTCTTCATCTTTACGAGTGTAAAAATCCGAGGGGATTATTTTTTGTGAATCCTCTTCTAAAATTTGTTGTTGAGTTCTTCTGATTCTTTTTGTAGGCAGTGTAATTGATTCGGATTGTTGTAAATTTGCACTTAATGGTTCATTATGATTTGATAGTGCCGTAGATTGATCAATTATTGTAGGTAGGTCAGGTGTTGACTCTTTAGAAGGGTTGGATTCCAATGGGGGAAGGCTACCTCTTGGGGGAGGGGGGCCTTCCATAGGGGGAGGGGTTTGGGTGGGGCCCTCGGGATCGTGAGGTCTTAGAGGGGTCACGCCCGATTTTATTTTCTCTAAACACTTAGAAATATTTTCAGTGTCAAGTGAGGTCAAAGGGTCTGTATAGTTAATATTTTCCTGTGATAAATTTTGTAAATGTGTGGACGGCTCTGGGTTTGGAGCTTGATGTGCTGTATTCAATAAAGATGGCAGTTTTAACCAGTTTGGTCGTTCATAATATTTCTTGAGTCTTGATACATGTACGGTCATTGTCTTCATAGTGGTGCCAGTGGAACCTCTGATTGTATAATTTACTTCGGACGGAATGTCAATTATGCTGAATGGGCCTCTCCAACGAGGGAGAAGTTTTGCGCTAATTCCAGGTTTGATGGCAGTGTGCTCCAAGAGCACGTTGTCACCGATTGCATATGTGACTGTTCGTTTATTCTTGTTAACTCTGGTAGCGTATTTTTCTCGATGACGTGTGAGAATATCATGTGTGGTTTTCCATAGCGTGTCCATATTTTGAATATTTGGGTGTTCAGGGGAAAACGTGGGGAAGGCATTTCGAAGAGGAGTCCGAGCATTGAATCCGTGGAGAAGGAAGAACGGGGTGTATCCATGAGAAGTGTGTTGGGTATTATTTAAATGAAAGGTCAAAGCGGGGAGTGCTAAGGGCCAGTCAGTTTTAGCTTCAGCAGTGTACATGGCTATGGCATCACCCAAAGTTTGATGTGTGCGCTCGACGAGGCCATTGCTTTGGGGGTGAAACGTAGTAGAAAAGTGTATGTTGAAGTCAAACATTTTTGAGAGTTCCGAGAGGACAGAATTATTAAATTCTGTACCCTGGTCGGTCTGGATTATTTCAGGCCGTGAGACCGAACAGGCTAGTTTGTTGCAGATAAAGTTCGCGATGGTTTTAGCATCTGCTGTAGGGACAACGTCAGTGACTAAAAATTTAGTCAGATAGCAGATAGCTGTGATTATGTATCTCGGGCGGCCGGCTTGATTTGTGAGCGGGCCTTGGACGTCCATTTGAACACGTTCAAATGGGCGGAGGGGGATGGGTATATACTGGAATTCTCCAGGTTGTTTTTGTCCTCTGGGAGTTTTGCGCTCCTGGCAGATGGGGCAGGATTGAATAAATGCATGGACATCTTTGGACATGGTCCTCCAGTAAAAACTAGTTTGTAGCTTCCGTAAAGTTTTTGTGTGGCCCATATGGCACACAGAATTGTGATGTTTTTGAATTATGTCAGGGACCATTTGTTTGGGAATTACGATGAGGGAGGTTTCACCTTGTTTGGAATTGTATTTATATAAAATACCGTTAATTAGTGTATATTTTGATTTCAACTTCCAAGTTGTAGGGAGCTTAGTAATGATTTTCGCTATGGCTTGATCATTCATCTGTTCTTCTTTGAGGGTGGAAATGCTAATAGCATTAATGGACAAGCAGGCATCATTGTCAGTTTCGGAATGGTCAGGTTCCCCAAATGGGTTACGACTGAGGCAGTCAGCTACACGATGTGTAGTGCCTTTAACATATTGTATGGTAATGTCATAGGGCATGAGTAACAATTGGAGGCGTTGAAGTTTCGGATCTAAGTCGTCCTTGGTGTTTATAATATAACAGAGGCTATGGTGGTCCGTCCTGACGGTGAATGGAATGCCTAAGAGGTATTCTTTTAGTTTCATCGTAGCCCAAGTGATGGCTAACAATTCTAGCAGGCGAATGTTATATTTTTGTTCATACTTATTCAATTTTCTACTGAGGAAATATATGGGGTGTTCGTGTCCGTCAGGTTGAAGCTGGGTGAGATAGGCTCCGATACCTAGTAAAGATGCATCCGTGTATAGGAAGGTAGATTTATTGGGGTCATAATGCGCTAGTACGGGTTGACAAATGAGTAGGTTCTTCAAAGCCTCGAATGCCTGTTGGCATTCTTGTGTCCATTCAAAGGGTACATTTTGTCTGGTCAGTTCGCGGAGGGGCGAAGCAATTTGTGAAAAATGTGGAATAAATCTGCGGAAAAAGTTGGCCATGCCTAAGAATGACTGGACTGATTTGACATCACGTGGAGGTGGCATGTTGCGAATTCCATCGAGATTTTCGTTGTACGGCTGTATGCCGTAAGCGGTTATTGTGAAGCCCAGTAGGTGAATTTTCTCAAAACCGAACCGACACTTGGTGGGTTCGAATTTCAAGTTGTGCTCATTGAAGCGGTCAAAGATTTTTCGGAGTTTGCTGATATGGTCATCGATCGTCTTGCTGGCCACGACGATGTCGTCTACGTATGCCATTGCAGTGGAGTATTTTAAATCTGATAAAATGACATCTATTAGGCGGCAAAAATGGGATGGGGAGTTTTTCGTGCCGAAGGGCATCATGAGGTATTGAAATTGGCCATCCTTTGTGATAAAACTGAGCTTTTCACGGGAATCTTTGTCAACAGTGATTTGGTGGAAACCTTGGGCAAGGTCTAGAGTGCTAAAGTATTTCTGGTTTTGAAGTCTTCTCAAGATGTCGTCAATGTTTGGGAGGGGCCAATGCATGGCTTTTGTTAATTTATTCAAAGATCTAAAGTCAATGACCATTCTGGGTTTGCGTAGTCCTTCGTTGTTAGGTTTTTTGAGGATAATAATTACAGGACTGGTAAAGGGGGACGTGGAAGGTTCAATGATGTTGTTGTGAAGTAGTTTCTGTACTTCGGCATTAATAATCTGGTCCTGGAAGGCCGATGTCTTATAAGCCTTGTGAGCAACAATTTTCTGGTGTTCCAATTCGACTTTAAATGGGATGGTGTCACATTTGCCTAGTTCGTTAGGGTGAAATGCAAAGGAGCTACGGTATTCTTTGAGTAAGTTCCTGATTTTGATTGTATCTTCAGTGTTGAGCTCGGGGTTAATTTTAAAGGAGGCTACTTCGTTGTGAAGTTGGGAGTTGTTAATGGCATTAATCGGGATAGGATCCATAGAGTGGTCATGATATTCTAAAGGTGTGATGTGACCTAAACCGAGGCCGTCTGGTAGGGTGACGGGAATATCGGTGGGATTAGTGACAAGAAAAAATTTAGAAGTGGGAGACAGGATGGAGTGTGGAGCGAGAACATGATAATCATTGTAAAGAGAAGGGTGAGGTTGAAAATACATTGGAATATTTTCCTCGCAGGGATAAAAAGTCGGAATTGTAACATGAGACCTAGGGCCAATAACTTGAGTGCCTAGTACTCTTAGCACATGAATAGGTTTGGTGTGTGAAACACATAAAATGGGAAGAGTTGTAGATGTTGTAGGTTTGGGAGGTATAGTAGGTTGGCAAGATGTAGAAGTGGGCATAGTTTTGATAGTAGCTCTGCGAGAAGTGGAAATCCTGCGACGGTATGGGTTGGATGACCTATGGTAGTAATCCTTGTCAGACTCGTCTGAGGTAGTATCTGTTGAATAGTGCTGCGGTCTTTGGAAATATTTATTTCCATGTAAAGTTTTATTCTGTCTTGTGGAAAGGGTTTGAGATGAGTTGTCTGTAGAAGTGGAACGGGTTTGTGTGGAGGCAGATGTTCGAGAAAGTGTGTAAGGTGTCTTGGGAGGAGTCAGAGGAGGATCAACAGACTGAACTTCCTGTTCTTTGTCTAAGGGTTGGTGAAGCGTAGCATTCGCTGCTGTCGAGATTAGGTTCAAGGATCTTTTGGAAACAGATTCTTTTGTTAAAGTAGACTTTGGAATTGAAATTGGAAGGTCACTTTGGTCTTGCAAGGCTTGTTC
Source organism: Allacma fusca (assembly GCA_947179485.1). Taxonomy (NCBI): domain Eukaryota; kingdom Metazoa; phylum Arthropoda; class Collembola; order Symphypleona; family Sminthuridae; genus Allacma; species Allacma fusca. Next base: position 61,391,219 of record OX359246.1, read on the forward strand.
ATGTTGAAGAAGAGTGTGAATAAGGGGGACGTGTCCGGTAAATTTATTCCAGAGTGTATTGGCTTGAGTATTAAGGATGAAACCAGTTTTCGAGTACAGAAAGTCTGTACCTAAAATACAGTTGAGAGAAGTCGATGGGGCTACAATGAAGGGATGGTTGAAGGTACATTTACCTATCTTGAATTTGACGAGAGTTAGGCCGTTGTTCTGCATGGGATTTCCACTAGCGTCTACAAGCCTTATTGTACTCGGCATTATTTGGGATCCATGTGGTACATATGAAGGATGAATAAGTGATGCTGCAGCTCCTGTGTCGATGAGACACGGGAGTTTGTGGCCCTGGATAGTGATGATAATTTTCAAGGAGCATGAGAGTGAATAAATGGATGTTGGAGTTGCAGACAGCATAGAGATGGTGGGAATTATTAATGTCGGTTGGAGGCTTGAGTTTCTGGAGCTGGCAATGCTCGTAAGTTGCTTGTGGGCAGGCCTAGGGCAGCCTGCCCTGGCGAGTTTAAATGCTGACTTTGTTGTTCTCTTTGTTGGCGTCTGGCAGCAAGATATTTACCATATTCATTGTAGTGCATGGGTAAATGCTGGCGACAAAATTTTGTCTGATGGCCGGGTCTTGAGCATCGTTCACAAATAACTGTAGAGGCAGTTGTCTGTCCTTGTTGTTGGGCATTAATTGTAGGGCATTGTCTACCTATATGGCCAGACTTGTTGCATCTGTAGCATACGATAGGGTTTGAAGGATTGGAATTTTGTCCGTGTGCAAAGTTTGAGGAGTACTGGCGTCTGGGTTGGGGCATCTGGGTGGTGACAGCCATTATGCCTGCATTGTTTGTTTCCAATTTGTCGAGTCGTGCGAGAACGGCGTCAAGTTTGTCAACCAAACTTGAGGGAAGCTGTGGAGTTGGAGTGGCTTGTTCTTGTGGATTTTGAGGCGCACAGGTTTCATATGCCTTAAGACCATCTAGTAAATGGGCAAAATTACGGATTTTTGCATTGTGCCGCTGCAGGAATATTTTTACTGTAGGGTCCAGTTTTTCTCGGATGGATTCCACTGCTGTAATTTCTGGAAAATTGTTCCAATCGGAACCAGCTGCAGCTTTAACTCTGAGCGCAAACATTGTGGCAGTTTCCGTGGCGTATTTTGTCATGGAGAGAGCATTGAGTATTTTGGTCTTACTGTCTGGTACCTCTTTCGGAATGTTGTTGAGGATGTCATCACAGAATTGCTGATAAGTTTTGCGCTGTGTAGATCTTAAGTCACAGTAGTGGTCAAGATAATTTTTGCCGGTTGGATAGGCATCTGATATTTGATGTTGAATGTATGCTTTCTTGGTAGCGTCATCAGCAGTGAATGTGGCAAAGAAGGAATTACAACGTGTGAAGAATTTTCTGAGATTGTCGGAGGAGAGTTCTGGCGGGGAAAATTTAGGTTTATCAAGGAGGAATCTGTTATTGTCCATGATGGGTTGAGGTGCAACGGGAGGAGGAATAGGAGAAATGGATGGAGCAGGAGAGGAGGCTCGAGAAGAAGCTCGAGATGAGTAAACACTATTTGAAGCTGTGGTAAAATGAAGGGATTCGGAGTCGGAATCGGAATCAATGTCAGTGTTTGACGCAGGAGGAGGTGTGACGTGAATATTATAAAGTGGATTGTCGTCGGTAGGAATGATAGTTGTGGGTTCGTCAGGATCAATATCAGGAGTGGTAGCGTTTTGGGTAGGATTTGATTGAGGATTTTCAGGAAAGGAGGATGGTGGGATAGATAGAAGGTTTGGGTGTTGGTGGGTCGCTTCAGAGATAAATTCCTGTGGCAATAGAAAAATTGCTTCACGATAGGCGTCCGGAGATGTGAAAGGGAAGTTGGAAAGAGTGACCTTATTGATCAGGTTATTTTCATCTACAAGACTGAGATAATAAGCTAAGGTTAGTTGGTGGGTAATATCTTGGTTCTGTCTTTTCAAAGTTTTGAGCCTTTCGGACCAAGAATTAGTGAGAGGGATCAGACTATAAAATTGTGGAGCGGAAGACGCAGGAGTAGGATGAGAGAGAAATGAATGAGATGCAGTTGCAGTAGAAGTTGTGGGGATTGCTGTGGATGTAGTTACGGTGGTGAGGAGATCCGTAGCTAACAAGGACTCGTGAATGTCTTGTAGTTCTTCTATTAATGACGTGTGTTCGGTACTGTGGGTTTGCCAATTTCGAAAGATGGTAATGATTCTTGCAACAATACGGTTGAAACTTGCTCGGGTGTTTAGGAAGCTAAGGTCGGGTGTGAGTGCAGTAGCTAAGTTGAGGTCTCCTAAAAGTTGTTGATAATAGGGGTAATTGACAATACTGGTTCCGGAGCGATCCCGTTGCTGTTTGGATGTAATGCGGTCCACTAATTGCTGTGCAACCTCTTCGAAGTAGTTGTGATTGTTGAAGAGACGAGTGGACGCAAGTTGGGAATTCGTGGCGGTTGGGGTGGCTATGATAGTATGCTCAGAAAAATTAAAATTTTGGCTTACAGTTTCTGTTGTAACGAAGTTCGAATCGTTAGCTGGATCACGTGGTCCAGTAGAGATGGCTGGTGTGGAAGTTCGGGACGGGTTGAATGACCTGAAATCGTCTGGCGTGGTCGGAGGTTCAGGAGTCCGGCCCTCCGTATTTTCTCCGTCTGTGCTCGGTGGAGTTTGAGCGCGTGTGTCGTCCGGTACGGGAATTACAGTAGTCTCGTCCAAGGTTGTGGAGGTGTCCACTGACCGTGGGATACGGCTTCGTTGTTTGTACAACACGTCAAAATCCGCAGCGGTGACCGTTTCTGGTACGATGTCCGTGTTGAGATATTGTGGTAGTTTTTGACGAAAGAGTTTATAAAATCGGAACTGACGGATAGCTTTTTCTACAGTTAGGTGGGGATACTTGTTTAACGCTTCCGTTTGCTCTGTAGAACTAAGATCGACCTTGTTGGCGTCACTTTGGAGAATCGCAATGTAGTTGGTGTTATTGTACCTGATAAACTCGGATCGTGAGTTTAATTTTACCACTCTTATGAGTCGGATTTCTCGTCGAGACATGGGTTTTCTGGAGGAAAAGTGAGGAAAGAGTAGGAAAATTTGGGCAGGGCCTCCGGCAGAGGCGGACGCCACAAAGATTTTTTGTAAGAGTTATTACACGGGAGCACACTCGCAGAGAGGTAAGGAGAACGCCTATATCCTAATTAACAAATTGAGAATATAGGGAACGCCGCACTTTCACCATGTTAAGTATGATTTGATTATGGGGGGGAAATTATAGCTCAGGAAGGAGGAAATGACATAAAAAGGAGTAATAATAGGAAATAGAGGAGAGAGATTTAGTGACGAAGGAATAGAGAGTTAAAAATAGTGAACGGGGGAATGTGCAGCAGGCAGAGTGCACACACTCTTGCTGTGAGAGAGAGATGAGACGACGGCCGTGTAAAATAAGTGCGTATGTTGTACAACTTCTTACTCACGCAGTATAGTTTTATTGTATATTGTACATACAAAGGTTACACAGTTCGACTGTTCACACGCGTCTCTTGGTCTTTCTTGGTCTGTGGCTCGGGATTCTCTCGTCTCTCTGAGACTGGAGAGGCTGGGGTTTATATAAGGAGGTGAGCACTTATGTGCCAACCTCCTGGAATATTTCCTACATTATTCTGACCAATAGAAATGTACTAAACAAAGGTACCTAATGCATTTTACAGAGGTTGCATGACATATATGTACATCAATGTTGCAGTATGGAATATTTTAGCTTATAATCATTCCTAAAGCCAATAAGGGCTTAACACTACCTAAAATACTACATATTTTTTGATGATTTGCCTTCCCTACATATTAACCTATATTATTTATCAAAAATAAATTTCCTACCTATTTGCCTACATATATACTCCTGCAATGTTTCTGCCTATATTTTAGCCTATAAAGGCCTATTTTTTAGCCTATAAAGATCTATTTTTTAGCCTATAAACACCTATTTTTAGCCTATAAAGGCTTATTTTTTCAACTAAAAATCATCTATGTATGTACGTGCAATCGTAACACGTGAAAAAAATCGAACTACTAAAATGTCACGTATTTGAAGAATATTTTTGAGATTTATTTTAAGGTTGAATCAAATAATTGCTTGACAAATTTGTCAATAGATTATTAAATATGCCTATTTTTACCTTCGCAAACTGCCTACCTTGTTCCTAAATATAAAGTGAACTATTGCAGCTCCTACATATAATATAGGATTGATTTTAGCGGTAATTACTGCACCCTATTTTACTACCTATAATTACTTGGAGTTTGCATCCTGCCTATTTTTATCCTATATATAGGCCTATAAATAGGATAGGTGGACACCTTTGGTTTGTGTACTTGTTCTCCTTTCCTTGTGCAAGTTGACCCATGTGCAAACAACGGAGGATTCATAAATACGAAGATGTTTGTGCGCAGTCTTCTGTCATCCCAGTATTTTAAGATTATCCCTTTTTAAGGCCAAGAATAAAACGGTAAGCTTATTTTTGATTTTGAAAGCACTTTGAATGCCAAATATTACCCAATTTTTATTTTATTGTGAATTACAATGCGTTAAATGTCCCTATTGAAGAGCATTTCGACAGCAGGAGCAAAAGTATGCAGGAAATTGTGCAACCATTAATAACTAAATACTTCCAGGTTCTGTAGTATGCATGTGTTAATTACTTCAAAGGCATGAGAGTAAATTTAATGTTTAATATTTTGTGTTTTAATTAAGTGTTTGGGCATGTGCCTTTTGATAAATAATTTTAGTAACAACTTGTTAAATAACATGTCACTGGTTACGTAATTCGTTTGTGGAAAATTAGTGTACCTTTTAATACATACTTCAAGGTAATATTACATTATAACGGAATTTGGCCGTTATAAGCTTATAACGGAAAATTTCTATAATGGACAAAAATATAAGTCACATTGCGATTCCGTTATTATTTGTGATGTAAATATAATCGTTGGGAAATGTTAAACATGAAAATATAATAAAAATAGAAATTGACTGTATGTATACATATACATATATGAGTAAATTGTAAACTTGTAGCGAAATCAGTCCAGAATAAATACATATCTGCATTGGCCTACATTACATAGCCTATCTAAGCAAAATATTATTTTAACTTTTGGATTTCTGCACACGTATATGTACATTTTAAACATTTCTGTAGTTCATTTCCGGATATCTTTGAATTATGAAGAACAGCATTCTTTGTTGTCCTTAAAAGTGCTCACCATTTCACCTTCACCAACAGTGATCCTGCTTGAGTCCCAATTGAACTATTTTGTATGTCATTTTAAAGCTGACCAACCTTTCAAATGGTAATATATAGTGGGCATTTCTATAAGTACAGAAGCTTGGAAGACTTCAAAGAAGGTAATAAATTAAAGTTTTGTATAAACTAAATTGTATTAGATTCAATGGCTCAATCAGAAATATAGATCCAATATTTCAAAATCGGACACATTCTAACAATGATTATATATTAATTTATAATTGGAAAGCTATATATACATATATATATATATATATATATATATATACGATAGATCCAAAAAAAACATTAATAAGTATAATATAGTTAATGACTTGAGACTAACACAAAGCACGGAGCTTTCACAATAGAATTCATTGAGGTAATGCAGAAAGGCGCAGAATTATTCTGATGAAATAATACATAGGCATAAAATATTAGGTAAAATTTAAGTGATTAAACTGACAGTTCAAATGTAAGAAATGTCTGAGCATTTACGGCGTATTCAGCATTTTGGCAGAAACAAATACACTATGACCGTTATTCCTCGTTTAGCGTACATTAGAGAGTTTTTCATAGCATAGTGAAACAAATCCAGCTTTAGAAAATTGTATTGTTCATTTTCTAAAATATTTTTAATTTGTCTACTTCGTTACTCATGACCAGTGGCTTAGTTTTATTTAGATTTTAATTTTAATAATACTTAATAATATTTCAACGCTTGGAACTTGTACAGCAAATTTTGTGTCGACTTTGAAAATTGCATTTCATCAGCTCTAGTAACACATTTTATTACTAGGAGTCAAAAATGTGACAATAAATACGTTTAGATTACAAGTATTGAAGCTCACAAACAATGGCGTTTTCAATCTTGTAAAATATATTTAATCTTTCGTGTTGCATGTGTTTTAAAAATATGTTTGCTCCCGAAGTGTAAATAATTAGAGACACTGTGTACAATGGAATTGTGGCAACAATTTACATAAAATAGAAATATTTTTTCATAATTTTGTCTATATCAACTTTCAAAATACCTGCTTTGGGATTTAGTATACAAAATTAGTAAGCAGGTAAAGCCACATATGGAGAAACATTGAGCGAATATGCCGAAAATGTCTTCCCTAGACTAAATATGTTCAAAGTGCCATGAAATGAAAATGTTAGGACATTTTAAACAGTCAGAATGTGGAAATTGCCATGACATTTTTCTAATCCAGAAACTTGGATCACTTCGGATTTTAATTCTTAAACAGTGCCCCTCATGGGTACAGGTTTTACCCGTTTATTTGGGTACAGGCTCAGGTACAGGTGCGTGTCACGTTCATATTTTTTGTACCCATCCAATTTGGGTGCAGGTTCAGTCGTTAGATACATGAAAATTCAGGTTCAGGTATGGGTTCAGGTACAAACCCAATCTTTTGGGCACAGACCCATCAGGGACGCGTACGCAACTTCAGTGGTAACTCACTTTATAAGGGTAAAGGTAGCTGTTACTGCTTTTTAATTTTATCTTGTATAAAGGTACTATTCCTAAGTACTTCAAAACTGCAGTGGTAACTCCACTTTATAAGGGTAAAGGTAGCTGTTACTGCTTTTTAATTTTATCTTGTATAAAGGTACTATTCCTAAGTACTTCAAAACTGCAGTGGTAACTCCACTTTATAAGGGTAAAGGTGTGCTGGTGCTGATAGCTATCATCCTATTCACACATTACCTTTTGTAAACAAGATGTTTGAGAAAATTATGTGCTTTCGTGTTTTAATGCATGTACTATAGCTGATTATTTACAAGAAAGAAGTTTTCAGATTTACATAACTGGTAAGCTCTCAGACTCTTGTATTGGTTGGTGTCCCACAGGGTTCTGTACTTGGTCCATTGCTTTTTATTATTTTTCTTTGATGTAGGTGCTGAATTATGTATTGCATTTGTAGTTTATGACCTGGACGAATTATGTATTCTAGTGCGAAATTAAGGTATGCTTTAGTTCATTATGGCCATTCAAGCTTAAATCTTCAATGTTGAGATCTGCTGGAAGTATATATCATTATACCATCCGAAAGTTGAGTGAAAGTTGGTGAAAGAAATATCACAAATATTTTTCAGTTGTGGAAGCTACTGGAATAATTTACCTGATTCCCTTAGATTTAATAATATGAAATATTGTACCTTTATGAAAGTTTTAACTAAATACATACTCTCGTGTTGATAATGTAACTTAAATTGAATATGAGATTGACTACTTATGGTACCCGACAAGGCTTATTTTCTTTGACTGTGATTGTTACTGACTTGATATTTGGCGTCCAGGATGAAAACCAATACATATATTGATTCTTTTGACACTTGTGAATAAAGAATAACTGATTCCTTTTTGATTACAGATACTTTTCAGGTACGTGTACTCCTGATTTAGTTTGAGTGCAGGTACAGGTTCAGGAAAATTGAACCCAGATATTCAGGTATAGGTATCTACGGGTACCGGTTCAAAAAATCCATGTACCCATGATTCAGGTACAGGTTCAAATGCAACATTTTTGTACTCATGCGGGGCACTATTCTTGAGTAATAAATCTTTAGATTTGGACTTGCATATCACCTCTTCATACGCATGCACGATGCCAGGAAACGTTGCAGCCCCTCTAGCCCATACAAGAAGGGATGGTTAAAAATATCTAATTCCCCTATGATTTAGCAAATATTTTTCCAGATCTTCCAAATTTTGTTTTGTTTCATCCTCATAGTTCCTATAAAAATATTTCAAAACAATTTAAACAATTGCTAAAAATTATGGTCGTCAGTAGTTCGTGCCCCTTGAAAACAGGGTTGAGAGAGCAAACAGTAGTTATGCAATATTAAAACACTTCTAGGTCACCCATTGTTAATGAATTCCAGCAACAACGTAGAAGGATATATGAAAATTAAGTTTTTAGCCTACAGTTACGGTCATTCGTAAGTGGACCCTACTCAAATATTAACTTTTCTGGAAATTGGTTTGTACTGGGTGCCAAAAACCTGTTTTCGGCCCCTTGGCGGATGAAAAACAGCAACTCTAAAAAATAAAACTCTGAAGGAATAACATTGTTCCAAATGTTTTTCCAGATTTCTCTCTCATTTCTGTTTCAGAAGTTTGTCTCATTGAAATCGGTCAATTCTTGTTATCCCAGGTGTAACTCAGCTTTTTTGTGACTTTGAAATTTAGCATTTATTAATTTCAACAGAATGCGTCAGGAATATTTTTAACGCTCATTTTTTGGAGAGCTATCTTGGATAGGCTCAGATATAGAAAAATACAGAGAAAATGAGGAAGACTGGATCAAGGGCAAATTTCTACCAGGGACGGGAAGGGGCTTGAATACGAATACTTTTTAAAACCTTGAGATACAAAGGAAATACTTGACAAATGGCTCTGTATGGTCGAAACAAATTTTCAATTTTTGTTATTTTTTTTCGGATACTAATTCCGATTCCGATTCCAATACTTTTCTTTAAGCCCATTTTTTAGGTATTGTAACTATCCAATTTCAAAAATTCTTTTTAAATTTCAATTCTACTATCATTGATCTAGTTGTCTATACTTACAACTTATCAATGCAACTGTTCATTTGCATACAATCGAGGTACAAAGTTTTTGGGGCACTGTGAAATTCGGATTCCGATTCCCGTCCCTGATTTCTACAAGGATGAGAAATCCGAAAAATATGAATTCTAATTCGAATTAAAATATTCAAGGCGAAGAATTCCGATTTAAAATACCTATAGCAATACTGAAAAATATGAATTCTAATACGGTTTTAAATATCCTCGAGTATTCGTTCATTATGAATTCCAATTTGAATATTTATTTGAATACTCCTAGTACACTGAAAATACAAAGAATTTAATTACGGAAAAAGTTCAACCTTAGAAACATGATATCATCAATACGGAGTTTGTACAAACTTCTGCGCTCCAAACTTATAAAACTTATACGCACATTTATAAGTTTAACTCCATAAGTTCCACTCGATGCGTGTAAGATTTAGCGTCAAATATAAGTCCAGGCAAGCTTTAAACGTTGGAGGGACTCACTCCGCACTCATAGATGTAGGTTTTTTTCCCACTCGCACTCACACTCGGACTTCCATAAAGAAAAATCCACCAATCCTACTCGTGCCCACTCATAGTTTGTCTGAGATTGTAAAACTCCTACTCCTACTCTCAGCGCTAACCTCAAATCTCCCCACTCCTACTCATCACTCGTGAGTTACTCAATGTTTTCATCGAAATATTTGCAAATATTAAGACACGTTTTCCTTATCATTAAAAAAGCGAATATTAAGCAAAAATGCATGACTTGTACATACGTAAGTCGGCATTCCATACGAATATTTGGCAATAACCGCCAATCTTTTAATCGTGGCAGTGCTAGCTTTATGCGGTTAATACAATGGTATGAGAAATAGCTAGTAGCAAAGCATGCAACTCCTACTCTTTTTCTATGCCACGATTTACACCACTCCAACTCAGGACTTTTTTGGCGCCTTCACTCCTACTCTTTACCTTGCTACTCTCCTGTGAGTGTGAGTAGGAGTGTGTTGAGTGCACTCGTCACTCGCGAGTAGCCTCCATGTATGCTCCGCACGAAAAGACTGAAACTTATAGAGCAAGCTTATAAGTTTCATACGTGAGGCAAAGTGACGTAGCTGTCACGTGACCAGCGAAATTGACGTCACTTTGATGCTATAAGTTACATAAGTTCTATAAGTATTGGCGCGGCAATTGTTGTACAAACTCCCTAATGTTTTGAGAAGCTAGTTTCCCCCGCAGGTCATTAAGTATAACTAGTAAAAGCCCCGTGCTTCGCACAGGGTCAATTGCTTGAGAATTGTGAGAGTATACACAAAATCGTAAATTGCTATATGTAGATCCCGTATTATGGCGTGTCGAGAAGGCTTAATATTAATAGCCCGCTTCGCTAGGCAAAGTAATCTCATATAAGACATTATTAATTGTAAGGCTAACAATTCGTTTCAAATAGCTAGTTGGCAATTCATCATCAAAAAATTATGGTACAACGCTCCAGCCCACTAAAGTTCTCTCCCAAACTCAATATTTGGCTACACACGGGGAATTTAACTAATTGATCAACTTAATACCAACCAACATTGTTATTAAATCTTGCTGTTGCATCACTGTATGGTGCTTCACCCCTTAGTGGATCAGCACGTGCTGATCAAATATGATTTTTTATGTTATTATAATTTGTATATAGCTCAGGTGTACCGTAATAATGTAACTGAAGCCTCAGACACAGGACGCACTGATAATTTAAAATAGGAAAAGTGACAGGAATTCATATTAGCGCAACACTTTTCAATTGCTATTGTTACTAAAGTCCGTGGTTCCTACATATCAATCCTTAATTCGTAATGATACTTTTAGGGAATATAAAGATCAAATTTGTGGATGTAAAGGCTTGTAATTACAAAATAGTGAGCAAATAACTTCAGCAATACAAATTCTGAGAATTTATCTGACGTTATTTATAAAAAGTGTTGCAATAAGTACTTTCAATTCCATTTGCTTTTTCCTAATAAGAATCCCACACGAATGTGAACTAAGTTCAGTCATTAAAATTCTCCTCTCCTCAAATTCGTCAGTGCTGTAACCGTACGTAGTTTTTCTAACTACCAGACTTAATTTAATCCAAATTTGATGATTTATGTCTAATGTTTATAATAATTATGATTAGCGCTTTTAAGTGATAATCTAAAATTGCGTAATATTGCGAGCTTCCAGTATGCTGCAAGCAGTTGGTATATGCTGAGAACCACAGCGAGCTAAGCGAGCTGAAAAAGCTCTCCTTTGCGACAACGTTTCAGCCCGATGTGCTTCTCGGCTTGCTGTATAAACCACCGACTTGCTTGGCTATATATTGAATGAATTGTAAAGCCAAAGCCGCGAAAGTTTAAATCAACGGACAGGTCCAGAGCAATAAGAAGAAGGATTTTAAGAGCTGCAAAAACACGTTCAACTGATACAATATTTGAACTCCAAAATTACTAATTTTCTTTCGGCCCATTTTTAGTTATCTATAAAAATTTTAGTATCAACGATTTAAATTACTTGAGTAATTAACTTGTTGGACAAACAATAGTTTTGAGCACAACCGTTAAAAGCCTCTGACAAGTGCTAATAATTCGACTCTATTTTACGTAGAATGCGGAAGCATGCTCATTTCGGATGAAGAAAACGTTCGCCAATGATCTTTGATTAACTTTACGTTGTAAGTAAGAAATTACAACAATTTTAAATTTATATTCAAGTATGTACACTTAACGAGATATACCATTGAAAACAATACTTTATTTTAATCGGAATTCAGTAAAAAATATTTGAATACCAATTCCGATTCCAAAAATGTTTTCGAATGCGATTTTGAATTAAAATATTTCCTAGGAATTATTTTGAATTCCAAAATGAATTAAAATCCTCTAATTTTCGAATATAATTCCGATTCCGATACCGATTCCGATTTCCATCCTTGAATTTCTATCCGCCAATTTTTCAAGGTATTCCTGCTGTAAAAACTTTTTGAAGCACTGGATTTGCAACATGTTTTATGGTGGTTCGCTAAAGTCCATACTGAACATTCCAAATCAAACATTGAGGCTGCAGAACCCAAAAGCATTGTATAGGGTAATTTATTTGTCAAAACATTTACTTCAAAATAATTTTTTCCTTACATAAACATTGTCTCACAATGAAAATCACAAAAACGTGATCCTTTCGACCAAACAAATTGAGCCAGATCAATGATACAAACTTTAGAAAATCTGGACATTTTGTTACACATTGGGATAATCAAATATTTTATGGGTTGCTGTCTGGAGTGGACCACGGGGAGGCAATTGTTCTGTGGCTCCCTGTACAAAACCGATCAGTCCAAACGAGAATTAGAAATATGAACTGCTTGACCCTGAATGTATGAAGTTACATTGACATCTGACCCCAACCATATCAAATAAAGGGAATTAATTCGTTTTACTACAAAAATTTGCAGACATATAATTAGTTTAAAATAATTTAGTTAATAATTCTCCATCAGGTTATGAAATCAAGAGCAAATCAATTTAAAGCTAATCATTAATTCGAATTGTATAAATTTCAATAGGAAAACTTCCGGATGACAGAAGCAGAAAGTATTTGGGTTCCCAGAGGATAAATACTAATTACCTGGGTTGTACAAGTACCTATGTTCAAACTGCACTACAGTCATCAAGTAATTCAAATTTGAAATACAGTACTTTCGTCACAACCAGCTTAAACTACTATCATCACTAGTGTGCTCACTGAACAGACAAAATTATATGGAATTTTCTGTTGATTTAACTTCCGAAGTATAAACCAAGTCCTTAATTTTATGAATTTATTTAAAGTCATCAGTGGCTAGAAACTGCGTGATTGCCTTTCTTCTAATAATTAATATTACAATTTTTGCGTTTGTCCCACATTCCTCTTAGGAACGGACAATTAGTCTTCTTCTAATTTCCATTTCATCATTTCAGGAGTCTAATAATTCTTGTAAATCTCATTGGAAGATAATTTTTTATTTTCCCGGCTGAATCTGATGTCACTAGTGGAAAGTTAAAACCTCCCTGCTGAAAAAAATTAAAAATCCCATTCACAAAAAATTTTCCCTACCACACGTTCGCATATACAAATCAAAATCTCTGCTAGAAATGGTCACTTAAGTTTAAATTCCCTGTTTACAGTACAAATTTCCGGAAAAGACCCCAACAATTTTCAAAATCCCGACTAACAATAAGAATAGGTCAACTATTATCAGAATCCCTATTCACCAAAAAAATTTCCCTTCTCTTTTAAACGTTGCCCCCTGCCTGCAACCATGTTGTCTTCCCAAAACAAATTGGATCCATGATTTATTTAATAATATTCATCTCCATTCATATAGCATGGTTTGTATTTATTTTATTCAAATTTTAGATTGACTGCCTAATTACCCCAAAATGACAGTGCTGTCTTCATCCCACCTGGGAAGTTGCTTTCAAAGTCTTCAATTCAGAAAAAACCTCAAAAAGTGAAGACGAAGATAAATACTTACATAATAAATACTTACTTAAATACAGAATCTAAAGAAGGAATGCAGAAACTATTTTGAGAAGACTTGCAACGACAAAACCAGAAGGAAACGGGATGCAGAACTTGCTTTAAATGCTTTTAAAGATAAGTTTGAAAAACTCACTGGGTCATTTTGTGAAAAAGAATAAATTTAGACCCTTCTTTAAAGCTGCTTTGAAAACCTTTAATTCCGGAAAAAGCTCGAAAGTTGAACACAAAGATGTGTACTTACAGAAGCAGAAGAAACGAACATGCTGTAGATCTTGCTACAAAAACTTTCTGCAAAAGATTTGACAGAATGTTTGGACTACGTAAAAATAATCAAGAGCAAATACAAGATGTCACAGGTCATATGAACCTCAAATCTGAAGTGGACGCTAACTGTTTTGAACCTCCGCAGAGATCTTTGTCGAAGCGGTTTTGTAAAAATTTAGAGAACGTATGTTCTGAGCGAGGTAGTCTAAAAGAAAATGATTTCGACAAGTTACTTCCAATAGCACTTGAAGAAGCCACCAAAGTGTTAGAAACCAATGCTATCACATCCAATGATGATGACCTCAAAAAACTTTCAAAACGCTTAAAAGATGATTGCACATATAAGTTTTACAAATACTACAAACCAATTAATAACGACAGGAGAAAGAGTTGGAAACGCACGATGATTACCTTAGGAGCTTTGACTATTGTCACATGTGGTGGCTTTCTTGCAGGAGTTGTTGGTGCTGCTGCAATCGACGCCCTACAAACAGGCTTCAATTCTTCGACTGTAGCATCTGCTACTGCGGATAAAAACAGTAATGAAAATCCTGTTGAAACTGGTGCGGGCATTGGTTCGAACAGCCCGGTTGTATCAAATGGTCTTTCAGATGACGTTGTTATTACTGATCCTGAAGAAATGCTTCACCTGGAAATCCCGGATGACCAAAATTCATTGGATGGCATGCTTAATACAATTGGTACACCTGCAAATAATTACTTTTTATCATTGTAATGACAGTACCAAAACCAAAATTACCCAGACAATTGAGATGGGCAAAACTTTATCAGTTGTGTAATTTTGACTATTAGTACAGATCGGAAGAGGGATATTTGCAGGAGCGCAGTCTCAATAATAACAAAACTCCTGTACAATACAACAAGTACGTAGTTCTTTTACTGCAATGAGATTATTTAATTTTTTTTATAGAAGCATCCCCGGAATTTAAACGTATTTGGGCCAGAGTATCTGAACTGTGTCGGCAAAGAGGTATGGAATTTGACGATGAGATGAAAGCGGGGCTCCCGCACTGGTATGCCCAAAGAAGAATCAAAAATCTGAAAAATATGGGTAACTTGTATTACAGTATTTAACTCTCTCTAATCTAGTCGAGCGGGTGACGCAATAAAGAATAAATGTAATTTGATCGTCTAGTTCCATCAACTGTTGTTTCATATACATTATGAAGTTTGTTTAAAACCTTAAGAAAAGTATTGAACAATTGACACAATACACAAACATGTTATATAGTAGGCGTAGGAATGGCGGTTGAGAAATTTGGATCACTTCGGATTTTAATTCTTGAGTAGTAAATTTTTAGATTTGGGTTTTGAAAATAATTTTGTCAGACTTTTTATCAAATATTTTGGGTAGATCGAATCGAAATGACAGTGACTTACTTGATGTATTGTCAATATTTATGAGCGAAAAAAAAATGTTGTAATGGAGTTTTCAATCTGTAGCTTATGAAATACGACAACATTTTTCACTTTTCGTCCGTTGATCTGTATTTAACCCTCCAACTTTTGACCTTTTGTTAGAGCTAATTGATTTTTTTGTGTAATTACGCGTAACTGACTTTCCTCCCTCAGGGCTACGTCTCCTATCAACTGCAGCAAAATTGTCAATTTTGTGAAAAGAGCAGTTAGTAAAAGTAAACCCTTATAGCGTGGGGCTTAAATGATTAATCAAATTACTGCTATCCTTGATATTCCGTAATGATCCGCTGCAGACTGTGTAAAAACACTAAATAAATACATACAATCATTTTTTTACTATAGCATGTCCTATATTGTATATGTACATATGAGGCACACCTTTTTACAAAATTTGATCGGAGAAACGAAAACTTCTCAATTGCAAACGTTTGAAGATTGCAAATTGCAAGCCCGCAATGCTTTTGAATTGAAGATTAGTAACATTCTGTTTTGTGGTGTTACCTAAAAATCCAGGTTCACAACTTCGGTGGCAATACTATGTTTTAAAAATGGACGTATTCCAGTTTGCATGAAACTTATGTATAGATCTTGTACAAAGTATATTAAAATGAGAGGGAACGATAATTACGAATATTTAATTCCTTGATATGTCAATTTAAAGTTTATAAACAATTACTAGAATTAAGTGTTAAGCAATTAACCCTAGATTACCCAAGCTATGGTCAGGCCGGCCACGAGTGGAAAATTTTGAGGAAATTTTAATTTTTGTTAGAGCAAATTTAAACGGGTCAAGTCAGTAATTTTTGTAATCGTTCTTTGACATGTTAGTGACCTACAGTAAAAATTTAATTTAAATTGGTCCAGAGGTTCAGCGGGAAAAAATTCTAAAAGATTCCAAAATTAGAATTTGGCGGCCATTTTCCATAGTAAACATACGACGCAGTATACTTTATGGGGAGCATTCATATATTCTGGCCTAACCCCCATGCGTTATTAGGCTTGTAAAATAAGCAATGCAGGTGGATCATGGGGGACTACTAAAGTCGCAAGTTCACAAAAGACTCAACAGGAAGTCAAGATCAGTACAGGGTCATCACTGTGACCCTTGACCTGTGACCAGTTGTGCGTGAATTCAGCAAATTATTTTCTTGGATTTGGGATGCCTCGTCAGTTCTTGAAAACAATGGGAAAATTTTGCTTGCGTACCCCCCTCTGGGGTACGTATCTCGTTTGCTATTAGTGATTGCCGTAACTCCAACCTCAATAATCCGAATGTAATACAAATTTAAGCTTAAGTTTTGACGCTAATTTAATTTTTCTAGTAAACATTCTAGTAATTTGACGTCTTGAAAGTTACCATAGGCCAGTAATACTTTAGAACAACCTATAGTACTTATGATCCGAAACCAAATTCATAATAGAATGCCACAATAATTATTATGCGAGCAGAAATTATAATTTAAGAAGGCTATACACATTTTACCAACGTGAGAACCAGGGGGTCGAATTATTGTAAATCTCCCTAGAAGATCATTTCTGAATTTCCCCGCTGGATTTTATGTCCATGTGGGAAGGTCCTCAACGATTTCAAAAATCATTGTGAAAAAAAGCTCAAGGATTTTAAAAATCCCTGTTGGTACAAATAATTTCCCTACAAGACTTCAAAATCCCTGTCAAAACAAGGTCAACGAATTTAAAAATCAATGTTCGCAAAAAATAATCCCTTCCTTTTGAGATTTTCCCTACCAAAAATATTTTTCCCTGTGAAGATTCTTCCCGACTTCCCACAAAAATCTTTGACCCCTGGTGAGAACGATAATAATAAAATTGGGCGTTAGTTGTTATTTGAAATATAAAATACTTAATAAAATACTCTAAAAATATATATCTCGGATGTATCTGTACCACAAGCTTGATCATTCAAAGCATTATATTCAAGTTAATTAACACGTGATAAGAGCTTAGAGTTTTGCACTTCTGTAGATCAAAGTTGATTAGCATTACCCTAGATACAGAATAATGTTTAACGAAAAACCTTATAACTCGTGGATAATTTATTTACGGATTTTATATTCGGATCGCTACTTTCACCATCTTTATAATCCTCACATTACAGTTGCCAGAGCTATGTATTTTAAATTTTTGGTACGGGTTAGGCAAACAAGATAAATATATACAAAATACTATAACATTCGTAGATTTTTAAAATACGAAATTCAAAATATAGTTGGCATGTTGCAAAATACCTTAATTCATTTACCACAAACAAAATACGAAATATGTTTCACATACAATCTTTCATGTGACTGACTGAAATGACTGACTGAAATGACTGACTGAAATGACTGGCTGAAATGACTGACTGAAATGACTGACTGAAATGACTGGCTGAAATGACTGACTGAATTGACCTACACTGACTTGAACTATGTAGGAGCTAGCTCGACAACAGGCGTGACACAACAATGACGACTTGAACTACCCTTGACTTACTTTTAAAATAATACGCGATTTTCTTTGCCAACTTACTCGGTCTAGTGATAATAATAATAATGAAACCGTCACTCTGAACGCATAATTAGGATCATGCTAATTATATGCAAATATGTGAAAAATGAAAGAACCATTCAAAATTTTATGTGTCAAATATTCATTATTCAGTTGCATTTTTAATTCGCCAAGTAAGGCTTTGAGGTTTCTTCGAACATTTTGAGAATTGAACCTATTTGGAATTAATTTGTGAAACTCTTTTAAAAAAACTAACAATGGAATGTTCATAAAAAATCAGTGTCAAATTTCTGTGCTAAAGTCTTTTTTCTCTAAAAAATCTGACCTGAGGAATTTAAAATGCTGCTGAATGGTGAATTTTGAACAAAATCGGTCAACCAGCTTTCGAGCTGTTTTGTGCGAACACTGCAACCAGCACCAACGTGTATCTCTGGTTAATACAAATCAGTCATTACCACATATCCCACCCAAACCGAAAATCCCCGACCATTCACATGCAAAAAAAGGCACTCATTTCAAACCATGACCCCAGGTCACTCACATTGACCTACAATTTATTATTGGTACTATTATGTAAATAATCATAGCTTATTGCAATATACCAGCTTAGGTTCATTGTTGTTAACTCTGAAAACAAAAAGGGCATAATATGTATATGGCCCCTATGTTAAAGGTCTTGGCCAGGCTGACCATAGCTTGGGCCCTGGCGTAAGTTCAATAGCTTAGGTAATCTAGGGTTAACCGATTCCAGGTCTGCCTATTTGAACTTTTCGAAAATATTGTAAACCCAAAGAGTACTTAGAAAGTTTAAAATAATGTTATGAATAATGTGTATACATAATTTTTATTATAATGCTCATATTTAACCTTATCATTTTTACATGGAGGCATTATAATGTAACGAAGTTTGAGGATGTGCTCATTTTTATCAGTACTACATTATTTTTTTTAACTGTTACTTGTCATTTACAATCATTCAGATGTACATAACTTTTATACTTAATACACGGAAATGTTAGTGAATTTTCTATGTACAGTATAGGTTAATAAAGGATGGAAAATACCTGCCAATATATGAAGATGCCACTATATCTTACTAAACTTACTACTATATATTCAGCCATGGGTTGGTATTTTTGCCCGGATTTTTTCGATATCAGCTTTAGCTATCTACTAATTTTGCATACTAAATCACCAAATAGTTTGTTTAATTAAACAAGTCTATGAAAAACAAATGTTTAATTATAATTTTATATTATTGTAAGATCTCGTTCACGTGCATGATGTAAACTTACAAGTCGAGATCATCGTAATTTCTAAGCTGATAATGAGTGACAAGAGATTTATTTTATTTCACTCAATGCTTCAAGGCTACACACATCCAAGTATGATAATTTCATATGAAGTAATTATAATCTCCTTTTGCTACAATGTACATACCTCCTTATCGCTGTTCCAATCGAAGCAGTTGCAGTTATGTACATTATGGATTTTTTTTCCGTATCACTATTTAACCACGTAATCTTACAAATGAATATTGTGTTTTTTATCGAGTTTACATAGCATGGACGTACTTATATTTTAATCTACAACGAATTCTATGACACAGAAGCTAAGAGATGAGTCGTATTTTAGGCAGCAGGTGAATGTGTTGTTCAACGAGCAGTCATTTCCAGTTGTAATTTAACATCTCAAAATCGTACAGTGTGGATAACCTATTTCCTCTGATTGTGAGTAGTTTAAATCTATGGAAAAGAATACAGTTTTTGTACTTGTTCTCCTTTCTGTTTTTTCCCTTTCTGCAAGTTGCCTTGTGTGCAAACACCGGGGGATTCATAAGTACGAAAGATGTTTGTGCTCAGTCTTCTGTCATCACAGTATCTGTATTTTAAGATGATCCCTTTTTAAGGCCAAGAATAAAACGGTAAGCTCATTTTTTATTTTGCAAGCAATTTGAATGCCAAATTTTACAAATTTTTTATTTGAATGTGAATTACAATGCGTTCCGTTAAATGTCCCCATTGAAGAGCATTTCGACCGCAGGAGTAAATGTATGCAGGAAAATTTGAATTTCTCCAATAATTTCCGTCCTGAATACGAGAATTCCTTTTGGCAATTAGAAGTGCTCTGACAAAGATAGTTTTGTCGTTCGGCACAATTAAATCCAACGAATGCTCTTTTCCTGATTCTCGGTTTGAACGTTTTCCGGCTTCTGAAAAACGTCCTTTTGCCCGATTAGTCATACATGTAATTATAACTATGAGCTACTTACTTGTAAATTATATGATGCGCAAAATGCGTTTATCATGAGTGAATATACATAACGATAATGTAATCAAAGCATTTATCCTGCCTTAGAAAACCATTTTTAGAGACAATCCTTATGTGACATGCAACTTTATACTGTTTGTGATGACTTTCTGTGAAAGCAAAATTATGAAATATATAACGTTTTTCCCTGGGGATCATTTCAGGAAAAATGTTTTGATAAGTTAAATCCGAGCTATGTAACTAAAAATTTTAGCCCATTTCATAAACATGTGTACTTATGCATACATAAACACAAAGCACCCTATATATACATAGTCCAGACTTCGTTATACAATGTATGTTCTGATTATTTGGACACGCACTATAGTTGTTTATTTCTATTTACAAGAGCGTATCTCTCTAAGGGCAAAATAATGCTAGAGCTGTTAATAGGAAGTGTGCACTATCAATAAAAAAACAACCTCGATTCATAACCCGCAAAAGGAGAGAGCAAGATTAGGGAAATTTAGCTTCAGGAGCGAAAGTGACAAAGATGTGAAAAAAAGGATTTTCTGATCTTGTCATTTTATCATGGACGGCCTGGCGCTCATTGAAATATTTCAGAAGGAAATTTTGTGGGGAGTCATTTCAAATTTCTTACATTCTGGTGTCAAAACATAGTTGACAAAATTTTTTACATTAAAATAGATCACTAATGAATCGGATTTCCGTAAAAACTTGTTCACGTCTCTGACACCTGTGACCACAAAAATTGATGGATTTTAATGAAACAAATTTTAGAAAATCCGTAAAAGAATTTTCCACAAACTGGGTTAATCAAATATTTTATGAGTTGCTCTCTTTTGTGGACTATAGGGGGGAGAGTAAAAAGGTACATAAATATACCATCTGATGTGCAAAAGCATGGGCACGTAGACCATTTTGCCTCTTCAGTGACAATATAAAACAGCATGTGCCTCATGGTAAATAGAATATATAATTATATGGTGTGCACTGTGTATCCGTATATACCGTTTGCTAACTATGTATTTCAATGCTATATTTGATTCTGATGATGAGGTCATTCCAAAAGGATTTTTTTCAAGTAGAAACTCGTTTACACATTAAAATCATATTTTGTCTCCCCTGAGAATTTTATTACAGTAAACTCTCGCCTTAATGGCGCCACTGAAAAAAACAAGATTTTATTCTTACACAGGCAAGCTCTTATAAGGAGAAAGGCATACTATTTTGTGGTAAATAGAGATTATTTTCTGCCATTGCAGATAAAATTCACTAATAGGGCTGGGGATCATTAAATACCTAGATGAATCACTGAATGCCTGATATTCCATCCTAATGATTAATATTTACTGTACTTTAATATTTTCTTTCGAAGATAACAAATACTTTCAATGTAAAAATATTTATCACGCGTCATGGAGTAGTTTACTGTGTGAGTTTTATATAATAAGATTTGCTGAACGTCACGGAAACAATAATTCTTTCACACTTTGTTACAGTAAACCAACTGATCCTCTCATTTTATATTCTAGATTTGAATTCTTCCACAGATCTTTCCAGGGAACATCACTAGAAAATGGAATTTGCCAAAAATGGGGACACCTCTTTTACCAATCACACTGTGTAACTGTACGGAAAAGATTTCAGAAGTCTTTGGCAACAAGACAAAAATTTCTCTGAAAAAAATCACAACTCCAAACATTTCATACTACATTCAAAATTCCAGCAATCTAGAATCTGTGAGAGTGCGACTATTGGAAACAGGATTATTAGACGAATTGGATATTGATCAGCTTGTAATTTAACACTGAATTAAATCATTCATTAATGAGCCAGTGATGTGCCTTAAGAAAAAGCTAACTTATTATTATGTATTTTATATCTTATAGGATGCAAAGGCATCAGTACATCAGAAATGGGAGTATCTCTACCGCGAGATCCTTAACAAGAGAGTGAACAGTCAAGTACATTACGAGAAGCTGTTTAAAGCACTTTTTCTTACATCAAATGAGCTACGTGTTGAAAAATTATTCGAGACACTCACAATCAAATGCCGGCAGTCAAGCCAACCAGTTACCTCGCAAACCAAAGGTAAAATTAATACTGTTTTGTCTGTGAAATTCAATGATTTTTATGAAGGTCATGGAATTAATTTCTGCTTCAATAGGTATTACTAGTATTGCAACTACTAAAGTAATTGCTTGTATTGCTGGCGTTGTTATCATGATCGGTCTTGTTCCTGCCTTGGTCGGGACTTTTATTTTAATTAACACCTCATCATCCGGAAGCAAACCCTTGACCACAGTCTCAATCGCGAATTATAATCATGTATCACCTGAGCTTCCAGCTCCAAAACCTTTGCCCGATGGAAAGCCTGAGGAACAGCCTTCAAATTCAACGCTTCCCCCAAAGTCCGATGTGACGATCAGCCTCCCACAATTTACTGGCAAAAATGAAGTTCATCGAGATGTGTCTAATTCAACGCCTTCATCAACTGGGACTCTTCCTGACACAGGCCTAACATCTCCTCCGAAGAACAAATTTAACATAAAAATTGGAACTCCTGAAGACTTGAGTGATTTTCCTGGAGGGACTGAAATTCATTTGACTCTCAACGATTCCATCGGGGCTCAGTGGGTAGATTGGTTTCCTCGGAATGCAAGTCAGGTGACGTCATTGAGACTTGTAGGGGTATTCACATCTCAACAGATTTGGCACTTTCTTTCTGTAATGAAAAATTTGACTATCCTAAGGATTGAGACTTTAAATGAAAAAATATGTGGAAAGTATATTCGGGCGAAGACTCTTCTACATGAGAATTTGCAACGTTTAGAAATTACACATGTGGGATATCAACACTGTGCAAGTGCGTACAAGTTTTTGACCCACCGATTTGAGTTTCCGAATCTGAAGCGGGTGGATATAGTCAATTTGGGAATCATGCAGGAGAATGAGGAATTCGTTGTAACATTCTTTACAAAATATCAGTCACAACTGACCCATATTGATCTTCGAAATGTGACTGTGCATTTGAAGAGTCAGGCCTTCGGGAATGTAGTATTCAAAAACTTGACTTCCTTGCATTCTGAATTCCAAAACCCTGACTTCGAAGGAGCAAAGTCGGTGTTTGCAAATTTGAACAGGGCTACCCCGAATTTGACTGAAATAAGTAGTAACGTAGTATGCACTCCGGAAAAGAAATGTATTTTTGATAAAAACTGGCCTAAGATAAATGGGAAGAAAATGATGATTTGTGACGTCCACGGTGTTTTGAATAGTATGCCATCGACTTGTTAAATTCAAATTTTGATTTGTAGCCATGAATCACGGGGTTAATATTTGTGATATTACGTAAATGACTCTAATTATGGTCGTTCGTAAAGCAGATTCTTTTCACCTTTATAAGTCCGTAAGGCCAGTTTTTGAGAAATGCCAAATTTTTATCTTTACTCAGTTTCAATTACAATTTCAACTAAAATACATCTGTGAGTAAGGTGGTATTTCTAAGTCCTATGTTTTCTCCATGAGGTGACAATTGCTAAAGAAATTGCTGTTACCTCCTGGACTCTACTGACGAAACAGATAAAGAGCCTCCAGGTCAGCTGGCAGGAACATGTGCAAATGTGCACTCAAATCTACGGAGCCCAGTGAATCTATTCTATATGTTTACAAGTACGTAGGTGTTGAAAAAGCTGCTTTGGTGGGAAATAAAGTTCGACACAATACTCTGTAAGGGCTGAAATCATCAATGATACCAGAGGCTGTTTAATATTCAGTTGTTAAAAACATTCCGTCAATGTTGATAAGTTCCAACAATTTTAAATAATAATTTGTGATGTTTCAAAAACTAATTGGTATGTTGTGAAATTAAATGATTAGTGATTAAGCGATAAAGGTTTTTTATGGCTTAAAGCACATTTAACATCAAATGTAGAAGAATCTTCTACATTCTTCTGGAAAGATTAAGACCATAAGTTGGGCTATCAAATGTCAAATTATATTGTATTAACTAGGGCTTCTACTGGGGACAGTATTTTTGTCCCGGTGGCAATTCTGACCCGTCCCGAAATCCTCGGGACAAAAAAATCTTCCCGATTCAGTCCCGAAATTACATGGGAGCAAAAATTATGTCCCGAAACTGTTCCGATCCAGGTCCCGTCCGAGTTATAATCACAGTCTCATGAAATCCTCAAAATTCATTTATTTCTACAAGAATACCTCAAATAATATCGAAATTTTACTTACGAAATATTCATTTTTACAGCAATAGTATACTGTCCAGGTATATTTTTCTGTCCCGATCTATTGTTCCGTCCCGTCCCGAAATCTTCGGGACAAAAAAAATTATCCCGATTCAGTCCCGAAATAACATGGGGACAAAAATTTTGTCCCGAAACTGTCCCGATCCCGGTCCCGTCCCGAAAACCTCGGGACGTCCCGTCCCGAACAGAAGCCCTAGTATTAACTGGAAGTACTCTGATGGCTTAATTTTCTAATTTTATTGTAAGCTATTGTTCCATGATTTTTAGCAAATATTTTCTACATCCTTGCCAATGATGTTGATTCTCAAAAGTAACTACAAAATATTAAAGGACAAATGTGTTTGTTCACAAGTTTGGTTCTTCAAAATATCTATTTCTATCCATAATGTTCAATAATATCTACTGCACTATTCAATGTTGGAAACGCAATTATCACTTGGAGGTTTTCATGGTTCCTTAAATCAAAAAATTATATTGTAAACATGATGACATTATTATAAATAAATAAGCGCACGTCTACATATGTTCGTTATATAGTTATTCTTAAAAGCATCATGTTACTCCACCAATAGGTGGCCCTGGTGTTGGAGGAGATCCTTTTGTAATGCCAACCATTAGGATAGTCGCAAATAGTATAAATGTCGACCTTGACGTTAGGCTATAATTTGCCAGGATGGATATGAACCTGAATTACGGGATTCTCTGGATACAATTGAAAATATTCTACACAAATCCACAAATCCCTTGCAATGAATTTTCGGCAGGCTCACATTACTCACTATTTCATTCTAAATAAACAGTAATTGATAATACTTGTAAATAACATTTTAGTTTACCTTATAATCTAATGTACTGTGTAATGGCGTTGTCTTATTTAGCCCACTTCTTAATAATGTACATCTATGTAATGTATAATCAGTGTTTTAATGTATTTAGATATCGTCGGTGAAGAGGCAAAATGATCTAGGTGCATGATCGATTAGAATCAAAATGATCTACTTGCAGTTTCACTAAAGGCAAAATGATCTACTTGCATTGAATTTATGATGATAATGATTAATGACAAAATGATCTAGATGCAGCTTTTCCTAAAAGCAAAATGATCTAGATACAAATTATAATAAAAACAATATACGTAAACACATTCTAATGCCGGTGTACAAAAATGCGAGGTATTCAAAATCTTTTATATACGCATTTAATTCCCCAATGCCTCCATTTCTTTCTTTCAGTAACGTTGAAAAAAAATGTCGTCAATTATGATTTAACATTTGAAAATGATTCCGAATGTTATGATAATGGTGATGATCGTAAAATACGATTTGAAAAAACTCCTCGTTGAGAAATGTTAAAGGGAAAACCAATTCAATGTGCACACTAACACATGAGCTTACTGTGATTTTGATTCGTCTTTTAATTCGTCGATTTTAAAATAAATTAATGTTGCGGTTTTCGTAACTAAAAATGTATTAGATGCAAAAAGTGAAATTAACTTTAGTTGCCGGAATGATCCTTAGTAATAGCAAACCCTTCAGACAATATTAACCCACAACCCTAGGTCAATTACAGTCATGGTTAGCCCTTATAAGCCACGTGTCCTCCTTACAAATGCTATTTTTCTCACAAAAAAAAAATAGACCAGCACTTAGATCATTTTGCTTTTAAGGAAAATTGTATGTAGATCAGTTTGCTTTTAAAGAGGCTTGCACCTAGTTCATTTTGCCTTTAGGGAAAAAGTTATGTAGATCATTTTGATTCTAATCGATTATGCACCTAGATCATTTTGCCTCTTCACCGACGATATATATTCTCTATTGGAGCATAACCAGGGTTGGCAAAAAACCGGTTTTTATTAATAAAGGCCAAGCCAGTGGTAAGAAATGGTAACAACCGGTTTTTATTGGGCAGTGGATTTATTTGGATAGTATTAATTATCGCCATTTCATACCAAACCATACAGCAGGTCCAGGCCGGTTAAAACCGGATTTTAACCAATAATGACCAGGCCATTTCTTGCCACTTGGCTACCCTGCGTTCATGCATGCGTAATATTAGCCAAGCCGGTGGTACGTTTTGGTTAAAACCGGTTTTTATTGGACAGTGGATTTATTTGGATAATATTAATTATGACCATTTTATACCAACCTATACAACAGGTCCAAGCCGGTTAGAACCGGATTTTAACCAATAATGACCAGGCCATTTCTTGCCACTTGCCAACCCTGAGCATAACGTAATAAGACCGCTTTTGGCGTGCTTTTACCGGTGCTCTTATAGCGAGAGTGCACTGTAATATGTTCAATGGGAGTGTCTTGTTTATAGTATGCAAATCATATTGCTTTAAGTTAAAAATTATATTGTTCAGAAGCTACAAAGGATTTAGACGTGTGGACTGTGGAGTCAGAATTTTTCGTGAGGAATAGCTCTGCTGCTAAACTATCTGAATAGCTTTCGCAGCGGAGTGTTCTGTTGAAATATTCCCTGTCCTAGGCTGTATTGAATGGATTACTTGCTGATTTTCGCCGGTTTGAAGGATGCAGAGCATCTAACCAATCCCTATTAAACTGTTTATTTATTCAGTTAACGGAAATCCTCCAACATTTCTCGAAAGAACTAAAGTACCAGTAAAAGTAAAACAAGGAAAGTAACCGTTGCACACGTGCTATTTTCTTGAATTCTTTCAAATGACAGTCATCTCCACGATTTTACTCCCGGAAGGAGGAAAGCAGAAAGGTATGCATTTAAAAAATAATATTTGCCACAATTAAATCGGGCATAAAGTGCTGATGGTAAAAACGCATACGTACATATGCGAAGATGTACACTCGGTGGCCACAAATTTGCATTATAAGTCAATACAAATGGTCTCCGGTGGATAACTCCAGTTCGACTAGTGCTAGAGGGCTGAAATTTTTAGAACGTTTAATTAGAGGTGTTTAGACGAGATAGGGAATAACAAAAGTATAGATTTTGTTGTTTATATCAGTATAAAAAAATTTAAAAACAAAAAAGGTGGAATTCCGTGTGACAAAAGTTTGCATTATTACCGTCACCCTTTAGTTTTAATAGCGGATATCCCCACCACGGGCCTTAATAAGCTCTTAAATTATTTTGGGGACGGGATACACTAACTTTCGCGTCTTTTTGGGTGGAATAGTGTACCATTCGTCAGTGAGAATCTGCAGTATCTCACCATTATTCTGGGCCAAGTGGGGGCCACCACGGAGCGTAAGAAGAAAGCTCGACCCAAAAATTTTGAATGGGATTCAGGTCTTCCTATTCAGTAATTAACAGGAGGACATATATGTGGCTCTTCTGAAACCATGGTTGCATAGGTTTGGATGTACGCTTCTGATCCTTCGTCCTGTGAAAAATTAATTTCCTAAAATTTTTAAATTTGTTGCAAGATTCCTTAAAATATTTCTCAAATATGGACTGAAGGATCTCCTTGTTCATGGTGGAATGAACGCTAACAAGAATCCCTACGATATTGGGCGAAAAACAGCCCCATACTGTCAAGAGATCTGAAAATGAGCATGGGATAAAGCCATGCTTATAGTAGGGTTTATTTAAGGTTGCTGTACGCAAGTTTATATCCGTCTCGAATTACGGTAAACTTGTAGAACCCTGGCTGTAGTGATTTTTCTGGGCTTCTCCACACTTTTGGCTGTCCGTTGGTATCAAAACTATAGATTTTGGAATCCCGAGACCGGTGTAGTTTAGCCCAATGCTTATCTCCACATTTGGAAAAATTTCGTCCCCTGCTACCTTCTTTTGTCAGCATATTTTTTGGTGATCAAAGATTTTTTCCGGGGAATATTTTCATTGTATTAGACTTCCTTGAGTCTTCGCCTTACAGTGAGGTCCCTAATACTGACACTGGCGTCGCTTCTTACGCTTCCAGCGTTCAGGTTAGGTCGCCACTTCCTATGTTTTATGGCTGTCTTCATTATTTGACAGTAAAAACTCTTGCTGGTAACCCCTGGTCGGTCAGTGTGAGATAGCGTTTAATTACTTCGTACCTAACGCACCTGAAAAACACTTTTTCAGCAGCTGGATACGAAACGTGTAGAAATTTAGAGGGTGTTTTAGTAGAAGCACCGTCAATGCACCTCCGGACATTTAAATCTGTACAATCCTGGCTTCAATCGTTTTTCCATATCATAATTACTTAGCTAATTTGATTACGACACTCTATACTGTAAATACGAACAATAAGGTCTAATCCAGAGCTCTTTTTTCGTGAATTGTGCAGAAAGAGCTGGGATAAACTACCCATAATGCAAACTTTTGTCACACGGAAATCTCACCTTTTTTGTTTTCAATTTTTTTTAATACTGATATAAACAACCAAATCTATGCTTTTCCCCTACCTAACTCGTCTTAACACCTCTGTTTATGAATTCTAAAAATTTCAGCCGTTTAGTCTAAGTCCCGTTGGAGTTATCCACCGGAGACCATCTCTAAAAGCTTATAATGCAAATTATTGGCCGAGCACTGTATGCATGTAAGTATAGGTTGCAGGCAAATTGTTTAATATGTAATGTGTATAACAAAATCAAATTAAATTTATTTAAAGAAACGTATAATGAATACATATGCTACAGGATAGTACAATTCCAAAAAACTTGCAATAATAATAAAAATGGCAGCAGTGACTAATACAATTTTCGCCATGATTCTCAAATAGGTGGCATCTCAACAATAAGGGAGCCCAAAAGATACTGGATGATGACAAGTGTTTTTCAGTCTATTTATACCCTGGAACTATTTGAATTACTATACCCCTAAAGATATTTTAGTTTATAAGGATTTTGCAAATTGAATCAGTTTTATTAATTTCAAGTTGTTGCTCTATCAATCAGAAATGAATTTGCACACAATAAATTATAATAATTTAATTAAACTTCTATCAAGTTATAACATTATATTATACTACTATCTATTATAGTACTTATATGTATATATTTAATTTCAATCAAACTACACGATGGATATATCATGGTGGATATTAACTGCACCTGAGGGGCGTTTGCCGTTATGTATCATTCCATTGTTTAGAACAACTAGGACCAACTGTAGTTTTTGTATAGTTTACTCCTTACCCTGAACAATTCGCATAGGTTGGAACACCCATCTTGAGCATACATCATCATTATCATGCGTCGAATTTGGTTAGTTGTAACAAGTAATAATCTCGTATTGTTGCACTACCAATTAGGTAACAGTTATCCACTTAAGTATATGTATGGTTATCGAGTGAAAGGATAAAATTACAGTTCGATTTCAATAAAACGACATGATGACACCTCAATTGGAAATATCATAGTAAAGACAACTTACGACAGCAAAAAGAAAAATAATGTTTAGCTTTCATTAGTCTGAACAACCACTTCAGATCTTTCCTGCAAAAATGTATAATAAAACATGGCAATCCAATTTTCCCACAAACCAATTTAAGAGGAAATAATTGTATACGTTTACACTTTAAGCACATACAAATACTTACAATACAATCCAAATGCATGAAAAACTCTGCACATTCTTTAAATGTTGGTCTAGCATCTGGGTTATTTTCCCAGCATTTCATCATCCAGCCAAAACTGAAAGGCAATAAATTTCGATTCTATCTTAAACTTACATTAAAGGGACTATTCTTCATTCGGTTAATAAAAGCCAATACTATTTTTACACATGTCCAGGAGCCAGGTAAGGTTTTGGTAGCCTCAGACCATTCTCTAATTCGTCTGCGAAATGAAGTGTCCAAGTCACACCTCCAAAGGGCACTTGGGCAAAAGAGAAAATTTCCCAAACTGTCACACCAAAGCTCCAAATGTCGGATTTAGTTGAAAACTGGAAATACCGCAAGGACTCTAACGCCATCCAGCGCCAAGGTAAAGCGGCCTAGAAATACAGGACCCTAATTTGAACCCATGAAATTTTAATCCCGCGCGTTTAAAGCATTTTAAGTAGGACTAGTAAAAGCCCTGTGCTTCACAGGGGAAAGTACTTGAGAATTGTGAGAGTACACAAACTTGAGACCTACCGTAAATGACTACAGATCGCGTATCAAAGCCTGTTGAGAAGACTTAATGTTAATAGCCCGCTTCACCGGGAAAAGTAATCTCATAGAAGACGTGAACCACTAATTGTTAGACTAACAATTCGATTCATAACGCTCGTTTACACTACATCATCAAATAATTAGGGTACAGCGTTCCGGCCCACCAAGGTTCTCTCCCAAACTCAATACTTCACTATACACATTGAATCTAACTAATCGCTTAATCAATTTAATACCAATTTTTCATTGTTATTAAATCTTGCTGTTGCAGCACTGTATGGTGCTTCGCCCCTTAATGGATTTTTAATAATTTTATTATAATTTGCATATAGATCAGTTGTGCCGTAATAATGTAACTGAAGTGTCCGATACTGGGTGCACTGAATATTTCAAATAAGAAAAAATAAAGGAATTCGTAGTAGCGCAACACGTTTCACGTGCTATAGTCACTAATATGCATGGTTCCTAGAAATTAATCCTTATTACCTAATGATGTTTTAGGGGATATAAAGATCAAATGTGAATGCTAAGGATTACTGACGTAAATATAAAGTGTTACAATAAGTACTTTCAATTTCATTTGATGTTCCCTAATAGGAATCCCAAACTTATGCGTACAAAGTTCAGTCACTAAAATTCTCCTCTCCTCAAATTCTTAAGGTCTGGAAAATTAGAAAGTAGTTTGAACGATAGAGCATAGTGACGTTTCGGCTTCGATTTGCCAAAATAATCAGATTGCAAGCATGGAGTTAGAATTGAATTCCATAGTCATGGCACACATGAGTAGAGCATTCGCTGTAGGTTACTTTAAAAAGTATTCACATATACAACTATTTTAAACGGAACGATTCCCATATATATTCATTTTTACAGCAATTGTACACTGTACAGGTATTTCTTTCTGTCCCGATCTATTGTTCCGTCCCGTCCCCAAATCTTTGGGGGGAAAAGTTCGTCCCGATTCATTCCCGAAATAACATGGGGACAAAAATGTTGTCCCGATCCCCTTCCCGACCGGAACAGAAGCCATACTACTGGAAGCTCAATAGAGCGTACAATATTAAGGAATTATTATAATCTAAAATTGCTTAATGCAGTGTTCGCACTGGAGACGTGCGTCAAGGAGCTGCGGCGTCATGTGACGCAGCAATTTGACTGCGACTGCAAATTTGAATCGTCAGCTTTTGTGTCCGCACCAGAAAAGCAGCAGAGTCAACTTGCAGTCGCAGTAAGTTCAGCTCCGCTTCAGTTTTGTGTGACGCTGCATTGAAGGTATACGGACACAGACATGCCGCTCGAAGACATTTGCTGGAATTGTGGTGGAAACCACAACTACGGAACTTGTAGAGTTGATCCCGTCGACGGGAATAAAAATCTTTCAAAGATGGCATTTTATAGTAAAAATACTAATTATAATTTTAAAAAATCAAAAAATCAGCGTGAGAGACAGGATTGGCATCTCGAAGGGGCAAAGATGAACGTAAGTGTTTTTCTTATTTGCAGTTATAGTTTGTATTTAGCCTGTAAGATGTTGGTTTAAAGCTTGTTGAGGGTTTTATTTAATAAAAGTTGATTTGTATATTTCAGAGTTGGTTCCTTGAAGAATTCGTCGACTTCAAAATCGACGACCTGATGGATTTTCGAGATGTACTATCTAGTGTTGATCCTAAACAGGATGTTATGATCCACTCGAGTGGAATTGTAGAAAATTTGGAAGACTTTCGTCGCCTCCGCGGACGGCTTGAAGTAAAACTGCCAGAAATAAAAATGCTGACCGCACTGTGCCAACCTGTAAGAACAAATACATTTATAAATACTATATACGTTTGGATCAGCAATTGTACGAATTAAATAATCATTGTTTAATGTGATTTTTGAATTCTTGTAGCACACGAGGGAAAATCTTCAGGGCCGTGGGTATCTGGACTGGGAAATTTTTAAATCCAAAGTTGCACAGCTCAAGGTTTTGCGTGATGCTGTAGTGAAGGACTGCTTTGTTAAAGTTAGCATAGCAGTTAAAATTCAAGATTATGTGAGCATGGTGAATGAAAATTCGGACATTCTGGATGAGTTCATCGAACAGACGAAGCTAAAATTATCCAGTCGACTGGATCCGGAGGATTTGATGCAAATCCGCAAGGATATTGAGGCGCACGGCAAGAATTTGCTGCAAATGAAGGAGGGGATCATTGGACTAGATAACCTAAAAATTCAGCTGCGGACCTCATTGACCAGATGTAGGCGGGTTGAGAGAGGCTTTGAGAATCTGAAAACAGAATTGGATCAAGCATTCCATCCCCTCGGAAATGAAGTAAGCAACTTACTGTATTAAGTATTTAACATTATGTCGTCAAATATTTAATTAAGTGCCTACTATTGTGTTCTAGTTTATTTGCCGAGTTTGTCTCGTGGAGAAAGACTCTTGGGCCTTCTCCTGCGGACATTTGTGTTGTCGAAGATGTGTGGATAAGCTGTTCCATTGCCACATGTGCAGGGCCCCAATTGTGGAAAAAATTCAGTTATTCCCTTGAGATTGTTATTATTATTATTATTATACTTGTAGACAATATGGAGTGCCAATTCATAATCGCAATATAAATTAAACCGAATTTGTTGGCCCTTCAAAATTGTAAAATGTTGAGACGTATTTATTTTTAAAATCATATTATCAGTCATTGTCTCATATGAATCCTACTAATTCACCCGTGGTTGAAGAACAAAATGCTAGTATGTCTGAATTGCTGGGAAAGAGAACTGTGTATCATCCTACACTTCATTCGGTTACGAATTATGAACGGGCTTCGAGTGTTTAGAAAGAGGACGTGGAGCTGAGAATGTCTCATAGGATCCGTTTCGGGCCCGAAGAACTCTTGTTTATTTGCAAAGTAATTTTTTAAAATAACCAGACATTTCAGTGACATAATAATAATATTGTTTGTGGGATTTGTGTGGAGGAGTGCAATATAAGTTGTAACGGTTTTAATGTACATCATGTTGGGGGGATGATGCTGCTTTTGAAAATGCGAAGGATAAAATCGATAGCTGGTATGACTATTTGGGGATGACTTTGACCTACAAGTACCCAACAGCTCGTTCAGGAAGTTTGAAAGGTCATGCGTAACTTGTTATCGAAGAGTTTGGCTTCCACGACCCGGCTAATATGGTACCAATGGAGAGAGTCCTGCTGGAGGCCATGGATTACAATATTGTTTCTGTAGGTTTTGTCTATTAAAGTTAATGTACAATTAATTCTATGTTAACTTCGTACTAAATTCGACATATTTGTGCTTTTATATACATAGTTATCATAATTACAGTACTATCAAACATTGATATACACACATGATTTCTATTGTATGTAGGTACTTTTGGAGTTTTGAGATTTTAATATTTACTTTTGTTTAGGTCCTCAGAGATATGCAATTGCATTGGAACTACCCTTGGTTCACTCTGCATTTCGCATATTCAGTTTACTGTAATGGTCGATTTTCAAGTCTGAAGGACATTGAGTTAGAATCGAGGTTTCATGAATTTGTCGCTTACTCTTTCTGACTGGCTTTTGTGATTTCCGTAAAATGATGGACCGGAAGGACCTACGTGGTGCAGTATCCCAATGATGCCATCTTATTAAGGAGAATCTGATTCCTACACATTCCGTAAGTTTCAGAAAAAATGCCAAATCAAATTTTTCACATAGCAGATTTGTGTTATATTGGGACTAATGAGGGTAAAAAATGGTTTGTTAAAATAATTAGGATGGCAGATAAGATAGCACCTAACAGTTTCTCTTGTCTTGTCCATTCAGCGTGTTACATTTCCTTAAATGCTTTTCGTTTTTCCTCTTCATTCCTTCCACTTGTGCCGTAATAAATTAGCTGAAGAGTATTTTCCTGGAACCTATCAAAACTTGTGGTATAAACAACTCTAAGCCTCCAATTACAGGGACAGCTCTTTATAAGGGCACCTGATTAGAACGAACAAAATTTTGACTCTTACATAGGCCTGCTCTTATAGTTCCAGGAGGAGCTAAACTACATAAGGAGAGAAATTAATATTGTGGTAAATGGGATTGAGTCAGTTCAGTGTCCATGGAAAAACTGCACTTACTGAAGGTATATTAGTACCTTACAGTGACTAGGAAATTGTAATGTATGTTAAAATGGAAGTTATATTATACTATACTTATTATACGAACAAATAGTAAAAAATGGGTAGAGAGTAAAACGAAGTTATTTCAAGGAATCCAAATTCAAACCAGGCAAATGAATAGTGTGACGAATAAACTTTTTGCTGGTTTATTTCAGATTTTGGATTTGGGAGAGAATGAATTCAAATATCTAAACAAGGAGGAATTCGGATCAGTTACGAGAACTTGACCTGGATGGAAATCAGATTTCAGTTATAACTGACGCCACTTTTCACTCGTCTCGCTTACATGTCCTCAAACTGTCGCGAAATCACATTGCTCGAGTTACTGGGAAAGCTTTCTTCAATTCAACAATCGATTCCCTGGATCTGTCCGGAAATAAATTCGACACCTTGGAGAAGTTGACATTTTCAAACATTGCAAATCTTACGAAATTAGACTTGAGCGGTAACCCGAAGCTGAAACTGTCCCCTGTGCTGACGATCCTTGGGAATAATCCCCAGTTGATTTATCTTTCACTGGCCAGTAACGACTATGAAGATTTACCATTGCAGTTGTTTGAGAAACAAGGGCAGTTGGAATTCTTGAATTTGTCCTCGAGCCGACTCCCAGTTCTGTTCCCTCCTCAACTGTCGCATTTGAACAACTTATAAAGGTTTTGGATTTATCCAAGCATAAATTGAAAGGATTGGACAGCGTCGTTCTCGAACAGTTCCCCCATGTGAGGGATTGTGGTAAAAAATATTCGATTACCCCGTTTTTATTCAGTCAATTATTGTTCAGTATGTGCACAAATTGTTTATTGACTTTAGTCTATATTTGCGGTCACAAGGATCAAAAGCCAAATTGAAGCACAGTATTTCATGTTTTGCAAATATTGTTCAACATCAAGGAAACAAATTCTATTGGGGGTCCTTTGGCAGGACTGACGTCAAAAGGCCAATTTTTACTGTTGTCTATGGTAATGAACTCGAAAATGTAATTTTCGGATCGTCAAAACTTTCGAATCTATCTCTATTTTTAGTACCTATAGCTCTGTAGTTGGTCGGTCAAATATAATGTATGTTTCCCTCAGATTATTTCTACAAATATTTGTTGAATATTTATTTATTGCCTTTGTGAGTGGAGTTGTAACTATGTGTACAAGTAAATATTTCCCAAAACTTGTAATAAAATAAAAGCCTGTCAGTGGGTAGTTTGTGTAGTGATCGATAGTATGTATTCGCCGTGGTTGGATTTATACATCAAAATGTGAGAGTATAATATAATGTAATGACGACCTATGTATATGTAATATTACTACTTGTTAGTCATTCACAATGTCATAGTGCTGTGAAAACAAATTAGTATTAAGTTCCATACATGTGTACAATATTAAAGTGCGTATATATAGTTATTGACTATAGATAATATATGTAGTACTTGTATCATTACCATACAGCAGGTACAGTTAATATGCAATATGTCATGAGGTTTTAGTTCTTACTGTATAATACAATTGTAAGCAAATCATTTACTTGGATTGTTTCAAATGTATTAACATCGTGGTCAATATTTCATACCATCTTTGTACTCTTGGTAGCTCGGGTTCCTTTCAAAATTATGTTGGGACTCAAACATTCCTTTAATACTTTTTAAAGGGCAAGATGCAAATTACTCTTTCACGAGTTTAGTCACATTGGAAATCCCATGTAACATGATTGCTTCACTAAACCTTTTGCAACTCACCCCAAACCTGAAACATTTTAGTTTGACACAGTTTGGCGACGGTGATGTCACATTACACAATTTGCTTGTTCGCAATTCAAAACCAAAGCTTGTATTTTAGAAATTGCAAAGCTTCTCTTTTGAATATTTTATTGCTCCAGGTTTGAACTTAAGCTTTAATTTAAATTTCCGTACAATTACAACAAGATTTGTGAATTATGTTTCCTCTACCAAATGAAACTCCAAGCTCCCCCAACTCCCAGGATCATCAAAGACCCCTGAGGCTCTTTGAAGTCAGTATACCGTGATCTTGATCATGCTGAATCTCAACACAAACATTTCGTGTCCCATTTTTAAGCTTGCTTTCAATTTCTCCTGTCGTTAATTCATAGTCCATGACAACCCATCTGTAGTATTACTGCTTTTGACTGTTTCTGTGACCTGAAATACTCACAAAGGAAACAATACATTGTAGGAATTCTGAAGCATGATTTGCTACATGGTATAAAGTTTATGCGAAGTCAGATGTGGAGGGAATAAACACCCGCGAAGTTGTTGAGATTCTTTTGTTACCTTTAATTTTTTTCTGACCATTTGTATTGTTGCACGTGAAATCCATGTCGACATGGGAAAAATCCGGAAGATTTTGCCAATTATTTTGGCGTTACGACAAAATCGAACTGTTTCGTCGAGAAAATACTGGGTGCATCCAATTATTAAAAAAAGGGACGTGGATGGAGAACATGTAAAGTTAGATCGGATGTACCGTGATTTCCCAAATAAATTTTTCGAATACACGAGAATGTCGCCTCCAATTTTTGCCAAATTACTCAACTTAGTAGAACCTCACATTCGCAAGAAGGATACACCATACCGGGAGTCAATTCCGCCTCGGATTCGGTTATATGTCACTCTCAGGTAATTTATGGTAACATTTTTTAATTTATTTGTGAGCAGGAACTGTGATCATAGTCACATTATTAAATGGTGCAATAATGTTGCAGGTACCTAGCTACCGGTGACAACATAAGAACCATCGCTACTAACTTCAGCCTAGGCAAGACAACTGTATGGGAAATACTAACGGAATGTCTACCGGCTTTGTGGACTGCGCTGAAGAACAACTACGTTGAAGTAAATACCTTTTAATTCACTTTTTCATGTCGACATGAGTAACCAAAGTTTACCACCAATTTAAAATAGTGGCCATCACTCTCACAACTGGAATGCATTGCTGAAGGATTCGAATCACGATGGAACTTCCCTAATTGTGTGGGCGCTATCGACGGAAAGCACATAGTTATCAAAAAACCTGCCAAGTCGGGGTCTTTATATCTAAACTACAAAGGCACTTTCAGCATTGTTCTTCTCGCTAGTTGTGATCACAACTACAAATTCACTTTCGTCGATGTTGGGGCTTTCGGCAAACAAAGTGACGGTGGAATTTTTATCAGATCAGCACTGGGTAAAAGATTAGAAGCAGGTAAAATCGTTTTCAATTGAACTATTATTTTCCTCCACTCGAGTGGACTTAGTATGTATACTCGTAACTGTTTAACTACCCCAGGTACCCTTCAACTTCCTCAATCCAAGGTACTTCCAGGCACATGCACACTGACACCACCATGCTTTGTAGCTGATGAAGCGTTTCCTTTAAGCGTTACTATAATGAGACCTTACAGTGCCAGAAGTGGCCTCTCACGAAGTAGAAGAATCTTTAACTATCGCTTGTCGCGTGCCAGGCGAACAATCGAAAATGCTTTCGGGATAATGGCTTCCCGATTTCGTATTTTTCACCGCGTGATAGAGGCCCAACCACAACTTGCTGAGCACATTGTTTTGGGTAAGTGCACTGTCGCTTCGAAGCGAGTTTGATTGATTAAAAGGGCAAAGATCGCTATTACTGTCTTTTAAACTTTTCATTCCAGCCAGTGTTGCGCTACACAATTTCCTTAAGACCGAGGAAGAAGCACTTGATCCATCGATGCGAATGTACTGCCCTCGTGGTTATGGAGACACAGCTCATGGAAATGATGGAGCATGGAGAAGTGAAAACCAACCTAATGGTTTAATGAGTTTCCGCAGATCGTCTACTGCTGCCCAAGAAAGACTTTCCAAAAACATGCGTGAGCAATTAGAATCTTATTTTGTAAACGAAGGTGCAGTTTCATGGCAGGATGATGTGTAACAACTATTCGCTTCGAAGCGACTATGTGCATCAAATTATTTCTATATCAATAAAATTCACATGCTTTATTAACCAATGCATATATGAATTACAATTACTCTTCTCTATGCATACTTAGTTAAAGTTTCTGTAGTCATTGTAGTCTTCAGGACTTCCTGGTTCCACAACGACAGCTTCCGAGTGGCGATGAGGATGGTTACCAGCAAGCATGGATTCGTTGTATTCCACTTCGTACAAGATTTTCATGCACTCCATTTGAACATACGATGAAGCCTGTTGCGGTAGTTTGCGGAGTTTATCCGCCACCATCATTCCGAAATGATGATGTGAATCCTGCACTTCCTGATTATCATCTAAGTATTTCATTATTTTTTGATTCACGTCTTCTAAAGTCGAGTCCAGTCGACGCTTAGTAGTCGGCTGTTTCCTCGTGTCGACACGATGTTGAATGGTTTCGGGACTCAAACTCGAAGCACTCCGTGGTAATTCGACATCGTCTTGCATGAAACAATTATCGCCAGTTTCTTCTCTGGTTTGGTTGTCCATGTTACTCAACGTTTGCTCATTTTCATCAACACAATATTCCAGGAAGCTCATTGCCTTGAAGTAAACCCATGGTTTACACGTACTCCTAGCTTGGCCGCTTTTCCCTTTAAGCTTCCGTTTGATCTTCATGTAATAGTCCCGTAATTGCTTCCATTTCGCTCTGCACCATTTTTCTGCAAAAAACAAACCTAAACTTGTAAAACTAGTTTTCATATTCATGTCGACATGATTCCTGTATGCACTCACTACTAATTTAATTGTCATGATCAATCTTACCATCTTTTCCAATAGTTTGTGCGACCGCAATCCAAGCAGCACTCATTTGGTTCCTATCCTTGTGGCGATTGTCTTCCACATCGTAAATAAATCTTCGGATTTCTACATTTCGGATAAGTTCCGAAATTACTTCAAACTCGTCTTCACATCCCTCTGATAATTGGGATGGGGTTGTATGTGTCATATCCATTTTTAAAATATGGACTGAAAAATGCCTGTCTCTTCGAAGAGAAAAAGAATTAAAACATCCCAAGCATGGGTAGACAATGCAATGTTCACTTGCAGCTTGTGCTGACAAAGCTTCAACTTTTGTTGCCGCGCATCACATTTTTCGGCAGCACATCATGTGACGCTCGTATGTGCGGACACGGGTGCATCACATGCCGCGGCGGCTTGTGTCTCACGCGTCTTCACGCATCAAAACACAGCATGTACAGCCGCTAGTGCGGACAAGCTGCATGTTGCTGCCGTCGGAAAATTGACGCCGGCGTCACTTGCCGCGGCCTAGTGCGAACACTGCATAATATTGTACGCTCTATTGAGCTTCCAGTAGATTGGCAGCAGGTGGTGTATAGCCGAGAAACACAGCGAGCTGAAACTCTGTCGCAGAGGAGAGCTTTTTCTTTTCAGCTCGCTCAGCTCGCTGTGCTTGTGCTTCTCGACTTGCTTGCTGTGTGTATACCACCGACTTGCTTGGCTATATAGTCAAGTTGTATACTACATACGTATTGGCTTGCTTTATAGTGAAATGAGCGCGCCAAGCTTTAAATTAACAGATCCCTCAGAAGTGGCCAGTAACACTGGTGCCCACGAGCTTGACTAGTCTAGTCTATTCTATTCTTTCGCAGGATTGTCATTGCCTATTCAATTCTAGTCTATTCTTATACGAATTTCCTCGCACTAGTCTAGTCTAGTCCTATTCACACATTTTCTTCAAACTCCTAGTCTATTCCTAGTCCATTCCTATTCAATACTAAAACTACAAAAAATCCAGGAATCGCTCAAATGTAATGGATGAGGGAATGCCCTGATCCTTGTCCTGGACTCAGAAGTTCATGGATAAAATCAGGGAGGTCGGGATGAGGAGATAAAATGAGGGATCTGCCAGATTGCTGAATGAGGCGATATAATCAAGGACGGGAAGACGGTATATGCTTGGAGTTAATCATTACAATTTGTAGCAAAAAATATTCCCCAATCCCCAATATTAAGTGAACCAAACTAATAGCAAATTCTCATAAATAAAACAATATATTTCTTCAGTACTGCTGGGAATACTTCCAGAATCAATGCACTTACCAGTGCGGCCTAAAAATGTGCGCAAGTACCACGTCAAGCACTCATGAACTAAAAACGATTGCGAGTGCTTGCATTCCACTCCTTCCAAAGAAGGATCGCACAATTATTTTTAATTGGTACACATACAATATTTCAGTAATAGATTAAAAACCGGAGTTTTTGTCAGCAAACCTCTAGTTCCGGATATAAGAATATCTATTATATGCCTTTTTCACTGAATATTCGTTTCGAAGTTCTCGTATTTCTGCTTAGTTTTTTAATCACCGATCAGACTACGTTGATATTCAATTTTTGACGGTCAGGTTAGGTTTTGTAAACTAAATTCCAAAATTATGCTTTAGTAGCCAATGTGACCTTTGACCTCACATATTTCGGAAACTTGAGATTTGCTGACAAAATATTTCCCAGTTTCGTAATCTACTGCTGAAATATTGCATGTGCATCAACTTCTGTCAAAAAAGTGAGGAGCTACTAAAGTAAACTTGTTCTCAAAGGATAAACGTAAAATATGATGCCTTCATGCGGTCATATTTTCATTAAAGAGCTATATAATTCTTGTAAAAATGTATAAATGGGGTGAGCAACACAACTGTGAAGAGGTAAAATGAATTCTCGATTAAAAGCAAAATTAGCTTCAACCGGTTTCATCAAAAGCATTATGCTCTACATGCAAATGTATTTGTATAACGTTTGCTTTTAATCGAAAATGAATATAGTTTACTTAACCTCTTCAATGCTAAAAATGCTCTTTCAATGCTTGAAATGCGACTTGCTGCAGTGCAAAAAAAACAAGGATATCCTTTTGTTTCCATGCGTGAATGTCGTGTACATATTTATCGCAAACAAATACGGAGTATTTTATGAAAACGAGTCCTTGAGCTTACACTATGCAGCCTAATTTGAGCGAAATCTCTGAGCAGGAATAGAAATATTTTCCTAGTCGAGTCTATTCTATTCTATGAACCAGAAGATTAGTCACAGTTCGGATGTGCTGGCAAGCAGAAATGCATTTTTCGAATTTCTTGCAAACATTCATTTTTTATGAAAATCTTTAATTTAAAAATAGGATGCTCGATTATTTTAATAACGAACTACTTATATTACAACATTATTTCAAATGTTGTTCTCCTATAAATTAAAAAAATCCTATAAATACTGTTAATCACAACTATTTCGGAAAAATTCAACATGCAACTTCTTAATACCAGTGAATTATTTTTGTTTAAGAACACAAAAATAAGTTTTATTGTTTCATATTATCGGGTTTATATGGCAAAAATTATTTAAATAATGAATATAGATGGTTGTTGAAGAAATATACTTCATAGGATTCCGAAGAACTTGACAAAGGACCTGAGCACCGTTCGGGTCAAGTAAATTCAGAATCCGAACTTGAACTTGACATGCACTTGAACCAGCATGTATAAATTTGCATGGACACAAACTTGGTATTTTGAATCTTATCAAGTACTTGATCATTCAAGTAATTTTAAACAAGTATATTTTGAGGTACCTGAACTTGAAATAGTACCTGTAATTC
Source organism: Allacma fusca (assembly GCA_947179485.1). Taxonomy (NCBI): domain Eukaryota; kingdom Metazoa; phylum Arthropoda; class Collembola; order Symphypleona; family Sminthuridae; genus Allacma; species Allacma fusca. The sequence continues at coordinate 61,433,145 of OX359246.1, forward strand.
GATTCCAAATTTGTGTGACCCGATCTTGAATCCGAACTTGAATTTCAAGTATACAAGTAATTTTTTGAAATCTAAAACTTCATGTCATAATTTGTGTAACACAACGAAAATTATGAAACAAATTGTGGTGAATATTTTAATAATACAAAAGATTGTCATTAAGAAGGTATAGTGAGGCGGTCTAAAAATATAAATTGATTTTTGCAGCTATTATTACGCCTTTCTTTATTTTTTATTCTTTATACTACAGCAGTAGCTCTCAGCTTGAGATAATCGTCACGTTTCTTAAATTTCAACCATCCCTTTAGGCAAAGATAAGTACGAATAGTGTCTGATAATATTGACTGACGATATTTAAAGAAGCGAACACCATTTATAGAAAAATCTAATAATTAAAAATCATAAGTACTTACTTGCAGTAATAATTACATTCATGGTGATTCTCTCCTTCCAATAATGTAAAATGTGGATGGGAAATTGAAAGTTTCCTCCAGGAGTGGATTAATAAAATAATTTTTACCCTAGCCGTAACCATTAAAATAGATTTGTGAACCATTACACATACAAACTTAGTTAATTTTTTTTACCCTGGCCCTTAAGTTTCAATATTAAAAGCTAAATTCAATATTATCAATTTTTAAGTAGTCGGGTAATTTCGCTGTAACTTGAGCATGACAAAGTATAGGCAACAGTTCCAGCCTTGGATTGACCATGACCCAAACTTGAACTTGGTATTTCAAGTATTTTTCAACCAAATTAATCATACTCACTAAGTGAAACTTTCTTATACAACCATGTAATCCGTCCGGGTAACTTAATCTTGTATCTTAGGTATTTCCTGAAAGGAGAAATTTAACGAGATGATAAAATTAGCATTCAAATAGTATCTTAGTAGACGAATACTAAACCACGTAACAGTGCTTCCAGCAAACAATGCTTAGATATACCCTCGATTAGTAGACTTTTTCACACCTACGCATGAACCATCTCAACCACACTAATATTGTTGGGTCACCATATATATGATAAATTCTAAAAATTGTTAAATGAATTGATCAAATGTAACTACATGTATGTGAACAAACTCATTTTGAATTCATTATTTTCAGCATTTTATCGGAATATACAATTCTAAAACACAAATAATACATATTCACATCTTTGAATGGATAAATAAAACTGTCAGCAAGAAAAAATCGATGAAGAAGAACCGCTCTGCATCCTTGCGCAAAGAAAAGTGTAAGTATTCGTCTTCATCGATTTTGAGCTCATTCTCAGTTCTTATTCCACACAACCACTGCACACAAGCAAACGCCTGTAATAATTTTTTGAGTATAGTCAAATAAATTAAAATTTCGCACAGTATTACTTAATTTTACGTTACAGAATTTCACTATCAATTTATTCTGATTAGTGGTCTTAATTGACTTATGTTACATTGGAGCGTAAGTGCAATATTATATCATGGCAGTACCGCAGAGTAAATTAAGTTCTCTACCAAAGGCCCTCGGAACATTAATAAAATTCTGGTGAGCATATTTCTGCTTTTGTTGCAAAATTTTTGAATGTTTAATAAATGTACGCAATATTTGTGACACTCATTAATTTAAAAAACCAGCGTGAATGATTTTTTTATATTAATTACTTACCCATAAGAGGTTTGAATAAAGTATCAAAAAAATAAAACAACTCCATTTGTAATAATTGTATGGGGTGTATATTTCAGGTTGCTGCTTACCATCGCCTCGTCCGTGAAAAATCAAAATTATACATATCCTGACGCTCCGTTCCAAAATGGTTGCAGAATTATTTTCTCTGAATTTAATTTAAACAGTGCAAATGAGCAGTTTATTGAGCTTGGACGAGTTTGTAAAGTTGACGATATTAGAGATCAAAGGCGTGTGAATTTAAATAAATTCAAGCTTCTTTTTATTAGTCACGATGAAAAACTACTGGCGGCTTGTACTATGGGAGGTACAACTCAATTCAAAAGATATTGGTTTTATGTTGTTGGCATGCGAGGAGTAAATAATCTTGATTTAAACATAGTTCAGTGTAATATAGGTACAATTGGTATTCCCGGGGAACTAAAACGTCTTCCCACGGGTAGTGCATACCCGTTAGCTGTAGCACTTTTGCGAAATCAAAAACCTTCTGTTCTTAAACAACTTGACTTGATAACTGATGGAACTTACTTTTTCGAGACAAAGATAACAAATTCTATGCTTCAAACTATTAAAAACAACCTGCAAGATTTCTACATACTTGGGAGCTCTGCTCCTTTCATCTATTGTGAATATTTCAACACAATTTATCCATCTTATGACAAGGATAGAAAAACATTCCTGAGAGACTGGGAGGGAACTTTGAATTCTGTTGATCGAAGCTTAAACCGATGTGTTCCCCCAACACGTCAGGATTTGTCTTCCAGCCCTATGCAGCCAGAATCAATGAAGTATAGTTATATTACGCCTGGAAAACAAAATAACTGTCAAGCCAGTTTTGAAGCACCTTCACAACCTCAAAGAAATAAAAGGCCTAGATTGCAAATTTCATCCTGTACTTCCGAATTTGAGAACCGCGACGAAGCAGATGAGTTTATGGATAGTTCCGATAATTTCCAAATGACTATCAATACACAAGCCGCCAAAGTTGCGCATGACCATTCGTATGCATCAAGCAAGGAATTGTTTCAACCTCATCAAGTTGATCAAAAAACCTTCGACAATGTTTTAGAAGGAATGGCACCCTATGTTTGGAAAGATTGTTCCAGATTTTCTACTATATCTTTAATGATGTTACAAAATCTAGATTATATCCCGTATAATGCAGCGGTTTTCGTAAACACAACATACTGTCCATGGCTTGAATATCTAAGCTCAACAAAGAAAATACGTTGTAAGTGGTGCAATATGATGCTAAATCAAAAACTTTTAATTGACAGAAGTGGATCTCCATTAATTACTGATATCATGAAATTGGGGACGGGTAGAACAAACGCAAATAATACGTATTCTGCAAGCAAGATACGCAATGCCAACACAAAAAAAATCACTGACCATAATGAAAATACATTTCACAAAATGGCCGCACATTTTTTTCAGCTTCATGACAACGGTTATCGTGGAAATGAGCTTATAAAGGAGTTCGAAAAACCCGGAGGGAACTACCGCAACTTTTTTAAAGCGACCGAAAATGTTGTAGTTTTAGCTATTCAAAGTCTTCGCATGGGAGTAAGTTTTAGAAGTTATAAAATAATGACCGAAACCGTGAATTATTTTGGTGGGGACATTGGTCATCTATATCAAACTAGAAGCTCATTACAAACTTTATCTAATGCACTTGGTTTGCATTTGCACAAAAACTTGACGAATTTTCTGCTTAAGTTTCGCCCTGAACTAAGTGTTACTCTAGACTCAACAACTGATGTTAGTGGAAAATCCGTTCTTGCAATAGTATTTCATACATTGAACGAAGATGCGACGGTATGGGTAATACTGTATAGGGTTATAAAAATTCGAAGTGAATCTGGCCAAGCGTTATTTGACACGTTTATTAATTGCATTGAAGAAGATGGACTAACAAATTATATTCAAGAAAAATTGGTAGGTCTCACAACAGATGGCCACCCTGCTCTTCGAAGCGTCTTTCGCAAGCTACTGGACGAATTCGTGAGCAATAAATTAATTTCTATTCATTGCATTGCTCATCGTGTTGAACTAGTTTCAGCAAAATCTTTCGAAAGATTCGACTTTTTAGGAGAAATCGATACAGTCATCAATGATGTATTTACTTTCCTTACAAAAAAATCATCAAAGCGAAGAGAAATATTTCGCGATTTTACGTTGGAGCTTGGTTTTAAGTTGTTTGAAGTCAAACGTGTTAGGAAATTTCGATGGGTAGGACACCATTATAGAGCTCTGGTTCCAGTGATACAACGATTTAAAGTGTTAGTGTTTACTTTCGAATCCATTTCCAAGGATGTATCATTTCCTTTGACCGATCGGTCGCGTGCAAAAAACCTTTTAAATTCTCTCAAATCTCCAATATTTTTGGCAACCATTGCTTTTACTACTGATGTTGTATCAGGATTGAAGCGCCTGTCTGAATCATTACAAAAATTCGGGGACTCGATAATTGGGAAAAAATTGCTTCGAGAGAAATTAATTGATTATCTGATGTCACTGGAAACCATTAATGGAGAAATGTTACAGTATTTACTGACGAATTCTTTTCTGGCTGAAAATAATGAAACAGTCAATGATCTGGATGTATTTAATGAACATACGGTGGTCTTCGATGGTATCCCTCTTAATACACCAAATGAATTGTATGCGACGACCAAACTATCGAGTAAAAGGAAAAGCTACATTGCGGACCTAAAAGCCGAAATTCGGTCTCGATTTCCTGAGGATATTTATGACCTACTGGATTTTCTTCACCCATCACAGTTTCCATCACCGGGAATGGATGAAAATTATGGCGTAAATCAAGTACTTTTCTTAAACGGAAATTTATCATGGGGTTATGATAATGACGAGCTGCACACAAACTGGAAAAATTTACTGTCATCCGTAATAAATCATCCAGACTACGTAAATTATAAAAATAAAAGCGCTGAACAATTCTGGTCCCATTTCCTCACTGTCAATGAAAATGTTCAATGGAGTCTTCAAATGATAGAAATTGTTCGAAAAGCAGTTACTATTCTCGCAACGTCAGTTCAAAATGAAAGGATATTTTCAATGTATGCGTATATTAAAACGTTACGCCAGTATGTTGCTTTACCTATAACACAAATCATGGTCAAATGGTCCTAATTGGCCAACACAAACGAAAGTAATCGTCAATTGACCAGGCAAACCCAGGTGTGGTATCCTGTTACCCGAATGGGCTATAAACATTAATTTAATCTCCGGGCATGGAACACATTTGCGTCGTTGGTTTTGCCTTAAACACAATATTCTGGAAATATAGCCTGAAGGGAACACTTTTGTGACGTCACAGGGTCATCACGGAACGTTAATCATGGGAATCCTACAGGAGGTTACACACGTCTGCGCACGACGAATATTTACAATACAAGGTAGTCCCCTAACCAAAATAATTATATTTTTTGAGGTGGCTAAGGGAGTCCTGGATTATATGAGTAGGCCAGACGACGTAACTCGACGGGCTACTTGGAATCGGACCCAGGAGTCAGAAGATTTTTTAACTTTTGATGAAGGCACTGGAAACGACGAAGGTACTTACAACTATTCCTTTGTAAAGAAAATCTCTGACTTTATGTCTGTATAGACGATCTTGGGGACAACGAAATCTTGGAGTGATAACATTACGAAATCTGAGAAGCAGCTGAAATTATGTACGAATACATAATCGCTCATTATAAGTAATTGTCGAAATCGTAAGTTGTAATTTAAATAATTTTGATTTCTAGGTGTAAAAAAGAAAATAAAGCATAATAAGGCTTATTAATTATTCCTTTAAATATTTTGGTCCTTAGCGATTTTCATCAATGATGTGAAGCCACTGCTGAGTTTCGACAAAATGAATTATTTTACTCGGCAGACATTTGCTATGAATTCAAAACAACATCGAATCCGTGGCTTGCATTATTTGAGGAGTCGAAAGGAGAAGCAATTCAATGCAATCTTATGCAAACGAGAGCGGGGAGACGGCACAAAGAATAATCAACATGGGAAAAAATGTTTAAAGAAAACTATAGTAAGACAGAAACTTGTAGATTAGCTTTAAGAGAACAAGCATAAGTATACGTATGATTATTAGAAATTCAAGTAGCAAGAAAAAAGACAAAAGGTAAAAAAATATACGAATGCAAATTATGCAGAATTAGAGGATTCGAATTATACAGGGAAATATGCATTAAGTAGCAAGTTTATTGCACAATGTAAACCGAAAGAAATGATATACTGAGGGTTTAAACTAGAAACGTATTATGCATATAGATAGGTCTATCTAGCAGGAATGTTGAAGAGATCATAAAAGTTTGCCCCTTGGTTCAGTTTCACTCTACAAAAGTAGTTTTACCCATGCATAAATGTGAATTAGGTCTGCAAATCCTATTCATTATCCCATTACATGTCTACAATTTCCTTAAAAGAAAGACCCCTGAGAGCAAGTCACTGTAATTAAAAGGAGAAGCACAAATGTATACAGCATTTATCCAACATATAATTACATGCTATGTAGAAATATAGTAAAATTCAATTACTACTTATAGGATAAGTCAAGTACTATTAATACAAGGCAAAAAAGTATGTAGACGGCTGTTAAATAGAATTCATGGCGAAAAAATTTATTAGGAAAGGTTTTGCCCGCAGCTCTTGCTATGACAGTTTCATTGGTCACAATATTATTCAAGAAAGGTGCATACACCTGATCACTCTTCTATTGTAAAAATTAACTTGCCCCTGAGCATCCTATATATTGAGATTTGCCAGTACTTAGAATAGGGTAATAAAAGTTATTGAAATAATTAATATTATCCATACTACTACTATTACAATTATGAGTGTAGAAAAACTGACATATAGTAATATGGAATGTAAAATGTAATTAAGATTGTAACATGATACAGTGTGGATTAAAATATAAAATTAGAGTTCCCTGGGTTCTCCTTTATGCGTATAGGTTGTCTCACTAATATACAAATCAAATTGTTAATACCCGTTATACGTAGTTGTTATTGATACCTTATTATATAAACGTGTACATAAATGTTCTTACTACAGTCAAGGGCTCCAGTATCAGGACCAGAAAGTAATCAATACAGTATACGTTATCTAGTTAAGCCTTTATTTATTCTGATAACAGCATATGGTAATAATAGAATCTTCAAAAACTCTGAACTTACTAGTATTCACAAACTTTTAGGCCATTTTCTCAACGAGTTTCTGCATTCTTGTGTGTCCTTTTCTGCCGCTGTCTACCATACGACATTTTTATAAGTTAAACGTATTTGACTTTTTTGGGGTATTATAGTGTCTTCACGTGTATATTGTAATACAGTGAAAACTATTTTGAGGTCCCAACTCACTGCACATTTTAACTCCTAAGGTAAAGATTCTATGTGCAAATTTCATATCTCTACACTTGCTCTCAATAATTAAATGCGTGTCAAATCTATATTTATCGTATCTTTGTTAATGAAATATTTTCTGAGAGATCTTTTGAGCTATGATTAGTCAAATCAATTTATCATTCAGCGTAGGTAAAAATACATCCCTTAATTTACACTAAGACAAGCATGACAATTGTATTATCTTGATGTGTTTATTTTTTTGAAAGCTTTAGGTTTTACACTGAAATATTTCTTGTTCGTGATTAAAATTTTCCACGCATTAAATTGAAGGAAAATAGATTTGTTTTAGTTACCCTGGTAGAAGTAGACACCTGTGACCTGTTAGTTACCGCAAATAAATTGCAGGCAAATGTTTCTTTATATGTTTTGTTGAAAAAAAGTTAGTACAAAGCAAATAATATTACAACAAAATGAATTTTACAAAATAAGCTTCTTTGGCTAAACTACCATTGCAGCTTGTAGTACTTATCCTTGCGTAATTCTCCTGATGCACACGCTCGTGCCGTAACGTGAATGAAATGGATAATTGGAAATTCCTTACACGTGTTCCAAGTAATTTTTGATAAAACTTTAAGTTTTCAGTTTTTGCATTTTGTGTCACTATTTGCAGTTGTAATTGTACGTTAACTTTTTATAGATTGCAATAAATTCAAAACTTGCATGGAATGCACGCAATCAGGATACTGTTTGTGGACCGACTATGACCTAATGAGATGTCGATTTCGCCATCAAATGGACCGACCGGTATCGTATTACGTTAACTCCCAAGAGAGTTGCGCCACGGTTGATCGGTAATTGAATTATGTAATTGTAAATATTGAATTTGACCGGAACTATAAAAAGATAATGAATCTACTTCATGTTTGCGCTTTAAAATATTTGAATTGAGTAATTTGTAATCAACATTCAATACGAGACTGCATTTTCTAATACCACAATATATACGTTCAACAGAATGGAACTAATAGAAGCATTTGCAGGAGAGGACGATTTCATTTCACCCTGGGTCTACTATGGAGGAGCATTCGTCTTGGTCCTAATTGTATTAGTTTCCGTGTTTCTTTCTTTGTACTGCAAGTACGCCCGGAGGTCAACCTCCCATATTCCTTGAATTATGAATTACATGTAAACAAAATAAAAAATTTCTCTTGTTATTTTGGAATCTGTTATTGGACTTATGGAGCACTCTTTGTTAGTACATCCTTTTATTCTGAACCCGAAGTTTGCGCCCACTTTTGCGATGCATTTACTCAGCTCCATATAATATATATAGTGTACAATTAATCTTTTGTGTTTGATTCTCTAGTTTCGATAATTGTTTTCTGATGAAATCGTAGTCGTATTATAATTTTCCACGAGTTCCTTACTGTTATAAATACAATTTACTTATGATACTAAATAATCGACGGGAAATTTGAACTTCATAGATTTAAACGCGTTCCAACTTTTGTTAAGAAGGAGCTTTTACCGTCATGATTGGAAGTAAATATTGTAAACATGACTAGCGTTTTGACTAGTATGTCAAGTATTTTGATGCCAGGGATTACGCACATGAATTTACCTTCAGGTTATAATAGTTTTTGATCATTTTAAGGCAGCGTGTTGTCAAATTTATTATTAAACATTGCAAAAATGTCAATAATTATTTAGCGGTTATTTCCACACTAGAATTGCAAATGTCCCTGCGTGGGTTCTCCGGAAACGGTTTTTTCCCCAATTCTAATACTCTTTTCATTCATAAATCTATGCTATTTTCTCCAAGCTATATAAACGTAGAGTATTTCGTAATAGTGTTACGAATGGATAACTGTTATGCGATTAGCATGTTGTTTTATAAGCGTCAGTGTTGGTGCTGTTAGAATTAAGTTAGGCATCCACTACTTACATGGGAAAAAATAATCTTCCCCTATTTATCATTTAAGGTGAACCGATCTCTTCAAATCATTGGTGCTGAAGGGTAATGATTACCAATGGAAGTAAATTTCTTGATAACTATTGCGTAGTTTTGCAATTGAAGTGGTTTCTTATCTGAAATCAAAATCCTTCTAATTAAAACTTCCAATGTGTTCAACATTTTTGTTCCGTAGGAAATTCCGTTCCGTTCCGAATCCTACAGAATATATTGTTCTTGACTGTCGGGACAGCGAAACATTTTAACTGAAATCTTTCGGAGCACAGAAGCAAAGTTTTGTTTCCGTCACAGTTTGTGTTTCGTTCCAGATTATGCTAGTTTTTATGTTCAGAACCCGATCCGTTCCGAAGCATCCCGGAATATTTTACAACATGTACACAAATTGCAATTATACTACCTGTAATATTTCTGTAAAATTATGATGTATAAGTGTTGTATTTGATTACAAATAATCTCTAGTCTGTATTTTAACTTACTGAGGATTTTAATATAATTATGGAACGACAATCAATACTTGAAATGATCAGCTGTGCTACTTAGAACCGCACATTTTCTTTGCAATAAATTGTATATTTTTGATAGTAAAAGCCTTTGATTGTGCGCTAAGCCAAGCCTTAATACAAATAAAATTAGCTATGCTTCCGTTAACTTTGTGAAAACCGATACTGACATTATATGTCCGCAGCTTTGTGAAGATTTATGCAAATTAAATCGATAACTTAATCCATCCAACACCGTTATTTTGCCAAATAAGGCATGCTTACAAGCACTGCTGCCCGCCAAGTTTTAATTCTATTCTATTCTGTTTACAACAAAGTCTTGTATATTCAAGTCCTATTATATTCTGCTAAAGGTTTGGCGAGGCTATTCAAGTACATTCCTATTCCAACAAAATTACATAAATTCCTATTCTATTCCTATTCAAATTCTATTCATTAGCAATTAAAAACCGCGCGCTGAAAACTAGTGGATAAAGCGCGCTGTATAAATATAACTACATTTTCTTTCACAATTCCAATTTCCAGGTCCTTGAATTATAACTTGCTATTGACAATGATAATAAAATAACTGATATTTACCAAATTTACGAGTCACTTCCAGGCAGAAGAGAATTAAACGGACGTATAAATAATTACTTGTACTAAACAATTGGCAGTTAACTAAAGGTCTTCACGGATCGGATTCTGGTCTCATCCGTATCCGATCCTATCCGATCCGGTAAATTCCGGATTTCAAAAACACCCATCCTATCCGATCCGATAGAGTCGGATACCATTTTATAAGTATCCGTATCCGATCCGATAGAGTCGGATACCATTTTATAAGTATCCGTATCCGATCCGGAATGTTCGGATCGGATAAAAGTTTCGGTCCGGTCCGTCGGATACATTTACGGATGCATCTGATTCGATCCGCGGATATCCGAACCTTACTTCAAGAGACCTTAAAAAAAATGTATCTTATGTATTGGGCATGTTTCTAATTTTATCACATTCAAATCAATATGAAATTTTTTAAATTCCGGTGTATCGATAATTACCTCGTTAGATGCAAAACCAATTTTGCTTCCAAAAAACTGAAAACAAATAGATTACGCATTCAATATAATTGACACGGCTTTTCCTTGATTCTTTTGTCTTGAATATTTTTCCACCAACTCTTTCAGTTCATGTTGGAAATAAGTACTGAGTAAAATAATTAAAAATGTAACAACAAATTCACGAATAATTTGAACAATTGATGCCGGGCACGTTGCATGCGTGTATGGAGGACGAGAATTCTCATGAATGCATTAAAGTTTCAAATTAGAGGTGAGATTCGGGCTTCACTTCAGGCCCAAACCCGGAAGAAACCCAAACAAATACTCAATTAGCCCGACCCCGCCCGCCAACGGGCTAAATATTCGATATTCACCCCGGCCCGTTTTATGCACTTTACATTTTGTGAAACCCGATCTCCAAAATATTTTACAACCTGAACCCGCTAAAAACCTGATCTTTAAATAGTTTTAAAACCCGATTAAAATCCGGTTTTTTACTAACAATTGAATCCGCTGTGAAACCTTTATTTACATATTATATTTTATTTGCATACACTGTCCATTCCAATAAACGTGCACAAACGGAGCAAAACAGCTCTGAAGTTTTTTGAAGATTATGAACTGAAAAATAAATGCAGGCCCAAGCCCGATCTTAATCCGGTTTCATTGTTTTAGTACAGGCCGAACCCGGTCGGACCCCGACGTAAGTTCGTATTTGCAGCCCGAACCCGGCTAAAAACCCGGCCGGGTCGGGTTCGGGCCGGCCCGAATCTAATAGCCCGCTTCCTGGCCTCACCTCTATTTCAAATCCAAGAATCTCTCTACTATAAAATGCGTGACAATATGATAGCATTATTCCTCACGAGAAGGCTCGTCTAAAAGACGGATATACGCCGGATCATCCGAAAACACAGAACATGCTCATCCTATCCGGTCGGATGCATTCATTACTGCATCAAATCCTATCCGAAATAAATACACGGATTCAAATGATGCATCCGGTCCGCCATATGTTTGACGGATAGGATTAATTGTGTTTTCAATCCTATCCGAATCCGATCCGAATCCGTCCGGATCAATCCGATCCGATGAAGACCTTTACAGTTAACAGGCCTGAATTAATAAAGTAATGCCTACCCTCAAAATATATTTCTAGTTTTCAGGGTGGCGCCATCCCCTTAGTAAAAAAACTTGTCTGTACGTCCGCGCGTTTGTCCTTCCGCACGATATCTCAAAAACCGCTGCACCGATTTAAATGAATTTTATATTATAATTGTTTGAAAGAAATTCTGAAATTTAAAAACAAACTCAAAGTTCGTTATACTTCGCGGTAATAAACTGACGCCACCCTACTCGAAGCCTCAAATTATCGCGTATCGATGATTTTTACACATGCAATCAAAGGGCTTTAGTTAGTTTTTTTTGTTTATGACATTCTCAGATGCTCAGATTTGAATAAGAATTTCACTGTTTTTACTATTCAATTCTAATCTTGGCATCAGGTGCATATTCTATTCTATTCTAGTCTGGGAGTTTCAAAAATCGAGCTATTCAATTCTATTCAATTTATTTCTGTATAAATTTAGGCAATTCTATTCAAATTACTATTTTCCTATTCAAGTCGGAATAGAATAGGGCAGCAGTGCTTACAAGCCAGAGCGATAAGACACATGTTTCCATTTTTGTTGAACCATGGCGCGACACTTCTGAAACAGCACCGGAATCGAATCGGGACGCAAGAGCAATTCCACTTTCCGATTATATAAATTATAAGACATTTTTGTACCGATGCTCTGAACCGTCCCGGTTCCAATATCATCAACAACTGGACAAACGCTCATGTTCCGGTTTTGTGCCGATTCAATGACGAAACCAAGAATAATGTCCCGAAATTGTTCCGTTCTGTTACCGAACACGGAATTTCGGAAACCCGAAGGAAGCTCTACTTCTAATGTTACTCACAACAAGCACGATACAATCAGCATGGGGATATATGTACATGATACGATATAAATAATAAATTTTATTTGAGATGAGGTGGAAAAACATACGCTTTGACATGGATTGAACTGAGTCGATCATCATTGAACTCTCAAAGACAAAAATAATGCTCTTGATTCCGGTGCAGATTTCGTAATGTAACAACAACTCTGACATAATCATACACGTCTGTGCACAGTTCACCTTCAATTGATAGGAGTGTTGAGGGTGAGGGAGAAAGAAACGTTAGAATTTCATTAAGTGCAGAGAGAGGTCATCATTATCAATTGCCTAAATTGGAACTAGTTGAAAATTAACATGAGCAAATGCATTATTGCTTTACAGAGGAATTCAATTTAATTTTATTGTAATACCATCCCATTTACTGAACTGTGAGTAATTAGTTCACAATTGACATTTGCAACCTTATTTAAGTTATTGCCGATTTTTTTGAACGGTGCTAATAAGTGAGTAAATTGCTTTTATGGTCGGGCGGGTTCGGGCTGCCCATTTGCGGGCAAGACTCGGGTTGGGTTGGGAAATGACCTGCGGGCCACGCCCTTAAAAGTGAGTCAACGATTGGAATTGTTCAGTACTTTTGTCGGCGTACTTAAGTAAGGCGTGCTTGCTGTTTTGTGCATTGAATGTATGTTCTCATGTAGCATAGCCACATATAACCATACGTAAGGGCATTAACGGGTAATTTATTATAGAAAATAATAGCGCCAACATTTTCTTATCTTCTGATATTAGTAGTAATATATATAGCTTGCACAAATAATTATAAATAACGATAGCGCCTGCGTCCCCAGAGTGTTCGTATGTAATTAGTAGATCGTTTTACCTTTCTGATTTAAATCGCTCACTCACTCCTCAAACAAAACCTAATTCATGTTGAGCTGAACAAGACCTGAAAGGTTTTTGGCACCTAACATATTTAATATATTAATATATTTGGACCTCTGTTAGACCATATAGATAAATATGTGTGCAATTTCCTTTGGCCTAAATATGTAAATAAGCATGCCATGCATTTTTGTTTGCCTATATTATAACATGTTTAATGTGTTAAAATGCTAAAATATATAATACAATGTAGGCAGTAAAACATAACTCTGCACTTACTCCATACCACAAAGCTAGCGTTCTAAAATAGGCTTATATTAAATTTAATACGTTCAGGCTTATGTGGGATTCCGGGAACCTATACATTTTAAAATGATGACAACGATTGACAACACATTAAACTTTTTATTTACGCGTCAACAATAATACCAAATATATTATATATATATAAATTTGTGTCACCAACAAACTGTGTATGTAAGCAACAAATTATGCTTCCACAATAACGCTGTACTCCACCGCTCCTTGGATGGAGTTGTAGCGCATCTCCATGCGACCTTTACTCTTTAGTAATTGTTTCCTTTCTCCTTTATGATTAACGAAGATATTCAAAATCTTCTTAAACAAAAGAACATCGAGTATTCGAAGTTCTTTAGCCAGTCGAGAATTTGGGACCAATTTATATGCCACTAGGTAAAGTAATACAATACAGCAGACGAAAACTCCGATGGCTGTAAGAGCTGACGTAATCAGCAAGAAAATGTTCAGGTTCTGTGCTCCTACTGATGACTGTTCTGCTTTCAGCTTGACCATTTTCTCAATCGTTTTAATCAATCTGAGTCACAACATGAAGTAATAGCATTTATAAAGGAATGCAAAGTACAGGACGATAATAAATAGTACACGGAAAAATTTTAAAATGTTTACTCTTCAGAATAAAAGGTATAGTTGAAGGCCATTCCACTTGTGAAGTTGAAAGTCCTAAATGTAAGTAAGTATTTTCTGTCAGATGGCAAGTCCCCGTTCTTTCAGTTAAAACACGATTCAATTGCTTGAGAAGGGGAAGTGGGAGCTTACAATTAGGTTAAGGAATTTAAATATTTAATAAGCTGATAGGAGAAAAAATATCGAAATTGAATTTTTTCTTTAGGTTTTCAGCAATAAATAATTATTAGGAACTATTTTCTACTCTAAAGTTACTACTGGTAACTTCTTTTTCACTTTTTTTGTTAAGAATAAGATTTGAAATAGTATTTTTTTGTATTATAAAATTAACGGTTTTAAAAAACGGTTGTTGGGATGAAATTTAAAAAAAATGTATTTGACCTTGCCGGGATATCCGAGCTCTGAGAAACAATCTGCTATGAACGTTCATTATATAACTAGTCTAGTCTAGTCTTTCTAAACCTCGCGAATCGCTAGTCTATTCTAGTCTATTCATTTCGCTCCGCTTTAACCACTAGTCTAGTCTATTCCCTATTTTCCTAGTCAAGTCGGACTAGACTAGGGCACCAGTGGCCAGTAATATAGAGATCACATGTACCTGCTTTGTTTTGGTGTAATTCACGCAATTATACAGTTTCCGTGAAAGGCCGAAGTCCGTTATTTTGACAATGGTATTGTCAAAAACCAGTACATTTCTCGTAGCCAGGTCTCCGTGAATTACCTTTAATTTGTTAAATTGACATTAATCCAAGCTTATCTTCAAGTCAAGTGTGTAAAGACAAACGGTTACCTTTTTTTGGGACAAGAACTCCATTCCGTTTGCAATTTGCATACAAAAACTGCTCAAGACTGATGGCTGTATTGTTGAGCTGGTGTCACTCCTGCGTCAAAATGTATATTTTGAAATGTCGTTAAAGTTATTGTTACGCACGGCTAGTACATATATATGTATATACATAGGAGAGAGAGAGCATGGGAAGATGCTCTCCATAATTGTAGAGGAATGTGCCACATGAACAAAATGTTATTATCGTTGTATGTACATATGTAATAGAACACATATGAGGATTGAACCTGCCGTTCAATCCTCAGTTCTTATTAGGCTCACAATTAGTAAACTCTTTAATTAAAATTATAACCCTCTCTTACTTTATTATTTGATCACGTACACTCTCACACCAAGCTTGAGTCCCCAACACCCCTATCCCCAACATTAGCGTACATACGTACAGTATCTCACACTCATACACAATCATCCCTTAATCATCCCTCATCCCCATTCCCCAACATAACATGGTGGAGGTGGGGTTTCCGAACTTTCTATCAGTTCGGCCGTATCATAATCTACGTTATTTATAATTACAAAGTGCCAGAATGTCAAAATGACAACAAAGCAATCAGTTTACCAAGTCTATCCAATTCAGGAAGACCAGTTACCCGAACTCATCCGGACACTCATTTTTGATTTTGAAGCACGATTTGTGAAACAACTCGGACATAATGAGTCACCCATTCAGGCTTTAGAAGCATACTTCGACAGATACAGTGAGTTCGACGAAATTCTTCAGGACTACCGAGACATAGTCACACAATCCAATATAACACGCTCTTACTCAGGATTACGTGAGTGGATTCTAACATACTACGATACGTTTGGTGTGGCAGACGAGATAATAAGTGACACAGCCAGTGATAGCGATTTAATAGATCTCTAAAAACTTAGAACTTGTACTCAAGCCAATGTCAGTCAATATAAAATTACTGCGATGTGTAATACACACTACATGCAGTTTCAGAATCAACGACAGTACCCGCCGCGAAATCCCAGAAATTTCCAACAAAATTATCCAGCTTTAAACTGGAACAGGAACGCGGACCAGGCCCCCCCGCGCAACCTGCCTATGCTCATGGGGCCATCACCAAATCAAGCCCAAATACAGGAATACGACAGCAACAATTAAACCAATCCACCCACAAGACAGCTTATATCCCCTCCATCACAATTATAGAAGACCAAAATGCATGCTACATCAACTCCGTTACATGTTCCTTAAAAATTTACGTTACAATTGGAAACCACAAAACTACATGTCTCATAGACACAGGAGCGGCAGCTAGCCTCATAAGTCCAACTTTAGTACCAGGCAACTCACAAATGTTGCCATGTACAACCACACTTATAGACGCATCCGGAAATCGAATGCAGAACGCCGGAATGGCTCTCATTAAAATTACAATCAATAAATGCACCTTTTTACATCCTTTTATATTAGCACCAGGCTTGGCCCTGAAGGCAATCATCGGAACAGATTTTTTGTACTCAAAAGGTGGATTTACCATCAACACGGATAAAAATTATATTTACAATAAGTTTATGGGCTATGTCGAGATGATTTACAAGTTCATCGAACCAACCGAGGACATTAGAAAAATATGTGATTTCCCAATTTCACTCAAGAATGTTGAAACACAAACAGAATCTCAAACCTCGGCAAATACCAAATCAAATCAATCTTCTATCTTTCAAATACATGTAGCACCAAAGGATGTCAAGCCAACGGAATCTGCAATATCAACAGATTACGAAAATCTTTCAGATGCATCATCAGAAATGTTTATCCCTGCATCCACTAATCCTACTCGTAAGAAAATTAATAAACGATTACCATATCACAAACCCGTGCCGACTATGGCAAAACACATTAAAGTAAGCAATTCCGTTGTAGCCAGGAACGAGGCAAACCCAAATTATTTCAAAGTATGTGCCGACTCCCCCAAAATAGTTCTCAGAATCAATGGAGTGCACAAAATTCCTCCACGCTCACATTCCTATATTTCAGTAACGTCAGAAAATAAGTTTGCCACGTTAGCATATTTTGAGGCACACGAAGCTATGCATCAACAATATGGTCTATTACTACCTCACTGCATCACCAACCCTGAATCAACAAAAATGCTGGTAACGAATCCCAGGAACACCGATGTAATTTTACCCAACGGTTTAGGCATTGGAACTATAGAGCAACTTCAAGAAACAGAAGTAGTTGCATCATCATGTGGAATTAATGAAATTAACTGCAACTCCGCGCAAACAGATGAACAAATTAAAACTATTAAAATCAACCCTCTCCTCCAGAGTGAGGACAAGGCAAAATTACGACAGCTACTAACGGAATTTAGATCATCTTTTGCATTTGCACCCAATGAAATAGGTGAATGTACCGTACTACCATTTAAGGTCGACACAGAAGCAGGGAAAATAGTGAGTCACAGACCTTACCGAACTGCAGCAGCCCAGGACAAACTAATAAATGATGAGGTAAAACAAATGCTACAAAATGATATAATTGAGCCTTCCACGTCACCCTACACCTCTCCGGTAATAGTAGTCATGAAGAAGCCTAATGACCAGGGAATCCGGAAAGCCAGAGTTGTGGTAGACCTGAGATCCCTAAACAAAATAACTAAAGTTCAGCACTGGCCCTTGCCACACATAGATGAAATTCTGAAATGGGGAATTTTGTATGGCCATACGGGAGGGGTGAAAATTTATCGTTCCTTTTACATTTTGTGTACAGTTTTATCATGTTTATATTTGAATAAGTGAAACAGATATAGATATGTATATAATGTGTAATGCTTAACTAGACATTTGGAAATATTATCATAGAACAAGACAGTGAATTAATCTAAAGTAATCATTATAATTAATAAGTGGTATTCAATATATTTTCAGAATTTGGTGTCTGGATGGACGTATGTGGAGCCCGCAACGCTCATCGTGATAATATATCCGACTCATCGTGTTTCTTGTCGGCAACGCAGGAGCTCCACTGCATGTCTTATTGTAAGCAACTAAAGTAACTCAAATAAATAAATAAATATTAGCACCCCTTTCAAATCATTAAAAAAAACTGATTATAATGTACATGTTTTAAAGGTATTTGCAAATTATAAGTCAACAGGAAGAAAACAATCGAAGCCAACTATACGAAGACAGCAGAAGATAGAAGACCTCAAAGAGTTTTTAGTTGTAAACTGGTCCAATGTGAACTGGTAGGATAGGGCATACAGGGTGTGGGTTGGCCTTGTCACCCAACGCCACATCCAGGTCAATTGGGCGCGTAGATGTGACTTATTAGTGGGGAAGTTATTTCAACCACTTTAATATTTTCTAAATTATATCAGAATAGTTCACAAAGTAAGTCAGAGTCACACAGGGGAATTGACCGAGGCTGCCTCATTCAGAAATGAGTCAGAAATATTAATCTTAAGTAACAACAGAATAGGAAAACAAATTTTCAACAGATTTGATGTGTGCCCTTGTGGATCGCCTGAACTCGGAGTCCACTCTAGTCTCAAGATCGGATCCAAGAAATTTCTGGGTTTCTTCTTCTAACATTTGTTGTTGAGTTCTTCTAGTTCTTCTAGTAGGTAGGACTATTTCCTTTGGTTGTGTCAGTAAGGCATCTCGATAGGATTGTGGATGTGATTTGTCAACTTGGAACTGCTGTGGTTGTGCTAGAACTGTAGGAGTCTTATCCGCGGTTATGGAAACGGGAATTGGTTGTAACTGGGTATCCTTCATTGGGAATGGAGAGGTAAATGTCTGAGGAATTTCAGGTTCTAGGTACGGCATTTCTGTATCCTCTGGCAAGTCTGTATTTTCAGGTTCGAATATCTCTGTATCATGGTGTTGTAGTATTGCTGGATTTAGTGGTTCCGTTAAAAATGTTTTTTCCGTAGAACACGAAAGTCGTTGATAGTAGGGCTTCAACCTACTCACATGGATTGTATAAGTCCGTAGTTGGTCTCCTTCCCTAGCACGAATGGTATAGTTAACTGGAGAATTTTTTTCAATAACTGCAAATGGTCCTTTGTACCTGGGGAGTAGTTTCGTACTTACTCCTGCCTGTATAGTTCTAGATTCTATTAGCACTAAATCTCCGATGTTGAATTCCACTATCCTCTTAGATAGGTTTACCCTGGCGGCGTATTTAGATCGTTGAATCTCGATGATGTCTTTAGCTTTCTTCCAATTTCTGGCGATGGTCTCGACAGTTCTGTCTTGTATATTCGTTAGTGGCATTGTATTTGTTATGGGATCTCGTGCATTGTACCCATGCAAAAGAAAAAATGGTGTGTAACCGTGTGAGGTTTGTATTGTTGTATTGATCCCATATACAAGAGATGGTATAGCTTTGGTCCAATCTCCTCTTGTATCTTGTTGGTACATTGCTATGGCATCACCCAACGTTTGGTGCGCTCTTTCTATAGCCCCTTGGGTCTGTGGTCGAAATGCTGTGTAGTATGCCATTTCGAAGGCAAATACGTGGGATAATTCTTGGATTACTTGATTTTTGAACTCGGTTCCTAGATCCGATTGTATTATCGCTGGCATTGAGTAATTAGCCATGATTTTGTTGATGATGAAATTAGCTATCGTTTTAGCATCATTTTGTAGAACTACTTCTGCTATCAGGTATTTTGTTAAGTAACATATAGCAGTGATTATATATCGCGGTCGTCCTTCAGGATTTGTAAGTGGTCCTTGCACGTCAATCTGAATCCTCTGAAAAGGTTGTGTAGGTACTGGGATAAACTGAAATTCTCCAGCTTCCTTCTGTCGAGGTGCCTTTCGTTGTTGGCAGATTTCACATGTACGTATGTAATTTCGGATGTCTCTCAGCATTGTGCTCCAGTGGAAGTTGGCCTGAATTTTGTTCAGGGTTTTCGTGTATCCAAAGTGAGCGAATTCGTTGTGGTGTTGTTTCAATATGTCTGTAACCAATGACCTTGGTATAACTATACTTACAGTAGTCCCTGGAAATTTCGTGAAACGGCACAGTATGCCATTTTGTGTGCAGTAGGATTTTCTAAGTTGAGCCGCAGTTGGTAGGCTATTAATGATTTCCTTCAGTTCGGGGTCTTTATCTTGTTCTTCGCGAAATCTATTATTGCTGATGGCATTTATGGCGAGATTTGCTTCTTCATCAGTCTCGTCAAATTTGGGATCTTCGAATGGATTACGTGATAAACAATCGGCTACAAAGTGGGTTTTTCCTTTTACGTATTCGATGGTTATTTCATACTCCATTAGAAGAAGGTTCATCCGCTGGAGCTTAGGTGAAATATCATCTCTGGTTTTCATTAAGTAGCAGAGTGAATGATGATCGGTTCTGACCGTAAATGGAATTCCCAGAAGGTACTCGCGGAGTTTCTGAACTCCCCAGGTGATTGCCATGAGTTCTAACAGTCTTATGTGATAATTCTTCTCTTGTTTGTTGAGCCTTCTGCTTATATAAATAACTGGATGTTCTTTTCCATCATCTCCCACCTGTGCTAAATAGGCTCCAATCCCGTATGTGCTGGCATCTGCATATAGGTATGTTGTTCTTGAAGGATCATAGTGAGCTAGTGTAGGTTGGGTTGTTAATTGATTTTTGAGGAAGTCGAAGCTATGTTGACATTCTGTTGTCCACTTGAATATGGTATCTTTCTTTGTTAGGTCAATTATGGGAGCGGCAATCATACTATAATTTTTTATAAACTTGCGAAAAAATCCTGTCATGCCTAGGAATGATTGAGCTCCTTGTACTGTAGTAGGAGGTTGCATTTTAGTCATTGCTACGAGGTTGTCCGGATGGGGTTGGATTCCATCTGCGGTTACCGTGTAACCTAATAAGCTGATTTTCTCGAAAGCGAATGAGCATTTACCCGGCTGGAACTTCATGTTGTATTGTTGAAAGCGTGTGAATAGTTTCCGTAGTTTATCTAGATGTTCATCTATAGTTTTTGACATGATCAATATGTCATCCACGTAAGCTAGTGCTGTCTCATACTTGAGATCACTTAAAATTAAATCTATAACCCTGCAAAAATGGGAGGGTGCACAAACGGCACCGAAAGGCATCCTCTTGAACTGGTATTGTCCTTCCCTTGTTATGAATGATAACTTCTCTCTGGACTCTGGTTCTACCGGTATCTGGTGGAACCCACTAAATAAGTCTAATGTGGAAAAATATTTGTGTCCTCTGAGTCTTCGTAGGATTTCATCTATGTGTGGCAAGGGCCAGTGCTGAACTTTAGTTATTTTGTTTAGGGATCTCAGGTCTACCACAACTCTGGCTTTCCGGATTCCCTGGTCATTAGGCTTCTTCATGACTACTATTACCGGAGAGGTGTAGGGTGACGTGGAAGGCTCAATTATATCATTTTGTAGCATTTGTTTTACCTCATCATTTATTAGTTTGTCCTGGGCTGCTGCAGTTCGGTAAGGTCTGTGACTCACTATTTTCCCTGCTTCTGTGTCGACCTTAAATGGTAGTACGGTACATTCACCTATTTCATTGGGTGCAAATGCAAAAGATGATCTAAATTCCGTTAGTAGCTGTCGTAATTTTGCCTTGTCCTCACTCTGGAGGAGAGGGTTGATTTTAATAGTTTTAATTTGTTCATCTGTTTGCGCGGAGTTGCAGTTAATTTCATTAATTCCACATGATGATGCAACTACTTCTGTTTCTTGAAGTTGCTCTATAGTTCCAATGCCTAAACCGTTGGGTAAAATTACATCGGTGTTCCTGGGATTCGTTACCAGCATTTTTGTTGATTCAGGGTTGGTGATGCAGTGAGGTAGTAATAGACCATATTGTTGATGCATAGCTTCGTGTGCCTCAAAATATGCTAACGTGGCAAACTTATTTTCTGACGTTACTGAAATATAGGAATGTGAGCGTGGAGGAATTTTGTGCACTCCATTGATTCTGAGAACTATTTTGGGGGAGTCGGCACATACTTTGAAATAATTTGGGTTTGCCTCGTTCCTGGCTACAACGGAATTGCTTACTTTAATGTGTTTTGCCATAGTCGGCACGGGTTTGTGATATGGTAATCGTTTATTAATTTTCTTACGAGTAGGATTAGTGGATGCAGGGATAAACATTTCTGATGATGCATCTGAAAGATTTTCGTAATCTGTTGATATTGCAGATTCCGTTGGCTTGACATCCTTTGGTGCTACATGTATTTGAAAGATAGAAGATTGATTTGATTTGGTATTTGCCGAGGTTTGAGATTCTGTTTGTGTTTCAACATTCTTGAGTGAAATTGGGAAATCACATATTTTTCTAATGTCCTCGGTTGGTTCGATGAACTTGTAAATCATCTCGACATAGCCCATAAACTTATTG
Source organism: Allacma fusca (assembly GCA_947179485.1). Classification (NCBI taxonomy): domain Eukaryota; kingdom Metazoa; phylum Arthropoda; class Collembola; order Symphypleona; family Sminthuridae; genus Allacma; species Allacma fusca. The sequence continues at coordinate 61,455,662 of OX359246.1, forward strand.
TAAATATAATTTTTATCCGTGTTGATGGTAAATCCACCTTTTGAGTACAAAACATCTGTTCCGATGATTGCCTTCAGGGCCAAGCCTGGTGCTAATATAAAAGGATGTAAAAAGGTGCATTTATTGATTGTAATTTTAATGAGAGCCATTCCGGCGTTCTGCATTCGATTTCCGGATGCGTCTATAAGTGTGGTTGTACATGGCAACATTTGTGAGTTGCCTGGTACTAAAGTTGGACTTATGAGGCTAGCTGCCGCTCCTGTGTCTATGAGACATGTAGTTTTGTAGTTTCCAATTGTAACGTAAATTTTTAAGGAACATGTAACGGAGTTGATGTAGCATGCATTTTGGTCTTCTATAATTGTGATGGAGGGGATATAAGATGTCTTGTGGGTGGATTGGTTTAATTGTTGCTGTCGTATTCCTGTATTTGGGCTTGATTTGGTGATGGCCCCATGAGCATAGGCAGGTTGCGCGGGGGGCCTGGTCCGCGTTCCTGTTCCAGTTTAAAGCTGGATAATTTTGTTGAAAATTTCTGGGATTTCGCGGCGGGTACTGTCGTTGATTCTGAAACTGCATGTAGTGTCCTGGCATCGGTTGTCTGCATCTTGCTGCTTCATGTCCTTGCCTCTGGCATCGCTGACATGTATTGAATTGTCTTGCCTGTTCCCGGCAATCTTTTGCCCTATGTCCGGGTTTTTTGCAGAAGTAGCAGTTGCCAAAAAATCTTCTTTCTTCGATACATTCCGGGGTGTGTTGCTGATACTGTCCGGGATTACCGTGTTGTTGAAAGGTGACTCTCTTTTGCGGTCTGGGACTAAATCCCTGTTGGTTCATGGCCATTACCGGTGCCTGATTTTGTTGGGTGAACACTTCCATTAATTTATCCAATTTTTTAGACAGTTGGTAGACTTCTTGGTCCACTGCGGCTATCGCCGTCGGTTGTTGTCGTCTGGCTGACCTTTCCTCATAGATCTGTAGAGCATTGAGGAGACCCCTAAAAGTCGTGATCTCTTCTTGATAGTTCCGTAGAAAGTTGAATGCTTGATCATCAAGTCTTCCCTTGATATGTATGACTGCTTGGTCCTCAGGCAGATTTTTCCACTCTTCCTTTGCTGCTGCCTTAACTCTCAGTGCGAATAGACTTGGTTTTTCATTGGGTAGCTGGCACATTGATAGTGCGTCGAGGAGTTTACCCTGGGTATCTGGAATATCCCTCGGCATCTCCTTTACTACTGTGTCCTGAAACTGCTTATATGTTTGGTAATGGTTTCCTGGCACACTGTTATAGTGTTTTATATAGTCGGATGCTGTTTGAGCTACTCTGTGCTACAAGAGTACCTTAACCATATCCCAGGCAATTTGTACTGCAGATATTTACCCCATTTCAATTGGCTGTGCCGACTGTGCTAGTATTTCTGGTGACAAATTGGCGTACCTCCCCAAGTGATTTCTCAAAAATCCATTTAGATCACCGTGGGGACTGAATTCAATTACTGCAAGGCACGTTCCTGATTGGGGTACAAAACGTAGGTATTTCCATTATTTGGTCACAAGATTTATTTATACAAAGTATATTAATGTCTTGTATAACATTAAATATTGTTACAAGCAGATATGTGTAACCTCCTGTAGCATTCCCATAAGTGACGTCCCGTGATGACCCTGTGACGTCACAACAGTATCCCCTCATGATATATTTCAGAAATACATGTTTATTACTTGTTCAAGGCAAAACCGACGGCGCAAATGTGTTTCATATAATACCAGGAGCTTAAATTAATTTTTAGGGTCCATTCGGGTAACAGGATACCAGGCCTTGGTTAGCATGGTTAAATGACGATTAATGCCGTTTGTGTTGGCCAATTAGAACCAAACAAAATGCAAATCCACTTAAGGCTTATATTACGTGGTTTTACTGTTAACTTAAATATCCGGATGGTACTGTAACCGGGTAATACAATGCCCGATATTTATAAATATTATAGTAACACGGATTTTTACCTGTGCTGGGTATTATAATACCTGGGTGCAATGCCCGGATGTCATTAATACGAAGATAATCTGACGCCCAACAAGCATTAAAACATATTGCAGCATTGCTAAAAATTAATTGAAGCTCCTGGTATTATATGAAACACATTTACACCGTCGGGTTTGCCTTACAAGTAATAAACAAGTATATTTGAAATATAGCCTGAGGGGACACTGTTCCGACGTCACAGGGTCATCACGGGACGTCACTTATGGGAATCCTACAGGAGGTTACACATTCCTGGTTACAAGGTAGTTGTACTCACTTTCCCTTATTTTGTCCACTACAGCACCGTGGAATTTAACAATGTTTCCGTGAGCCCCAATGTAAGCCATCACTTTTATCTCCTTCAAGAATGCCTTGAAATATTCCACATCCGTATTTTTCTGACATGATTTTACAGCAACGGGCTGATTATCAAATATGCCTTTATGAACAATGCCGTATTCGCCTCTACCTAAAACTTCATTTTCTGTCAACAACAGAATACATAAAAATAGTAATTTACTATCTGGTTTCCAGGAAAAGCCAAAAAGTAATAAATTAAAGTTTATTAGTAATGGACTTTTGTAGCCCGATCTGGTATCTTTCAGTTTTTATATCGCTGCTCATTATCACCATAGCACCATTAAATGCCAAGCTCTCAATGGGAGTTTCTCCATCCTTACTTGGATCTTCTGGTGTTGTCCCATTGTGAAATTCGTCAATTTCTGCCTCTGTGAGATTTCTTATTAGTGTCTGGGTAAAAATAATTCTTTATAAGTACAATATCAAAACCGCAGGTTACTAAATTTAGTTCCCAATAATTTAATTAATAGAGCATTTTTCTGCAACATAACAAAATTCTCTTCCGAAATAACACGGAAATAATAGAATTTCACTTTCGTTAATTGTGAAAATAATACTTTGTATTTTTCCTTATTAGCAAGAAAGAAATACAGCCGGAACAAGAATGAAGTAATAGATTTACATACGAAAGGACGTGAAAAATACACATACCTTTGATTTCTCATACTTTCTCCATAAAACTAAAATGAATGTAACCATTAGGAGGAAAACAACCAGAGCCAAAGAACTTCCGATAGTAATATACACATGAAGCGTGGAGTCTAAAATTAGGAATAGTTTTTAAATCCCGCTGTCAGTATTTTTTCAAGCTCAAATTACTTACCGAATTGGAATCAGTACATAGTAAAATTACTTACTTTCGCTTACTCCAGATTCTGACGTCGAATTGACTATAATTTCGGCGCTGCTCCAGTTTCTGGAGCTAGCCCAAGGAGCGTGGCAAGTTATTTTGGCAACATTTTTGGTTTGAACTACAAATAATTGCCATGACCTGGACAGCTTTTCTAGGACATCTTCTTCTTTGGACAATTCCGTTACATGCGCATCTTTACCCAGGTCCCCAATTTGTACTGTAAATCCAATATTTTGGTTAAACTGAGGCAAATGCAAGCAAAAGCACCTCATAGATAAAATATTAGTAAAAGCATAGAACTACATACAAGAAATATTCAACAATGCTTAAAATTATAACCTTATAACTATAATATATTCATTTTGGATTGATGCTCAACACTAAAGAAATCTTTCTGAATCATAAAATAAAAGCAAGACTGTGCTTATAATTAGTGCCCCTCATGGGTACAGGTACTACCCGGGTATTTGGGTACAGGTACAGGTAAAGGTAAATACTGGGTAATATTTTTTGTACCCAAACAGAATGGGTAAATTCTGGGTACAAGCCAATTTTACCTAAATATTGGGCACATTTACGGGTAAAGGTACAGGTACATAGAAAACATGAAACGGTTTTTACCTGACAGGAACAGGTACAGCTCCAAAAGTACCTGTACCCGTTCAGAAAATACCTGATTCATACAAGGTACTTTTTTATTATCTGCTTGCGTCCCCTATTGCATAAAACTGAATTAAAGTTTTTTTTTCCATGACATTCTCGTGCCACTCCATTCAACAGTCTTCCACTGCATGCTCGTTTCCGTGTCATGAAATGAGATTCCATATAAATGTGTTCTAGCATTCCACCGACAGACGATTCCATAGGAGATACCATTAGAAAATGCTTCTAATTCTGTCTAAAAGCATGGATAAAGATCAAATGTGCAGAGTTCAGAAGTACTAAAATGACATGGAAATGGATACAAGATTGATGGCTGGAAGCTCAAGTAGTTAATTATTTTAGCTGTATTCAATTTTTTGAAAAACATGATGTAATAGATTAAAGGGGAATAAATTGGAGCACATTATTAGAATAATTTTTTTAAACTAAATTCGCATCATCATAAAAAGTACCCGGGTAGGTAAAACAAAGTACCTGGGTAAAGGTAAAAATTCGGGTACTTTTTGGGTACAGGTAATTTTCAGGAACAGGTAAAAGTTAAAAAAAAAGGTTTGGGTACAGGTACCTTCATTCACGTATTAGGTACTTCAAAGAAGGTACAGGTAAAGGTACAATATTCTGAAGTACCCATATTTGGGTACAGGTACAGGTACAGGTACCACGTTTTAGTACCCATGAGGTGCACTACTTTTAATTTTTACATATAATTTTACACTACATTTATTACCTTATTTTAAAATATTCTTATTCTCTCTTTCTTTATCCTGGCGGACCAGAACAAATCCATACAAGCTTTTAACCATACCAAAAGAACATTTAATAATGTAACAAAACAAATTGAAAATGGGTTAGTTGAAAATGTGAAGACCAAATCGACTTTTGAATAAATCAATGATTATAAGTTGAGCCCTTCAAGATGGAACTGAAATAATTATGTATTTACTTCCATCGCGAAATCACAATAAACGTCCTAAAAATAGATTTTCTGAAATCTGATTATGTAGTCATGTTATTTAATGTTTCATTGTTAGGGTTTCTAGAAATAATGATTATTTACTTTAATACTTAAAATAAACCGGATTTTAAAACCTCCTCATATTTCTGCATACCACAAAATAGAATCAAAAATCTCAATGACAATCATTTCCAAATTTGTTCCTTTGCTTACCAATTAGAGAAGGCTTGTCACCAGAGTACGTAATCTCAAAGTAAATAGCAGGTAAAAGGACAAATGTTGAAATCTCGCAGGTAAATCTTTGTAACACATCAGTTCCAACTTCTGAAACATTGTTCTGGATAGTAATTACGCTGTTGTTTGGGAACCCCTTAGAAAAAAGGTCTGAAAATGACAACAGATTTTTAGATCACGTTCGGAATCATCGCATTGCAAATTTAAAAGCCATCACGTTTTCTTCTACTAACAAATGTCACCGTCCAGGCCTGTAAACACGTAGTCCGTTATGCTGATATATCCAGTGGTGTTATAATTCTCCTCAGCATTGAGGATCATTGAGGTGCAATGCACGTAGCCATGCATGGCTATGGGCAAATGATTGTACTCTGAAACAAGACAATTTATTAACAGCCTGGTATAAAAGGATTAACGGCAAAATTAAACTGTAGGTCTTTTATTTTATCTTGAGATCATATGTTAAGGATCCATGTTAAAATTCTTGGTTCTCTAAGAAAACTTTAAACAAATAAATTTTTAATTTATCTCGTAACCAGGTTGCACATGTAAGTTCTCCTCATAAATACACAAGCTCAATAAACTACGTTGTAATTATTAACTATAATGAGTTTTAATTGTACCCGATAGTGCGATTGTACAAATGGAAGATTTTAACATCCTCGGTGATTGAGTCATCAAAAAAATCGACCTAAACATTTTTTAGACTGCAGTCAAATGCCAGTATTATAATAAATAATGAACGGATTAAAACAGTAAATGTACTAGTATAATGTTGCTATATCTATGAATATTGTATACAACAAAGATGCTAAACTGATTTTGCCTATCCTACATCCTACCTATACATTGAGTTTATGAGGGACCTTCCTTCTCCCCTATTTGTGCGATTGTAGAGCCTATATCCTTCCCTACAAGTAGGCATTTGCGGCTGCCTACATTTCTGCCTATATAGAGGTACGGAAAATGTTATCCCCTTCCTACATGTGACCCTATACTGCAGAATTAAATTATATTTTTATTGAAATTCACAAATTACATTTTGCTGTTTTATTTTAGCAAATTTATTTTGGACATATAACATTAGTTTAGACAAAATTTAGGTCATCCCTCATATGAAACAACTATTCAGCAAACACTCGCAATTGTTTGTTACTATGTATCATATATTTAAACATACTGATTTTGAGTACTTCTTCAAAATTAATGTTACTCATGCATTGTGTGAAACCTCGTATTGATCAGGCCTATTGCACGTTACTGTAAGCCATAGTGCAATCACTGCAATCACATACAATATATGTACTTATGTTATGTATGGATATTATTTTAAATGGGAAATCTCACATGTACCTGCAGTAGCCTGATATTCCAACGTTTAAAAATCTTTATGGTTTTCATTGAGATAGGACTTATATAATGTGACAATAGTTATGTACATATAATTATACATCCTATATATTTGCCTTCATACAAGCGTGTTCTCGTGCTGCCTACATATTTACCTATATGACAGCGTGTATGCAGGCGTGCATTTCCTATTTATAGGCAATTTTTCTGCAAAAACCAATGCATCCTATTTTGCCTATAATTTTTTCTGAAAATAGCTCGCACCCTACAAATAGGCCTACAAGTAGGCCTACATGTAGGATAGGCTAGCATCTTTGGTATACAAGCCCAATAAATGTTAGCATTTTCAAATAAGGTGGAGTATCATATTAAGGAGTGGATGATGAGGAAGAAGTTTCGATTCAGCTTTGGATAGAACTCTCTAGTGAAAGATTTTGTTCATACTAGAATAATTCTAGTATGAACAAAATCTTATATATATTATATTATGTCATAAAATAATTATTATTGATTTCTATTCCAGTGACTGAGTCCACAGTTTTTTAAATTTTGAAAAACATATACTTAACTTTAAATACATTTGGAAATGGGATCAGCTATAATAATTATTATTCCAATAATAACAAAATGTAACAGAATTTGTTTTCAATACGCGATTATATTATACTTACCAAGAGCGGCATGGGGCTAAATTTAAGATCACATTCTGCCAGAGATCCGCATTTTCCAACGCGAATTTCTAATTCTAGGCTTTCAAAACCTTCATCTGGATCACAATGAATAGCCCTTTTACCACCCGTCTTACTACCGTAGTATAAATTTCCACTAATTTTCTGCTCTGAAATGTGACATAACTAAATATATTTAACTCTATGACATTATTTATTAGAGAATTATTTGCAATGCTTTGTACCACTCCGATACCTCGACTGATGGGATACATGAGATATTTAGATCCAAGTTGCGAGTAGCAGACATACTTTGACTGAAAGTCCCATGGCTCAGTTTGCCGGAATCCCAATCGGGGATCGTATACCTTCAATTTCACGAAGTTTAGCATACAAGTCCCCCATAATACATGTATGAACCCCTATATAGGAAATTCATTTTATGTACATTTAAAATATTATTGTTTACTTTACTTACGTAGCTGTCGCAACTACAGCCAGCATCCACCAAAATCTCGTAGTGCTTCAATTTCTTCGGTCCAAGATAAGGAACGTTGCAAGCACCCTCACTGGGTACTAGGGTTCCCGGGAGAACCACTGTTTTGTTAAGTTCAAGATCTTCATATAATGCTCGGCAAACAAATGTCATTTCACCCTCCAGAGTGCGCCCACCTTCAACCGCCCCATCAGCAATGGCGCCGTTTTCTTGGGGCATCCAACCGTAAATTGTGGTGGAATCATGCGTCAATATATGATATGAACGGTGGCCCATAATATGCACCTCTGTAGTTCCAGTCGAACAGAAACAACCTTGTAACCTATTTCCACTGTCATAAAATTTCCCAATCACCACTTCCCCCAGGGCTGTAGTAACTCGACAAATATAAGCCCATGCAACTCCAGGCTCATACCCAGCTCTCAAAGCCACTCCTTCACTGAACGTGTCTGACCAAAGCCCTTGTGATGTCCGGTAAGGCAGAAACGTTTGGTTCTCAGATGCACCGTTTGAAATAATACGGCTAACCTTGCACTGCAAAAATGTACAGAAATATTTATACAAAACTGTGACCTTCATATATCCAATTCGTGACGATCAGACATCCCGTTAGATAGAATTTATAGTCCCGACAACCCTTTCATTAACGAATACCTACGACTAATCGCTCCACGACAACCAAAATAGAAACTGGCCAAACGTGTCGTTAAAAATTTTCAAACGCTTTAGACCAGCATTTCGGGCTACAAATCTCTAAAATATAAAACGCGCGTGATGGGGCGATAATTTCAAAACTTCCCTCCCTCTCCTTCTCCTAAACGCGCTTTATAGATTCGCGAATACAAATTACCATAAAGATTTATATGGCTTAGCAAGTAGTAGCAAGGGCGGTGATACTGTCACGGGCTACATTTATAATACCATAAACGGTGGCTATCCATTTATATTAAAGAGAAGAGACATTTTCTTATTAGAGTATATGCTTCGCAAAAACAGTAACTTTAATAAGGCTTTCTTAATACTAGAATTTGACGATGAGGGGACATTTTTAAATCTTCACTCTCTACTAAACGCGCTTTATATGTTTGCGAGTACAAATTGCAAATTGTATATTTAAAGAAGTTCTGCAATGTTAGATTATAATCATACGGAGTTGTATTTCAGAAGTAAAGGTCATTTAAAAAATATTCTATTAGAAAAAAACTATTTCGGCAATGGAATTTTAATACCGGCGGATCAAGCCACTAGACTTCGTCGGTGTTGCTATTGTGAAATGGGGGTTATGCACCACCTTCCGTCCTGATCCACTATCGGATAACATCTATTGGTTTGCGATTGCGATTACCAATTACCTTAAAGGCTAACTACCCGGCTTATTTATTTTATATATTATTTATTATATATGAATTAGAGGGGACGGGACAAGAATTTTGTCCCCAACAGAAGCTCTAATATGAATGCATTTACAACTGGGGTGTATTTCTGAATCATGTGCTATACGACTGAACCAACAACCTATGAAGCCTTCTGAAGCCAGCAAAAGCTGGCTGTGCAGTGCTAGTCTTATATAATATGGAGTGAGTATGTTCATTTGAATTTTCGCCCCAAATCTACGAGCCAATAAGAAAGCTGCGTCTAATTTAAAATTTTAATTTAATTGTGCAAAAAATAAAAGAGCATATTGTTAAAAAAGAGCAAAAAATATAAAAACATCTGCGTGAATAAGTACAAAAAATAAAAAAGCATATTGTAAAAAAGCATAAAAAATAAAAGAGCATCCTCTCTACTAAATTCAAAGAGTGGACAGTCTTCGTCTGTTTTGGTGTAATGCGGATTTGAAATTTTACGCGCGCTAAAAATGAAATTATTAAAATTATTTTTTAAAAAATTCGAATAAATTATTGAAGAACTAGCAATCAAGCCATCCGCCGACGCGGATGGGATATTTTTTTAAAAAACGCGCGTAAATTTGAAACTCAAATCCATAATGTAAAAAGATTTTTAATAATTTCGAATTATTTTTAGCATCCTTCTTTTTCTATTGGAATGAAATTATAAATAATAATATAATGAAATAATATTAATTTTATTATTTTTTTAAATATTTTTTATTAAGAATTTTTAATATTCATTCAAAAAATAAAGCGCGCGTAAATTTGAATCTCAAATCCGTATTACACCAAGACGAAGACGAATACGAAGACGGTCCACTCTTTCAACTTAGTAGAGAGGATTATACAGTAGCAATGGCGGCGACATTGTCACGGACAGCCATTTACCACCATGACGGCACACTCTTTCAAATTAAAGGAAAGAATTTTTTTAAAATTAAAACATGAATTATTAAAGCCGGATACAGTAGCAACGGCGGCGAAATTGTCACGGGTAGCCATTCAGTACCAAGACGACCCACTCATTCAAATTAGTATTTCTAAACAAATTTAAAAAATAAACTATTAAAGCATTATACAGTAGCAAGGGCGGTGACATTGTCACGGTCAGCCGTCCCGGGGTCTTGCGACGTGAGACCTTTGGGCTTTCTTAATAATTACTATAATTTAACGTAAGCTTTGTTGTGACGATGAAAAATTCTCAAGGAAAAGATTGGAAACAGTTGTTATTTATGTATCGAAGCCAATGTTTTAACATGGTCAATTGTATGTTGCATTTTCATTGTAAATGACACTGCAGAAAGGTGAAGGAACCTACACAAGTAATTGTGTATTTAAAGAAGTTGTGTAATAGATTATAGTCATGCGAAATTGTATTTCAGAATCAAACATGATAAAAAAAATATTTGAGGATAACTTCTACACCCTTTGACCAAATCCTAATATTAAGGGCTTAAAGTCAATGACAGAATTTGTACAACCTCCAATGTTTAACGTACATCTTCAGCATGTATAGTTTACGAGATCTGAAGCTGTTTATACCCAAGTTTTCCATTGAGTCTACGGAATTGCCTATCCTAATACATTGCAGTTTTTTTAAAGGTCTTCCCCCACAACAACTTTGATGAAAATTTGCACATATGTCTGTTTAATTATTGTAAGCTAGTGTGCAAAATCTTATGATGTGCGACCAAGGGCTTGGACCCTTAAAAATTCTTCCAAAGTCTTTCCAATATTAACAACTAATTACATTATTTGAACTTCATGAACATTTTTAATAATGTTTTACTATTATATATTATGGACTCATAAAATCAAGAAAATTTTGAAAACCATTGAATAAAAAATGAGGTTTTAAAAAAACCAAAACGAAGATGCTTTTACGGTTCTAAAAAGTGAAAAACTAGCATTTGATATGGGAGGAATTTTAGCAATAATGAACGAAACAAAGCATCTCGGATGCTACCTAATAATATATTATGTATACGTTCATAAGTATTTGCACCCAAGATGCTTTGTTTCGTTCATTATTGCTAAAATTCCTCCCATATCAAATGCTAGTTTTTCACTTTTTAGAACCGTAAAAGCATCTTCGTTTTGGTTTTTTTAAAACCTCATTTTTTATTCTCAAAGCGGATAGCCAAGAAAGTCATTTTTTCGGACAGAATTTTCATATGAGTACGTAGATGCAGAGTATTGTCAAAAAATATTTTTTCACAAAACCGATTTCAACGGTCAGAAAACTGAAAAAGCCCGAAAATTAAAATATTTTTTACAGCCATACTCAACTACTGAAAGACAAAGTGTGTATCTCAAATTTGTTATCGCAACGAAAGGTCACATCATATTTTTTCTGCACCGTGACATTAATATTTCGGGTTTTTTAAGAAAATCACAATGTAAATTTGCGCACCTTGACGATTTTTTTCACTACGACCCCACTCTAATGTGCACAATTTTAAAAGCTAAAATGGCAAGGCTGCAATTGTACTCCAATTTGAAATTTAAAAATGTTGCACATTACAGTGGACTCATACCTTCAAAATCGAGAAAAACCGAAACGGGTAATTTATATACATACATAAATAAGGGTCTATACAAGTTTGCTTATACGTGCACACGCAGGATAGTCCAGTGGAGGTGACAGGCGCGATGTCACGCAGCGTAACGGGTATGTAGCCCTTACATGTACACTGTACACAAACAACTGCATTGGCGCAGCTCCCCGTTCGTTCTTCTCTCACGACATATAGCCCCATTTATTTTTTGTTATACTGTTTATATGGCTGGTCCTAGGGAGTAGGGAATGTCGATTGAAAATGCCCTCGTATATATGCCCACCAAGCTGAATATGCCCTGAACTTGGGCATTTTCGTCAGGGCATTTTCAATATTCGGCATTTTGGGCATTTTCAGTCGGGAATATTTAGAATTTTCCTATAGGTAAAACTCAGCAATACAGTTAAGCTAAAAACGCGTATATTCACTAGTAAAATAAAATTTTCAAACTTCAATTAAAAAAATTCATACATGACAACTTTCCTCAAATGTATTTTATTTCAAGAGATACTGGATGTGTTTCATGCAGTCGTTTTATATTGAATTGACGAATGCAATTCTGTGGCAATTTAATCACAACACTCGAGTTCTTCTGATTAACTTAAATAGTTTATTGCATTCCAAATGTCAAATGTCAACGTTGAAATGCTTAACCGCCAGTCAAGTAGCAACAATGGTTAGACGTTTTAAAAACTACAAGTCCTACAATTGTCTACTGACCAGATTTGTGTGCATGTATGCTAAAAGCGTCGAGTAATCTCTTTTAGTTATAGCAATTTGAGCTGATATCCATTACCTAAAAGTTATTTAAGATTTATGTAGTAAAATAGTTATCAATTGCAATAAAATTGCTTACGTATGCGTTGCAACCAAGATTGGTGTCAACCAATGTTTCTTTATACCCATTCGGTACTCTCCCTCCATGAAAAGGAATCGCGCAGCCGACATCAGGGATAAAATTCCCCGGTAGAAACACCCAATGACCCCGATCCCCACCTGTAACAGCCCCACGGCAAATATAACTTGTCACGTGTTTGCTGTTCATTCCTCCCTCAATGGCTCCGGCTTGGATCTCTCCGTTGGTGTTAGGTGACCACGCGTACGATTTTGAAGAGTTAGAAATCAATAATTCATAAGTGGTTGCTAGAATCTCTTCGTTGTTTACGTCAATATAAAAACAACCTTGACTATTTGAGTAAATTTTGCCCGCAATAATTTCTCCATTACTTGCACGGGCCCGACATACATAGACCGTCCCAATCTCATGCTCGTAACCACCAATTACAGCTTTGCTCACATTCAAATTATCTGACCAGTCTCCTTTAGTTGTCAGCTGCGGGTACCGTTGTTGGGCATCGGTATTGAACTTTCATTAATTAAAAAAATTAATTAATATATGAATTTAATAAATATTATATACTCGGACTAAATTATTTCGATGGGTTATTGTGAGCTTGATCCTTTAAAACGGATACGAATGAGTACAAAAACTTTAGCACAAATCAAAGCACAATATGTTGCATTTAAGGGTATAAAATCGCATCGGTTATTATTGCTATCAGTTGCTGCTTGGTCTGCTCTCTGTGGTTAAGTTTACTGTCTGGTCCTATGGACTCTGGAATCAATAGGTCCTGTGCTCAGTTTCAACTTTTGCACCCGACCATATCAGACCAGATCAGCAATCCTTCAAACAGAGCAAAGCAGCCCCAGCGTTGAAACTTTGTTTTGGGACCTTGTTTAGGGTGACTCATATCATCTTCCCCCTTCTGACCCTCACACATCAAAGCAAGTGACTCATTCTTAATTTGAATCCAAAGGTATGCCAGTGTAAAACCAATATGGATGTTTTAAACAAAATAGAAAAAAACATTTAATTTCACACATTTTTTGGAAAGGCTTTTAAAGACTCGTTTATATGCAGTTTTGTGCATTCATTAATACAGTAACTCCGACAAACATTTTGAAGAAGAAAATTCTGATGTTACAATTTTATTGTGCAGGCTCTGGCCATCAAAAATACTTTTCAAAGACCTCATAATGTAAAAAATACAATGGTTATTTCTCCTCACATTCTTCAATGAGACTCAGTCGGAAGGCAATAGGAAGCGCGGTTATGAACATTTTTCATTGCTGAAAGCATTTCAGGCATTTTAATCTTATTTTATCTATCAGACATCGTGGTCAATCTGATCCTAAATATGGACGATTGTTAATGAATTAAACTTAAATCCGGACAATAAATTGTTACAAACTGTGGAAATCAAATATTGGATATGGTGTCACTCACATTAACTAATTAAGACACAAATTGATGCAAATTTCTGCAAATTACCTGATTTGAAAAGCGTGATTTCACTAATTTACTTAAATTCAAAAATGAATTAAAACTTTACCGAAACATTCCTCCCGGTCTTGGAAAACCTCACGACGTGCTCGTCATAGAATTCTGGTCCCACGCATGGTATGAAGAAACCATCAGTGAGTTCCTTCGACGTATCGTTTCCATCCACAAAAAAGTATTTATTAACAGACTGCCTTTTTAAAGGATTTGGTCGAGTAGAGTCATGATTTTGAGTGAGGAATAGCTCTGATGCTAAACTAACATTTGAATAGCTTTCACAACGGAGTGTTCTACTAAAGTACGCTCGCAGAGAGATTGATACCCCTTGACTGTATTGAATGGATTCCTTGCTGATAAACACCGGTTCGAAGGTTGGCAAATATCTAACAAATCCCTATTAAATGAAAACTCTTTATTAATTCATTCAAGTATGAAATTCTTCATTTCAAGCGTATGTTCATGCATACCAGTGGTTTGTGTGCAAGCCAACGAATCGGATACGCAGCCTTACATACTAAAATAAGGTATTCCGATTTGCTTGCTGTGATGTTCAAACTGTTTTCGAAATCTTCTCCAAACTTGAATACCGAGTTGATGATGCGTTGGAGTTTGCAAGTGTTAGACTTTGGGCAGTTATTTGAATAGCAATACTGTATTACTGGATTTTCTAGCGGAGGTTGCATTTGTGGCAACACTACACAAATGACCTGAAGTACCAGTAAAGGTAAAGCAAGAAAAGTGGTCATTGCACACTGGAGCTGTTTTCGTTGAGAATATTATTTATTGAATGCTTTCAAACGACAGCCAGTTTCACACTTTTACTCCCCGAAGGAGGAAAGCGGAACAGGCATATGTTTTTAACTAAATAATGTTTGCCACAATTAAATCGGGCATAAAGCGTTGATGTAAATAACGTATAAGTAATTACAATTTACAGTGAGTCATTATTTAGTTTATATACACGTATTACTAGTTGATGGCAGAGATGTCCAAATGAAATTGCCTTCCTTCAAACCTTCGAAGGCAATTTTTTGAAAAAACGCATTCCTTCATCCTTCTATTAAAGGAAGCCTTCAAAATATTTTGCCTTCCTTCAGCCCTATTTTACTTATTAATTTAATGCCTCCAGCCTTCAGCCTTCAAAAAAAAACTCAGCCATCCTTCCTATTCAGCCTTCATAACACGAAATACCATAGCAATGCATTTAAACAACCCTTTTGCATTTAAAACACCTGAAAATCAGCGATACAATTTACTCAATTGAGTTCGTTTATTAAAATCAGAAGCAACGAAGTAAATCTCATTGTGCATAGATATACCTGTACATTTGTGCATTTGTAGTGTTTTTAGTAATACAATAATGAGAGTGTACGTATACTCTCATTGTTGTATTTGTAACTATCTATTGTAGCTCATCGCATGCGCGAAGCCTTCGAAGTAGCAGATGGCTACTTTACATACTTTCTTCCTTCGCCTTCCGTTTTCTGTTAATACCAGGAAGGCTTTCTTCAGCCTTTCCGAATTAATTCAGCCATCCCGCCTTCCCTTCTCAACTCTCTCGAAAATTGATATTCCGCCTTCATTGAAGGCTAGCCTTCGAAGGTTGGACATGTCTGGTTGATTGTGATAAAGGAGTTGACAATGTTTGGACTTGTGGATTCCCGTAGTTGTTCTCTGGAAGACGGAATATCCACGTAATGTTTTGTGGTGAGTAAGTACCTAAATTCACATACATGCAAAGCTAACAGGAGGCCAAACGAACTTGAGAAAAACTATGTGACTACGGAGCAGTACGTGTGTATGTAATGTCCATGTCAATGCTAATACATTGAAAGAAACAACACGAATAAAAAATAAGTATTACACTGAAAAAATTGGTCATTCAGATAAAGCGGATTTCTTGGGAAAACGAACCCTCAAGAAGTTTTACTTAATTGCAAGATTGTAAAATGTTTATTTATTTAGATAGCGAAATTTTCGGACTTGCAAAATGGTAATATATAATACACTCATAAGCTCAAAAGTCTACCAAGCATTTCAATTAATCTGTGCCTATGGAAACTGAAACAGCTTCCATAGGCTATAATTGTACAATTACTGTACTATTATAGCCTATGGAAGCTGTTTCAGTTTCTTGTTTTATGTGGTTATTTTTATATAGTACAGTTACATGACATGACAAACCTGCGTATTGCCCTTAAGAAAGTATTCAATGGTTTTTAGTATCATTTAGAACTGAATGTTTCTAATAGATTTGTAGAAACTTTAAAGTTTATGTTAATACTTTAGAAGGTTGCAGTAAACAGTAAAAAATAAGTTTTGCAGGCGTCAATCCTCAGTGTTCGAAAGTATTTATTGATGGGGAAGTTGTGGTAGCAATTGCTTAGCCCTATGCAATTTATGCTGTCCTTGATGGAACTTTCCATTTGTTGGGTCATATTTGTACGGTATAATCTAAAGTAAATTGGGATATTTCCAATATTCGATGTTCATGAATTTGTAGAAATTTTGGTTAAAATTATTTAGTGGTTTGTGGTTTACTCCTATCTATTTCGTGGCTAGCAACTTATTGATGTGATTTAATCTTAAAGAATCTTTCATGGGGGCAATTCCCCTTCAGCATATCATCATAGTGTATGGTCAAAAATAATTGCTACGCGATAATTTAAGGCCTCGCGTAGGGTGGCGTCAGCCACTGCCGTCAAAGTAGGATGAATTTTGAGCTTTTTTCAAAATTTCAAAATTTTTTTCAAACAAATTATCGGATTGATTTCAACCACATAAGCAATAACCATTCCGATTTACATAAGCAATATTCAAAAAAAAGTTTGTTGAAATCGATTCAGTAGATTTAGAAATAGCTGTCATTTGACTTGAACTTCAAAATTTCAAGAATTTTGTTCGAAATAACTATAAGGCGGATTCCAACAACATAACCAATTACTATTGCTATTTACATAAGCAATATTCACAAAAAATTTCATTGAAACACGTTCAGTAGTTTTGGAGATAACTGTCATTTGACTTGAACTTCAAAATTTCAAGAATTTGTTTCTCAAAAACCATCCGGCCGATTTCAACCAAATACGAACTTAGCCTTACATTTGATACTAGTAATATCCGTACAAAATGTCATTGAAATCGGACGAGTAGTTTTTGAGTAATCGTGCGGAAGGACACACGGACGTACGGACAAGGCTATTTTACTAGGGGGCTGACGACACCCTAAAAAATACACATGACCCCGCTGTTCTTTTATGTGACAAGCGACAAAGTTAAGTACAGATAATTAATGCCTAGGTACGCTGAACAGTATATTTGTAAAATTTGTAAAAATGTAATTCACGGTTAGTTTCAATAACAATTACAGCTGGTCCTAAAAATGTATGAGTACTTATGTTGTACTTACAGGTAACCATTGTGCCATTAAACTTCCTTAAAAACAATATTTATTGTAAATGTTTCATTTCTATCCAAGTATTTTATCTTGATATTCAATGTCGACAATTTTTACTTTAACTATCCTTCCAGATGTAGCTCTTGAAAATGCAACGTGAAGAGCAGGTGTCCTGTTCTGACCCCCCCTCCCTAGAGTATCAAATACAGTCAACTCTCGCCATAAAGGATGCTCAAGGGACCGGCAAAATCTGTCTTATAAACATTAACCCTTATAAGCATAAAGTTATATACATACATTGTGTAAATGGGAATCGGGAATCGGGACAGCAAATCCCAATCCCTTATATCGAGAAATCCCTTATAAAGTTATACCTTACAACGAGAGTTCACTGTATATCGAAAGACAGTAATTGCTCGATATCTCAAAACTGATGTTGGAAGACAAATTCTGAGAAAAATGTCTACACCTAATTTTTAAGGCAAAAATAAAAATGTGCTAAAAATTTATCCTAACGGGCAACGCAACAAGGTGTTATAGCATATGCATTTTAAGCCGTACAATAGAAATATTAGAATGTACATACTTCAGGCTGGGAGGCGTGGAGGCGCGAAGTGGAAGGAATCTGATTGGCTAGCTCGCACCTCCCATTGAGACGAGACGTTCCCTCTCGAACTTTGACTCCCCTCGCTGGAAGGGCGAGGCGGAATTTTCTGCACAGTTTCGCTTGTCTGTATTTACTTTTAGTGCGAATCACGGTACAGACATAGACATTAAGCTCGTCGTGATTGAACCGCAACCATGGAATTACCGGATATCGTTGCGACTGCTTTCGCTCAAGTTTTTGATCATAGTCCGTTACTGCTCCCGAGAACATCTTCGATGGTTCCGATCGAAACTGTCAAAGGGATTGTTCGTGGGACGGGTTGGCAAAACTTTACGACAGAGGCATGTGCTCACATTGCGATGGATGCTACGTTTGTCACGAAACTACTTTTGCAGGAAGCCAACAAGTTTCGAGAGGCTGGTCATCGAAGTTCTTTGGTTTGCTCGGATATTGATAGCGCTTTAAATTTGCTGGCGGCGAAGGTATGTAATTAATCCCAATATGTATTGTCATAGCTTACACGGTTGACAACCGTATTAAAAATTCGGATTTTATTTTGACATTATTTTTGATATTGGATCACTAAAACAGCAGCCAGTTTTCGGACTAGGCCTCCCAGTGCAAATGAAAAGTTCGCTGTCGGAGCGGATCTCACCGAATTTGGTTTATGAGCGGAATCAGTTCGTCACTCCTGAAATCCTGGCAACAGACCTGCAGAACTTGAGTGTTCCCAGAGGACCCAGTGTCCTGTCTCATTGGTTACTCACTGCAGATTCTTTGGATGTGCTGTATTGGCCAGAGAAACCGGATATCGATGTGGAACAGATTTGCCGCAATTACGACTCAGATGAAGAGGAAAATTCTGAGGAAGGGGTTGCGGATCTTTCAGAGGATAATTTTGATGGGGGACATTCGCCGGTGCATGCTGAAAATAGGAATCCTTCTCAGTTGGTTGAGTTCTTAATGAGAAGGAGGGCAAGTTTTAGTCAAAGCGAGTTAATTCATTTACGGAGCGTCAGTTGTGGGCTTCTTTCCAAGGAATTGGAAAGTTACTTTCAAGCGCTTTGTGGAGCTTGTGTGGGATACTCGGAGGACAAGCGGAATGTGAGGAAGTATTACAAGTTTAAAAATTAGAATTAATTGAATTCGTAATGAATTATTTTAAGTATTACAGTAATTAAACAAATTAAAATATGTAATTCTTTCTCTGTATTAGGATATAAATACTAGATTTATTTGGTTTTATAGCTCTCTTTGGCGTCTTTGGAACATGACCCGAATATGATACCACTAGCAAGTTTTATTGTTTCGTTCATAAAGGACCAAACAGAACATTATGTGACGTATCCAGATATGAAAAAACTACAAATTTTGATGACTATGACAAAGCAGCTGATGCTAAATGAGTATATTGCAACTAACATCAAGCAGTATTTGCATATGATCGTTCCTGCTGTAATGACCTGTATTGTATGTTCTACGATTTGCGCGAATCCGGAATATGAACATCATTGGCAACTGCGTAACTATGCTGCAGATCTTTTAAAATTCATTTGTGATAAATACTCCAACGATGTGAACAACATTCAGGAAAGGGCTATAAAGGAACTGAAGAAAGCATTGAGGGGTTCTTCCAATAAATCATCGGGGACGGTTTACGGAATACTGTATGCCTTAAAGGCTTTTGGAGCTGATGTGGTGAAGTCAGAGTTGGAGTACATTGTCATGGTTGTGAAGAAGCAAGCTGAATTCGTCCTTTCCAGTCCAATCACTGTTGATTCTACCGACAGGACCAATTCTGTTAGGATTAAAGACTTGATTACAGTAAGTTATTCCAGCTGGTAGTAATATATAGATACTTTTAAATTCTCTAGTTGTGGAATTAGTAGGACTATTATAATTTTGCCTATCAAAGTTCTTCATCATGTAAGAATATTATAACTCAGTAAGCTCCCTGGAAGTATGTACGTTTAAAGAGAGAGCTGTTAAAAATGTAATGAGATCGTCTCGTACAGCGTTGATCCTTGAATATCTTGCCTTGCTTCAGGCGATTCCTGATCCAGGGAGCTACTCATGCCATGGTTCTTCTGTTTTTGAATTTCGGGGGAAATATGATAAGTTAAGGAAAGATGGGTAAAATCCGGAAGCTTTTTAGGAAGTTTGATAGCATTTGATTATAATTAATAATTTTAAAACAATAGTTTTCAAACTCATGCTCATGAAATTGCTGTAGTTTTGAAAAATTGCTTTTCAAACATTAAGAAAATCTAAATGGAGCTATGCTATATTATCGATCGACGCTACCATTTCCTATGCACAATACCGACTTCCGGAACTCTTGCACTTCCTCCGAAATTACAAGGTTCATGGGACTTGGCATGGGTAATGTCCTCGAAGAAGAAACGTAATACTCTGCAAAAGTGTAGCTTCTTATTTTTTTCTAATAACGTTCTATTTAAACTATATTTTCAGCAAATTGTACAATTGGTAGAAAACACTGGGACTCCGAATATTCCCAAAATCAAGACAAGAATCGTTTCGAAAGATCACGTACCGAGGTTTGACAATGCTAAGAATAATTCTAGTTCTCGACCCCAACCATTAATTACTCGAAAACCACCACCGCCGCGTAAGGTAGTGCCGGTTCCGTCAAAACCAGCCCCGATCATTCCAGCAGGTCCTCGACCGATGCCGATTCCTAGATTTCCATCCCTTGGACCAGGTTCTAAATCTGTGGAAGTTGTCACTTCAGATCCGAAAACACAGACCCACAACCTTACATCAGTTTTATCTCCGGTCCAAAACAAGCCGGACTCACCGATTTCTGCCAATATTGACAGCCCACCTCCTGTACTGGTTCATCCTTCGAAAATCTTCCATACATATACGCTTAAATCACTTCCTATTCCTCGATCTCTGCCGAAAAATTCTCGTCCGAGGCCTCGCTGTTCAAACAAGACAGTTAATCGCAGGTTACCAGCCACAGTTTCTCCAAGTTTCCCTTTCCCACGGACACCAATGGCATTTCCAGGAGCTGTACAAATATTGAGCCCCCGAATGTCATCTCCGAAACCACCAAGTCCAGGTGAAACTGCTAAAAAGTATGTTCTGGTACCGTTACAGAAAGACACGAGGGTTCCGTCTTTGGAATCTATTAATAGCCTTTTGAAGGGTCAACTGCCCAGCAACGCTTCAATCGTATCTCCAGAAAATATTCTTCCAGTTGATGTGATTGCTATTGACACAGTACCCGAATCTGCTGGTCCTGAGGGTGATACAGGTAGCACTGTTCACAGCCACAATCCCGAGCCAAATTCAGGAGCTTCTCTAATTTCCTAAGTCGGTTCTTTGAGTTAAAGATTATTGACTGTCATCAGTTTATTAGAAACCGTGGAACTAGGAATTTGTTATTTAATGTAGAAACCATACACAGTTTTTAGCGGGTAGTCTTTTTTAGTATACATTACATACATTCGTATGTTCTAGTGTAACAGTTACCAGCGTAGTTTTACTATTTTATTAAGTCAACACCTAGGAATTGCTTTAGATCATTTTTTACATACTTGTAGAGCATGGAGTACTGTTAAGATTTTAATTACTTTGTTTTGACAATGCCGCTCCGTTACCTTCCAAGACTACAATTTTTTTACCATGTTAGCCTTTATTTATGCTGATTAAGGATTTTTAGGCGGTGATAGTTGTTGTAAGTTGGTATTGTAGTTTTTTTTAATAAAGGCTGAATCTGCCAAAATTATAATTATTGGGGTCTACTTTAATAGCGATGTAGCACGCTAATGGCAAAATATTAAACATAAAGTAGTTTTCAGGTGCCAAGGTACATACATTTTTAACTCAAGTAGAGCTGAGTTGCAAAATGTTCTGACTTTTGGCTAGTAGAAAGAATGAATGTCACTGTAAGGCCAATCGGTTTTAGTTCCTTGCACTGCTAGGTTTGCAATGTCATTAATTTAATACTGAGTCGACACTTTCACAATCGCAACTCACAATCAGACTGTCAAAAGTCTACAGTTTACATGTCATTACAGAAATCTAAGTCATCGATCAAACTATTACAGAGCATTTGGTTTTAGGTAACAAAAGATGTGTCTGTGCCAAGGGATTGTCGGGAATAAGAATATTACATGCACTCGTGCAGTTGCATGCTGTGATGGATTTATCACTACTTTGTATATTTATGTAACTTCTATTTCCCCAGCCGTTTTCTTTTGTTGACCACCAAGTTTATTTAATCCTGACGGGGAAGGGAACGCGACGAGAGAAATCTATTTTCTCGTATTTAACAATGGTAAAGTCCGATTTCCTGGAATGCAGCCATTAGCACCTAAGAAAACAATCATTTCAGCCAGTACTGCTGATCATTTGTTTACACTCAAGGTTGAGCGTTGAAAAACTTTTCTCACGAGGCTTTCTGCTACTTTGGGTATGCAGTTAAAACTTTTCCTTCGTCTCCTTCTCAAATGTTACTAATGATCCAGACGATGATTTTTGAAGCTCGACCGGTAATTGTGCAAAGGGGTTTGTACCTGGCTCTGAAGGAAGTCTATATTTAAATAGTCTATACTTCATTCAAACGACATATTGAAGCATACAAGGAACACGTACATTACCGATAAAATCAGTCTTCTAAAGTGCCCTTGAGAGTTCAGTCGACTCACTTGCAATCTAAGGTATAACGTGCTGTAGACCATTAAGGTTGTTTCGTTCTCCGTTGTATTTCGAAACAACAGCAAAAGCTTTGAATAGTAGGCAGACATCTACAGTATAAGGATATTTTTTAGTACTTTATAACAATGATTGACACGACCTCTTTGATATGAATTAATATTATGCCAAAAAAATACGATGCAGAGGAATGTTTTGCCTTCTATATATATGGTAGCTTTTGTCTCCACTTGTCTACGTGAAGTTGGCATGCTTACTTCGGTTTGTAATTTTTCAACTTCTGGCCGGGTGGGAAGAACGGAGAAGAGGTTTAAAAATTTAAGTTGTAAGTTACAAATGTTGTGTTCCCATGGAAGACTGAATGCTTTCGTGATTATTGAAAGTCAGTCTTGAGTCTGAGAATATTGATTTGAGTTAGGAAGGTTATGTTGACTTCTGTTGTGAAATGGTGTGAACTTGTCGGAAGTTTGGGAACAGCCCTTTGTTCTACAAAGTTCCGCTGAGCGATTTGCTACAAGCCTCAAAGCCCATGTGTGGGCGGTGAGGTTTGCTTGCTTGTGACTAGGGAACATCAATCAAGACATGGCATCATTAATCAATTTCAAAGAGAAATTTTTATTACAAGAGTTCATAGTCTTCGCTTGTGAAATGACCCGTATTGACTTTTGTACTTATTTGTCCTCTATTTACAATTATTGCAAAGGTACAAATGCACAATTAACAAATATTAAGTATACACACGGGAAAATAACACAGTCACAAATAATTAACTGTAAAATCGCAAATAAATAATACAAAAATAACTTAAATTCTTAAAGGAACGGGAATTACATTTAAATAACTGCAATAACATATTTAAAATGGTTCCATACGTTAAGTAAAATAGTTCGCTTCTTTAACAATTTCTCAAATTACCTAAAATAAATTATATATAGTTTATAGTACAGATTTCTGTCACAATTCAGGCAATCAATGAACTTGAAGCAGTGCAAGGTGCAATATTTTATGCAGGAATTGCCAACTATTACTCCCAACATTTACACAAATTGATACATGACTTAAAATAATTTCAGTATATCGTTTGCGGAATAACGCGCTTGAGAAATTGACTCTTCAAGTAAGACACTCGTTTAACATTTTACAATTTTTACATACATACTATAATACATACCTACGAAGGACATAATTCGTTGTTCACAATTTTTCAGAATGTACTCAGCCTCAATTATCCCTGTCAAATCATACTCCTTTAAGTATATCCCATCCAATTATTATTGCGGTGTGAACGGGAGTTGAAACACGGAAGCATTACTGTCCTTCTCCGAAAATTCATGCTCACCTATAATCAATTGATAGTCTTCGTTTATACTTGACGAAACACCTTTTGTTGGCTTTGGAGGGGGGTCCGGAAGCTTCGGTTTAATGCGAGAGAACGTTGGTTTGTTAAAACTAAGAATATTCGGCTCAGGATCCTTTGGCTTCGGAGGAGGATGCAGGGTCTTCATTCCTTTGAGAATCTCTTCCGTGCTTTTTTGTCGCTCAGCTTCGGGAGCCTCAATGGATATGAGTTCTTGATAGAGACGAGATTTTGAAGGGATATTCATCTTCTTAGTTACCTACAAACCAAAAACAGAACTGTATTACTACCCTCATACGTAAACAGCCTCAACAAAAACAACTCAAAAAGATTGCTTTCACAAATAGCCAATAAATTAGTGATTCGGGAAATAGAACAAAATCAATTACCGCTGACTTTATCCTCTGCTTCATCACGGGATCCTTCCTCACAGCCTCTTCAATATCCGTCGGGATCTTCTGCAAATTCCCAATAGCCACCTGAATCTCCCTTACGGATTTTTTAACAGAATTAAATTTGGGTTGATCCAGCTCCGTGCACTTCCTCCCATTTTTGATGACCTCCTCCCTCGAACCCTTGTTGTTATTGTAAGCATGAGCTACTAATTTCTCAAACTCTTCCCGACTGATCCGAATGTCCCCCTTGGGGTTCTCATCATAGAGTTGAACGGCTTGAGGAACCACCACAAAATTCCGGACGGAGCTGGAGCCATAATCTCGGACCGCACTCGTAATGGACTTTGTCTTGCTCTGGATGATCGGTGGAGCTTCGAAAAACCGTGAAGTCCCCCCACAATATTTTCTGAAAGGCTCGGATTTCCTCTGAACATTTGACCTCCTCTCGTCCCGATGATTCGAAGAGCACAGGATGGACTTTCGGGGTTGACCGCAGGCAGAAGCGGATTTTGGTCCCATTTTGACTATATCACTGCAAAAATGAACGGAATGACGCTCATCCAAATCAACCGTGGAATAATATCTTGAACATTTGCTGGTATTTGGATTATTTGTAATAACTGACAGGGCTTTTTGGCGACAGTCACAATTTCTACACTTTTGACACTGACCTGAATTTGTAAACATACTTTTGTGGAAAATTCCTGAATTAATTCTTACATTTTTCTGGATAATATGATTTAATACCTTGAATATTAATTTTGTAGTAAAATAAATCTGAGCCAAATCTATCCTTTTAATCCCGTTAAAAATATTTGTAGTCACAATGATATATTAACGAATACTGACATCAACCGTAGCAACTAATGCTAGCCGCAATGTTAAGAGCACTTCCTCCCACGAGTCTGATGCAGTGAATGAGATTCAAATTGGAAGGACAACTTTGTTTTTGTATCCCTTCCCTCCACACGACGAAGCCACAGCCACACAATCACACACTGACATACATTCCCATTCATTCTCATTCTCACACACACAGTACGTACAGCAAGGAAACAAGACGGTCCTGTGGCCACACTATGGCTTTAGCTTTGCTGCTGTATCTACCCCAACGAACTCCTTTACCTTCCAAGCAAGTATATCTGCGTCTGACTTTTTTTTTACACTAAGCCTTATTATGGGAAAAATTATTTTGAAGTGAATTAATTAGGTGGGTCGACAAATTTAAGGAATATGTAACCATTTATGTACATAAATCAAAAATCAACATAATAAAATGTATACACAAAATTCCTTTAATTTAATTGATAGGTAGTATTTTTACAGGGTGCCTCAAACAATTAAATATTAAATTGTTAATTATCAATTAAAAGGGAACGGTAAAAAATATTGGATTCTCCCTTCCCTTTTTGAAGCCAATTTTCTCCCAGATTTTTCAGGACTTGTTCCATTTGCCCTAGCTCAATACTCTGAATACAGGGCTGAGGGAAGTAGAACAAAGTCAGAAGTAGAAGTTTCTTGAAATAAGAAAGTTTTGAAAGATGGCGAATTTGTACACTCCAAAATTTTGGAGAGCATTAACTCGGTTAACTATAAGGTAGTGGTATTTGCTTCCAAAGTCTGTTTAATTTTGATAACGCTATATTTGCACGGACCCTAAAATAAAAGGTAGATCTTATGCTATTCATAAGGTTATAATAAAATTACTATTTGATGATCAAATAAAAATTTGCTCCTGAAGAATTCTGAGTGAAATGAATGCAAGGGTAAAATATTGAGTTTTTTACATATCAATGCCTGAAATTGATAAATTCATTGATGAACTATTATACAGGTTAATAATAATTGATAATTAATATTTTGTGAGTACCTTACATTTGAAGTTTTATTTATGGGGTGACAGGAGAAATCTGACTACCTGATTGATAAATGAAGAGGGCTTCCGTTTTTGTTTGTTTTTATAGGAGGCAATAGGTATTTATTAGTCAAATTTTGGTTA
Source organism: Allacma fusca (assembly GCA_947179485.1). NCBI lineage: Eukaryota > Metazoa > Arthropoda > Collembola > Symphypleona > Sminthuridae > Allacma > Allacma fusca. Next base: position 61,481,992 of record OX359246.1, read on the forward strand.
CTTGGACCTTTGTAATCATATTGTGAAGCGCTGTAATTCAACAGTTGGGAATAAAGAAAGAAAATGTGTAAAGTAAATGGTTGGGGCAACTGGGAGAAAGGCCATTGCATGGCATTGAATGGACATGAAAGTTGATGTTTTGTTTTGGGAAATACATTTTCTAGTGTCAAATTACGCTACATTATAGGCAGATGGTTGGGACATTTTCCTCCCGCTTGCAAAGTTTAAGAACAACTCGGAGGTTTGTTTTAAGGGGTTGTAATAAAAATAAATATTTTTCATTGTTTCAATCTTACCTCATACTTTTAGGTTCTGAGGTCCCAATTTTTGATTTGGGATTGATGAGATTTAAAGAAAAAGAATCCCCATCAAATTTGCTGCAATCCCACTATTCTCAAATGCTTTTTTAAAAAGGTTATAAAACAGTTTGAGTATGAAAGGATGTGATGATGCGGCAGTAGAGGTGTAGAGTTAGTGAACTTTTACATAGTTAAGCGTTATAGGCTCAAGCCAACGGCTTTTATACGTGAAAGTACTTAATGAACGACTTTCTCTTCAAAAATCAGTCATTACCTTGGACTGTCACTTGAGCTGCTGTGGTATTACCTTAGTGAAATTACTTCCTGTGCTGAAGTGTATGTAAATAATAAACCTTGGGAACAAACACATCAAATAAGTGCTTCAGACACTGTCCGTCGATTCTAAGAGAAATGTATAAAGGGGACTTATTGATCAGGTTTTTTATTGGAGACACCGTTTTTTCTCCGCACAAGATTTCACCTCGTACCGAATTCATTGGGACAAAAATGCTTGTCCCAAATACGGAGTGTATACACTATTGTCCGAAATAATATGAGATAATATTTATGTCCCGTATACATTGTCCTCTCCCGAAAACCTCGAGGCGTCCCGTCGTGCTGAGCAACTGGGTCTTGACAGAAACACTTCCCAGTCCAATCTGTCAAAAAGGGCACCCCTTAGCAAAATTTGACTCTGATGAAGACATATGCTTGTTTAGGGAGAGTTCTCCACATTGGGCTAAACGGAATATTCCTAAATGTATATTGAATCTCATAGCGAGTACACTGTGCAAATGATTTTTTTTGCCCCGCTTTACACTGAACCGTCCCGTCCCGAAATCCTTTGGACAAAAACATTTGTCCCGATTCCATCCCGAAATAACCCGGGGTCAATATGTATGATCCCGAAATTTTCCCATTCCGATCAGGAGCTCTGCAAATTGAGGTGTATACTTACTATAATGATCTAAAAGAATTATTATCGGACGCTTCTAGTCTCAGAGATATGAAAAGTCAATGATCACATTGGTGTGTAATAAATAGACATAGCCACAACTGTGGCTAGCAAATTATGCAGAAATAGAGGGTTTGCTTTGCCCACAAAATAAAATTTATTGTTGGAAAAACATTTGCTAAAAACATGTTAACTTCCGAATCACATTGTCAAGGTAGTAACTGGTATAGTTACCATTTCCTTCCTGCAAAACTTTATATAACTACGTAGACTGGAAAAATCTTTGAATCTCCTTCTCACTCTTCCCTTTGGTCTCCGGCACCCAAACAATAGTAAAGACCAGTCCTACAATGGACAGACTACAGTATAACCAAAATGTTCCATATGTCCCCAAGAGATTCACTAAATCCGGGTATGTCTTGGCAACGATGAACACACACAACCAATTGAAACCCACAGCCACGGGACTCACAATAGGTCTGATCTTCGAATCCAAAATCTCTGCCCCAATGATCCAGCACACAGGGCCATATCCAACAGAAAATGCGACAACAAATATTACTAAAGACACCAATGGCAGCCATGATAACCTCTCCACATCCCCACCCTCCAAGGTTTCCTTCATATAGAAAAATGTCCCAATGGAGAAAGCCCCCAGTCCAATGAAAGTCACGGACAAAATCAGTAACAACTTCCGACCCAATTTCTCTATTAAATAAATGCTGGAAAAGGTAGCCGCCGTTAGCATCCCTGCCACAATGATAGAGGAAACATGTCCACTGATGGCTGCATCCTGGCCCAAGGCCTCATTAAAAATAGTCACGGTGTAAAAATTTACACCATTAATCCCAGTCAACTGCTGGAAAGCCATGAGTCCAAAAACTACCAAAGATGCTTTCAAAGCTCCTGGTTCCTTGGAATAATATTTGAACACTGAAGAAATTGTACTTGGTTTTTCTATTTTGTTTGGCAAATCATCACTTATTGTTTTCTCCCCCTCATCTTGATTTTGATTCAGATCAAATATTTTTCTTTTAGCGCTGAGTGTATCACTTTTGAGATTAATAAAATTTGCTAATGAGGTACTGGAGTAACCGTTTAAACGAAAGTAGGATTTTTGGGCCTGATCAAACTTCCGCTTCTGCAGGTACCATTTTGGAGATTCAGGGGCCATTAAAAGTAAAAATATTCCTGGGACTGTGAGCGTGGCGCATGTGAAGGCCGTTTCCCGCCATTCATAAAATGAGCCCAGTATAAAGCACATGAGGATTCCCACCACGAAGAAGCACTGAAAATTTCAAACAAATTTAATTACTTCATGACTTTAACCAAAATATCGTCACAAAATAAATTAGTATTCCCAAAAATTTAAAACCATTCAAAATGTTTTTGCAGACCACCTGTGGCAAAGTCCCTAAAGGTCCTCGAAGATGCACAGGAGCTGTATCCATAATGTACACAGGTGCGCAAGACGTTGCTATTCCAATTGCTAGTCCTCCTGCAATAAAACTTCTATTTAATTTTCACCAATCTCCAGTTAATATGACATTTTGCTTTTGATTTTTACAAGTAAAAATAATCATTTATGTCTTGAAAATGTTATCTAGAAAAAATACCAGTAAGTACCGGATTACTGTAAGTACCTAAAAACCTCGCCAGAAGTACCAGATTAACTACTGGTGCCAGACCAATCATTAGCCATGCGCAGAGGAAAATGGGTCCTCCCAAAAATAAAATGGTTCCGCGGGGTCCAAAAATTCGGAGTGGTATTGGAGCTAAAATGCTCCCCACAAATGCTCCAAGGGGAGACAAGCCGCCTATAAAAAGAATTATTGATTAAATTACTAATAATTGCATTTCTCCAAAAGTTTCACAAATTTTGCACGTTGTTTACTTACTGATCCAGGACACCTGCGTGTCACTTAGCTCCATAAACTCATTGTATTCCTCCACAAGGACTTGAGATTCTGTAATGTTGACAGCTCGTTTGTCATTCCCTTGAAAAATATCCACGGAGCTAGGACCATCATTCCTCATTGATGGAATGGCAGATGAGGTATAGCCTTGGAGATTGCCACCACAAATGCAGAAATAGCAGATTGCCACTGCAGCAAATATCTAAAATATCAACAACAATATTATGATTACATGACACGATATTTCTCCAGCCAATTTTTGGTGTAGGGAAAAAATACCTGGGCTCTAGAATTACTCTTCGGTCCCAGTCCTTCCTCCACGGGATCTCCCTCATTTGCCATGATGGATGGAGAAGAAGAATGAATAACACGGGGGAAACCCGGCAAAACGTCACGGAAAAAATATTCCCCACTAAATTGTATTATTATTGTATTTTATCTCCGTACTAATAATTTATTTAAGCGTAAATCAAGTGAGGCTCTTCTGTATACACCAAGCCGTGAACTTCTGTCCCAAGTGACATTGGAACTAAAATGTGTATTTTCGTTATAGCGAAAAAGCACTGTAAATACTTGAATTGAATCCTTTTAATTAGCAATTCACATCCAAATCCAACCTGAACTCTTGACTTGTCTCAGTATACTCAAGTGCATTGAATTGACGAGGAAGACAGGAGAATAGCTTTCGAATTTTACAGTCACCGATAAAATATATTATCTACAGTGTACGCTGTCAATGCGGGGTTAAAGGAGTAGGCGTTTATTAAGTATATACTCGTTAAACTACACACAAATCCCAATTCAAGTCAGTAACTGCACAAAACCACTACTGTATATTCCAGATTCGGCTTTTATTGCAAATGTCAATCCCTTTTTTGCAACTTCTCCTACCAGAGAAATTAAATTAAAGAAGATTGTCAAGATAAGGTTTGGAAATCTACAGTATAACCCTTGAAGGTGAAGTCAACTTTTGACTTTGTATCTGTATAAACTTATGATGCATTGTCCAACCCATGTCTCACTTTGCCCCTTGTCAAGATTCCGCATTTAAGTAGCAGACAGATCCACTCTTTTATGACAAAAGTACTATGTACAATAATAATAATAAATTATTATTATTAAACAAACCTATTTTGTTTTTCTTGTTGGCTACCAGAATTAAGATATTAAATTTTTGAAGTTTTCCTTATTTTTATGGCTACTTTGACCTGACCTATTATTTCCCACTACCTTCCTTGTTTCCCAATCAAACCGCCTCCCTCCACTGTTAAGCTACCACTGTAATTTAATGTAAAATTTTATACAACTGCAAAACCATGTAAAGCACGTCTGCTTACAGGGGCTAGTCTTTAGTAGTGGAGTGCGTGGAGCAAAAGTGGTTGCATGTGCTGAGCACATGAAGTATACATAGATACTTACACAGGAGTGGTAGTGTCTGTAAAACTCTAAAAAATCTAATGATTCGAAGGCGCAGCTCCACTGGCATTTCCGAAAAAGTAGGTTCAAGTTCAGCACGTGCATGGAGCATAATAAAAACCCGAAGAGTCCTACAACAAAAGCTACATGGTCGATTACTTTCATCCAACTAGATATATATGATGTAATAAAAATGTTTTCCTAAATTACACACACTGTATGTATGCTACGTGTGATTCTGATGTGAATGTGAATGCTTGCATTAAATACATGCACCTAAAATTAGCTTTCGTAGGTTCCCTCACCATCCCGGACCTTGGGCTGGGTTAATTGCTGGACCCCTGTGCAAGCAGTGGTCTGAGGATTGCATCAATTCTAGAGATATTAAATGTGGGAACATAGAATCAGTCTTGCAGAACATCTTTGACTGGGTAGAAAAAAAGCAATGGAGAAATCTCTTACACAATAGGTTTGTTACAGAGGGAAAAAAATCTACACGAGGGAATAATCGTGTAAAAATGGGAAGTTATGTGCACATGTTCAGGGGTTATTTCAGGAGACTCACAAAAAATGTATAACCCACTACATAATATACCAATGCCAAGGACGAGGTCACACTTTGGCAGTTGATTTGCTCCATCCTACGTGTAATAATAAATTATTGTGTTTCCACACGGTAATCGCCTTTCATTTGTTGACAATCCTGATGAAAAGCTTTTGGAATGAAACGTTGACACACAGAGCAACTTATTGTAGACATAGTGTACATATGTATGTATTTACGGGTATATAGGAAATGTGTATGGGAATAGGCTTTATTGATATCTCTATGGGAGCAATAGCTGTATAGGGACTTGGGTATTAGATTCTACAGTGTCTCACAATCCGCCAGATGAAATTGAGCGCATGTGAGAGTAGCCAGACAGACCGATTGGGGTCGGCCTACTTTCCAAATCCGAGAAAAGCCTTTTTCGGTATTTGTGTATGATATGGTTCTCTCTGGAGCCCTAATTATATACATACATACGTAGATACGTAACGTATACATATTTACGGTTCCATAGCATTGCTAATTGTAAGCATAGACGTCTAGTTTCAAAAGCATTTTGCTCGGATATGATATTTTGTCATTGACTATAGTATTTGTATGATCCTTATATTGTCCCAGGTCATCATCATATGAGACGGAAATGGGTAAAGTAGGCATGCGAGCTTCAATGGAAAAAATCACAAAAAAGGAACAATCTTGTAGGCATGTAAGCTCGTTCCAAAAAAATCTGTTGCAAGACGATGAGCTTCTTAAGCAGAAAAAATCATCACATTGTGGTATAGATGACAGTGACAAGGGCAACTATAATGCAAAGCTTTGATAAAATATTATGTATTATAATAGCACTTAGAAGTGGCATAAAATTTCAATTTCTTGAAAAAGTAATTCTGAAAAGCATAATAAAATTATTGTGCCACACGATAGAAAATTATTATTGTTCGGCAATAATAATTCTGGCAATAATAATTTAGGTACAATTTTGCGTTTTATCGTTTTCAACAAACTAATGTTATTATTGAGAAAATAATAAAAATAAATTCTTCCTGGGAATAGTATTTAGCAATGATGAGGGTGTAATAACACTAAAGTGTTATGTTTCATATTATTAAGAGTAAAATATTATCTAGATAAAGTGAAATAATTTTTGCCCTGTAATAAACAATAATATGTTGCAATTTTAAATAGTGCAGTAAAAAAATAAATGGTGGTTTAAACCTTGAAGCTACATTATTATTATAAAATTTGCGTACGCTGCGCAGACCAGACGAAAGTATTTATCCTCTACACGATTGCGAGCAATAATTATTCCAAATAATTCCTACAACCAACAACACTGATAAAGGTACTAAGCAAGACAATACTAATACCTAGCAGGCTACCAGGAAAGATGAGAAGCAAAAATCTGTAACCACTAAACGAGACTACGAGACAAATTACTAAATATCATTCGATCGAATCATCTACCTTCTTTTTGAATCACACATTTGTTGAAATATTGGGGAACATTTTTATTAATTATTAATAATACACGGAACGACGGTCGGTTATAGACTCATAGATCAGTCATAGATCAGAAATATCAGCATGGAAACCCCTGGAAGAGAAGTGCCGGAGCCGGGACCAAATGCAGATGCAGAAACATCGGCTCAAGAACAATCTTCAAATAATTTCAACGAGTCCGAAATCCTCCTAACCAATTCGGAATCTCTGGAAAACATCCACCGGATGGTGGATCCTGGAAGCAATCGTTCACTAGACTTGGAAGGCAGTTCTCCTAGAAACACTGCAACTGAGGTCTTGCATAATAACACAGAACAGTTCCCAAGTGAGGACCAGTCATCTGTATTGTTTCCCCTCCCGACAAACTCTGAGGACATTCGGAATGAGAACCACTTAGTGCTGACAAGAGTGATTGACACTTCTATTTGGGAGCTGCCTGTGGAAATATCAAATTCTACAGCAGCTGATTTTCGCAGTCGGAGTTCAATTGAGCCTCCGACTTGTAGTACTTGGACCGAAATACAAGGCAGAGCAGAGACCCAAGGGGCTGAACCGGAGTTGGAAAGAAGCAGCATCTTGACACACAAGGAGACGGAAACAGATATTATTGAGAATCCCATGAGTGAGCCCCACTGCGTTCATGTGATTGCGGAATGGCCAGCTACTAATGCGGATTTTGAGGTTCTAAGCAAGCTGGATGATGAGTATATGTCCCAGGATCCTTTCATGGCGAGTCACCAAGTGTCAGACATTTTTGATCCCAAGGACTGGTTCCTTCAACTGAGTGACGAGGATATACCACCCGAAAGGAGGTTGCGACATAATCCTGGACGTGTGTTCTAAAATACTATTATTATTTGATACGTTAAATGAATTGCAGATTACATTAATTAATTTAATTATTGTGGATTTTTAATACGCAATTTCAAATAATTTTAAATATTTTTGAACTAGAATTTTGTCTTACCAGAGGAGATAGCTGGGCTTATTTTGAGAATACTGAAGATACTGAAGATGACTATGACGAGCCAGATCATTAGATCACACTAATAAGATGTAATGTAACGGATACAAAGTCTTAACAGTTATCACATATAATGGATATAAATTATAAACAGGTAGACAATATCAAAAAATATTTAAACTGTTTATTGCTCTCTCTCTCACACGCACTCTCACTTTTATGCTAACCTTCACAAGATTAGAATTCTTTCAGATAAAGAAATCTGATTTAAATATAGTTACTTCCTATTTAACTATATTATCTATTACAGTGTAGATAGTTTCAGCAATGTAGTTAATCTACTATATTTTAAATTAAACTATTTCTTGATTTTGGTTTACAAACTACATTATTAAAACAATTATTAATGAAAATAAAAATCTGCAAGTGATCTGATATATCCGAAAAAAATTGCAAATGTTAACTTTTGGTTAATTACATATAGCAATTATCTTGATAGAGCGGCAATTTTAGAGCCATTCCATGACAGTTAATTCACACGCAATTATTACACACGTAGGAAAGCTATGATACTTATTATTAATAGCAATGAAAAGCCAAGCACACGCATTAAATCCAGTTCCACATTTAACAATTGGTAACAGTTGTAGAAAGTAAAGATAAAAATTACTTTTCCATTTTTTAATTTAATTAAAATCCCTATTTTACTACTACCATTCGATCTTTTGACCTGCAAATATGTTTATGCTGTATCGGTAATTATTAGAAGCTAAATTACAAGTTTGTCACAGAATAGATAAATCGTAATTGTAAATTAAAATAAAGCTACAGTCCAGTCAGTAAAATAAAGTTGAGATAACATGATCTACGACAAAATCAGTTCATCACATTTCCGTTTAAAAAAGATACTCGGATTTCGGACAATTCAGTTAATAGAATAGTTTAGAAAAACTGATCTCATTCTGTCGTTCGTGCTGGGGCTGTGTTGTGTACTTTACTCAAATGGAACCTCAGGTAGGCCTCGGATGCATAGCAAGAACCGCAGACGTTACATTTATACTTTAATATAGGAGTATTCACAACTGGGGCGAGATTCGTCGAGCTGGCGCTGGATGCCATATATGCAGGATCGGTTCCAGCTTTGAAAGCTGGTGATGACTGGGATGTGGATGGAGAGGACGTCGAGGTCGAGGGTTCAGACTTTTTTAACTTTTTTGCTATTCTCCTGCACTCACTTTTCTTCTCATGCTGTCTGAATAGGTAGAGCCCTTGGAACGAGTTCTCGCAAATGCTGCATACTGCAATCATTTGATTGACAATTCATTTTCAATTATTTCCCTGCAACAAACTGGTCATGAATATATTCGGAAACAGTGACATACCAAAGGTTCCTTTCGGATCAACAGGATTTTCCGCAGGTTTTGAGACAGGAGGAGGGGCTGGAGCTGGTACGACGCTGAATTGCTGAATGGTTCCTGCGGTTGTGATTCCAGATCCAGCACTGATAATTACATTGGGTCGACAAGGTGTTACAGAACCATCAGGGTTTAAGAATCCTATCGCAGTTTCTTCTCCTTTGTCATACCACATTTCAATTTATTTAGTGTTCATTAGACTTCCACCAAAATTTAATTCAATTTCTTCGATGTACTAACTTCTACAAGCGAATATAAAAATAAATTTTACCGATGGACCCTGAAAAGACCGCCAAGTTACTAGAGAGTTGCTGATTATTGTCATGAGGTACGTTAGTCAGCTGAACAATGGGCAGAGCGTCCCCATAATTTATTACAGCATGCTCTCCATCCATCGTTGAATGATCCGTTTCAATTTTGATGATGTGCAAAACATTATTTTCCTCCTGAATGCGATACCGAGCTTCTTCCTGTATATGAGGTTCTTCTTGAATGACTCCCTCGGATACATTTGCATTTAACTCCGCCTCCACTGACCCTTGAGACTCCTCCGTCGGATCCGCTTGCTCATATTTGACATTATCGATTTCGATTTCATTGGCCGGACTTTGAACGATTTCTGTTGGAGTGATGATGTAGCTGGTAGTGGCAATATCCGCTGCATTGTGCACCTCAGCAGAGTGGGAAGGAGTTGATTTTAGTGTAATGCTCGAAGTGGCAGCAGCGGACTTGTCATTAACTCGTTTCTTCTTTTGGTATATCTTCACATTTTCAGGCTTCTTGACATTATCCGGGGAGTAGGATCGCTTCGTCCGGAATTTTATTAAACTACTAAATTGATTTTCCTCATTCTCTTTATAATTCTCATTATTATTCTCATTCGAATCCATCTTTATCGAGGGCTTGTTCCCACACAAGGACAGGTCTGGAGGGAAGTTCATCCCTGGGTACACAAAATAAAAATGTCAGCAAGGTATAAATCATAATTTTCTAATCCACTTCCTGTTTCTCAATAAAATTCATGCAGAGTTTTCAAAAATCAGATCCGCATTTACAACATCAACTAACAAAACCATAAACAATCATGATTCTAAAATTTATAGAATTAAAAATTCACTGAACTATTCTAGTACTTCGAATTCAAATCTCCTATTGAAATCAAATTCAAAAGTCTCACCTCCTATGAAAAATCGAAGGTAAAGCCTTCAAAATACTAAAAGTACATCGAAATCCAGACTCAAATTGAAAATTAGATTCGAACTTTGAATTGAGCATCAAAACTAGCATACATACTTAACAAAATCCTATCAAAAACATAAAAATCATCAATCAAAACAGTACAATTTACTCATCAAAACTACAATACCACTACTTACTATACCTATAAATTTAAATCTAAACACAAGAACTTCATTAATCCAAATATGTATTTATAAATTGAAATTTGAACAGAATCCCAAGTCCCACCTAAATGATTGAGCAGCCAGAGCTCCAAATGTCTCTTCCATTCATCCCCTTGATTTAATCTGTCGGTCAGAAGGGCAATTTTTTCTTCTAAATGTTGCAATTGAACTTTCAAACTCATTTTGAATTCCTATGTTGTGAAATTCGGTCGTCCTTACAAATTCACTTGCTCAAAATATGATATTATACTCTCGTCGACATTAAGAATCCTTCTACTCCACCATTTCCTTCACAATTTTTTTTGAGCAGGGCATGAATATTCACTTCCTAGTCAGCTAGGCCTTTTGAAAACAGTTTCACTCCCTGACCAAAATCCCTCACACATTGACTCCAAAATCGAGGTCACACATTTATTGATATTTTGTGGAAAAAGTAAAAGGTCGTAGGATTAATCTCCCCGTCAGCTGTTATTCCCATAGATGCCCATCGTCACACTTTTTGTCCCGGGATGTCCCACAATTAAATGTTCAAAAGTCCCGTCACTCAAGTCACTCTAAAAACTCAAAAAATTCAGAAAAAAAACTTTAAATTTTTCCAAAGAATATTATTCCCTTTCTCACAGTGAATCAATCAGCTGAGGAATAGTACTAAAAATCATGCATGGGCAATTGTCATCTCATATACTCAACAAGCACAACGACAACGACAACAACCAACAACTGTTCCTCTTCTGTACTTAAAAATTATACCTTTGAAGTCACAAAGTCACATAATCACAACAACTTAATAAGTTACATGTCCAAGGAACGGGTCGGACATTATAATCAATTCTTCCTAAATTCTTCAGATCTTTGGAAATCCCAGGAATTCACTACTCTCAATCTGAAGGACGTTTCTTGAAAGAATAAGTTCAAATTATGAGACTGGTGTCACTTGGAATTATTAATTCCAACTGTAATAATTACTTTTTTTATTGTAGGAAATCACAAAAAAATTCTCTTCCTTGAAGATTTGAAATGCCCGCCAAACCTAAATTCCAGAAATCGAGCCGGGCGACAGCCACTCAGGACTTGGAGCATTATTCAGTTGAACTTGTGATTGTTTGGGGCGTCCTTGTCTGTATGTATGAAGTTGAGCATCTATCTACATACCGTACCTCTCTCTCTCTCTCTCTCTCTGTATATATGATTTGATTTACATTAATTTGTTTTTAAAGAGTTTGATCGATACTATTTTTTATTTTTGAGAATTTTAAGACTTGGATTTTTATGACTTATAATTATTACTTATAATTAATTATGTTATGTGTGCATGGGGTATATTACCCTGGCGTATGTATGGTGTATATAGGGCGGAATGAAATTGTATTTAAATTAAAAGACAGTATGAGTAATAATTATAAATATGTTGTATTTGGTTTTGTTAAAAATTCACAGTGTGGAAAAAATAAGGAATGACTTGAAAGTATGCGAATACATGCGAAAGATGCGTGAATGACATGAGATGAAGTACTATCATCAGCATCACTATCACGGATGATGGCCTTGAGCAGATAGATCGTATTAATGTATACAGACAGACACATCTAATATGCTCCTAACATTTATGTAATTTGTTTAAGAGACTGGTATCTGTATAAGTATAGGTAGAGGTGTGGTAATTATCAATTGTAGGAGTGGTAACCCGGATGACAGGAATGAATTGAAGTTGATATCTTGTTGATAGACGGATAAGTTTGTTAATAAATTGTTCGTATTTAATTCAGACTTTGTTCGGGGTAGATTCATTGTCTCCAGTGGATTTGGAAGAGATAATTTCGGAGTTGGAAATGTTTGGGGCATTTTCAGGGGATGGGGGAGCATTAGGAGTGATTGTCTCAGCCCCGACTGCTGTGACTGGTTTTGCTTTCGTTGAGATTGAGTCTTTTGGGAGAGGCAAGAATGGGAGGGCTTCTGGGCTGGAGCCCGAGTCGATGGTAATGATCTTGGGTCGAGAGAGGTAGCTTTTGTCACCGTCGTTATCAACAAAGGCTCGTGCACGTCGCAGTCCTTGCCTGGCAATTTTATGGACTTTTTGTAGCTTTCGGAGCTTTTTCCGCTGCCTTACCGACAGCTTGGGAGCAATGATATCGGGCTTATTGTTAATTGTAGAGGTGGATGGAACTGGGTGTTCTTTTCCGAGTATGTTCGAGGAAGATAGTTCTGCTGGTATTGATTTTGGGGTATGATTTGAAGTAGTTTGAATTATCTGAATTTCTGTAGATGATAGAATTTCTTTTTGAATACTATCTGGATTTTCTGGGTGGTTTAACTCTTGTCCTGGAGAAGTTTGAGCACATTGGAGACTATTGGGAGAGTTGTTAGTGTTAGGTACAGGTATTTCGGGGGAAATTATTTGAATAGAATTACTATTGTTTTGACTTAATGCAATATCTTCAGGACTGGACTCTCCAATAATTAGGCTTAAATTGTTACTTTTACTTCCTTCCCCTTGATTTTTCGAGACTACATTCCCATGTCCAGAGCGTTTTGAGCTCAGGAGCCACCTTTCCCGCAGGTACATTGGAAGCGGTGATTTACTACTGCCTCTTCTTTGATGAGATGGGACATGTATCGATCTTACCAGAACCCTGCTCTTATCGCTACTTCCCTGCGAAAGTAGGATTTGGTTTGGGTCAGATGAATTCGAAATATCTGCAATGATGTCAGGAGGGGTGTTTCCAACCTCTTTTGACGACTGCCCTTGATCCTCCCTACTTTTCTGGGATATTCCTAATTTCGGACCCGAATCCCCTTCACTTTCGAAGTTCGTAGAGCTTGAGGAAGTTGAAGGTTGGGAGTCGTTATCCGGCCCTGGATTTTTTTCTTCAGTAATTCTACTCTGTATTTGATAATCAGCAGCATGGACGTGGACTGCCGGACTGTTTTCTATAGACGAGTAAGAGCCGAATCCGAAACTCATACTAGTGGAAGCATCTCTCGAGGATCTATTTCCGTTAGCTTGAGATTCATGCGGAGAGTCTCGGGAATCACGAACGTCAACAACATCCTTGTCCGTCCTAAAATTCCTAGGAGAGTCTTCACAAGGCTCCCCATGATGATAGTCAAATACTATAATGCTATCTTCTATCCGGACGGAGTGCTCTAGAGATTCTAAATCTACGGACGGTCGCTCGCTTTCACTTCTTGATTTCGCCCGCACACGACATGTTCTCTTAATGACAGGTGAGTCTTGCTCATAATCGCTCTCCGGCTCCTTCATGACCAGTGCTAATTGTCTATAATATTAAAAAACAACAAAAATTCATATAATTTTCCATCATAATCTTTCTCGCTTTTTTTACCTTTTATTCCTATTCTTCCCGCTACTACTCCTCCCGTTTCCACATCCATCCCTGATAAAATCAGCCTCCTTTCGGAAGTCCTTTCCTACAGTACACAATTAAATATTCAATTATCAACATCAAAACGTTTCGTGTAAATAATATAAAAATATTTTGTGTAAAAACTACAATCTAATAATAAACCAAAGAAAAAAATTAACATTATACATTACATACAGAAATATTGTGAGCACTGTAGCACTAGTCTGCTACGCTTAAAAGTACAACCAAAAATAACGAACCAAAGTATTTCAAAAATATGCTTTCCACAGCGAATTTATCCTCCTTAGCTATCCTCTTGAGAGTCTTCAGTTGTTTTTCCAGAATTCGGACTCGACGCTCCAGAGCAGTAAACATCTCCGGTGGAATTTTGTTAAATTCCAGGACCCTTTGATTATAAGCCAGTCCTTCTGTCTAAAAATAAAAAATATTTAATATTTAATAATTATTACAAGTTATCTTTGTCGCAAATAATAAAAATAAAATCATTAACACCTACCCCAATTTATTTGATGTTACGTCTCCATCTGTTCTATTGCTGTATTGAAGTCAAATATACCTGTATTTCAAGAATGCATTAGCGTCCTTGTATATTACATAATTACTAGAAACGACTGTGGTTTTTAATTATTTTGTTAATATCCGTTCCTAAAATTCAATTTTGAAGTACTTTCACTTTTACTGTCGTACTATTAAAATACTACACACAGGAATAAGGAGTTTTGAAGTAATTTAATTGCTTAATAAAAATAATTAAAGCCTACTTCCGATTAAGCACACTACCGCTCGGCTCTGCCGAGCTCCTTCTGGCAAGCCCTGTGTGTTTGTACTGAAGTAATCTCATTGCGTATGTACATATTTGTGTTTACTTCCCTGAAAGTTGAACATTAGCCGTAAACCGCGCCACAATAGCTCCCATACCTGTACCATATGAGTCTGTCTGCTGTCTGTGTCTAGTCCACATCCACACTGTAATCTCTAAATCTAAAGGATCAACTTTTCTTGAGTCTGCGTTTTTTTTAGCAAAAATACTCTAAATTACTTTCAGATCTTATGCTAACTAATATTGAGGGGTGACGGGAAAAATTCTAAACATCCTCTCATTACTTATTCACACTGACTTACAATTAGGGTTTGGGTACCACAATTTTTGGCATGGGGTAAAGTGAAACAATTTTGAAATGAAGTAACATATTTGCTATACTTACTTATATGTAATATGTAATAGTATTTAATCTTCAAAATTTTTTCAGAAGAACTCCCGATGATCTATGAAAAATTGTCAACGTAAGGTATTATTTTTTTCTAAATTTTTTAATCAGTTCCGCTGATAAAGATTTATTTCCTCGATCCTGCTTTCTTTTTTACTGGGGAGCCCTACACCATTCTCAACGTAGGGACATTTTTATAGGTCCTTGGAAAGCCCCTAAAATTTCTTATAGATTAGGGTAATAGTAAGTTTCGGTATTTTAAAAAGAATTAGTTGCTTGAGTAAGCAGTAACTTTCGAAATATTTTTTACTACTAATTACTTCTAATACAAGTAGGGGTAGGGGCCATAGGGACTGGGCATGAAAATTACTTGGCGCTCTATGTGTGTAGTGTGTGTACAAATATGTAAGTACTTTTGCCCGATTAATACAGTACTTATAGAAAATACTTGAATAAGGGGGTACTACTTTACAGCCTGAGTGTAGGAGCACATTATTGTAAATTGTAACCATATCCAGTGCATCCTGTTTTATTCATACCTGCTCCAATTACGGTCAATTAAGCAAACACGGTAGTAAATGCACTCATAGACACATTAGCCAGCTTGCCTATACAGAATGTAATGGGCTCTTAAATTAGTGTAAAAGTAATTATATGTACATACTGTACATCATCAAGTGAAAACGTAATCACAGTACTTATATTTAGTAATAACTCCAAAAAAGTTACACTTGAGAGCCTTAGTCGGCAAAGTTTTATTGTGCTTACAGGAAATCCCTGTCAAAGGATTTAAGTTATAAATAATAATTATATGTATACGTAATTTTATATTACGAATGATATACTACTGCAATTTCCCTGAGAGTACTTGCTGTGCATTGGATACATATGCATATATGGTCTTTAAAATGCTAATGTGTTTTTTTTTGCTTTAAAATCTACAAGGATTTTATGTCTGAGTGAGGATTACTATTGATTTATTGATTGATTTTTGACACTTAATTTTTTAATGGCTCATGTCAGGGATGAAGGTTTTTTGGAATCCCCGTAGAAGATCCCTTTTTCTTTAGGAACAAAAACATCTGGACGTGTTCCCATTATTGTAATGTTAATTTTTCCCTTCGTAAAAGTTTTTTATTGTTTCCTTATAAAGATCCCCAATCCCCACATGTTGTTACTTTTAGGGCTCTTATTGTGAGTGTACACTCAAGTGTGCAATAAATTGTTCGTACGTTATCAAATTATTATGTAATTCGTTTTATCAAGTGGTTAGTGCAGACTCAGGGATACAATAAGCTTGTCCTCATACTGTTACATATAAGTACACGCTGCATGAGATAACTTGCAGATTGCATATTACAGCAAATGCGTTCCACTCAATTCTTCCGTTAATAACTTTTGGCAATGACACAAAATTCGATCTATTGATCTTTACCTGATGACTAATTCATCTGCGAATTTTATCATTGAACATACTTTAACACCGATTCAATAAAGTATTAAAGGGCACATATTTCCATACAATTGAAAAATTTATGCAATGCTAAAAGTATGTATCTACAAACCCCAAATAACGGCGCAGCTATATTATTCCCCATTACCCAATTTGTGAACTGGGAAATTACATAGTGCAAAACTTAAGATGCATTTTGTTGAAAGTTTTGGATTTTCCCACTTTTAAAATTAATTTTCTAAGTAGTTTTGGTAAGGCACAAGTCACACAAGTCAATTGCATCGCCACTATATCTGTCCCAAAAGCCCCCACATTTTGCAACTCTACTCTAAATGATGTCATATCATAATTTGTCCAAAATCGGTCTCGTCAACTTCTGGTATTTCCGCTGATAAAAGTGAGTATATATTCATGAGAATAATAAAATTACTCATGCATTATTTTTCCAGAGCTTCGACACCACATGCCATGGTGTTCATCACTGTCCGTATCCAACTTTGTGGCTTGACTCCTATAAATACAAACACACGCTATGTATTATGTCCGTGTAGTTATCTCTGCACTCCTGCGGTCAACCTGAACTCCTCCTATCAGTCATCAAGACTTGCAAATTAATTAGGAGCATATATATTCCTTGTTCTACTTCTTCAATGTTCTATACATAGTAAGTATACAATTTTTCCTTCAGTTTGCTTTTGGCAATTCAAAGTGCAGGAGCAGAACCAGTTCGAATGTCATGGGTCTTGAGCTCCGTTTAGCCCTGTAATAATTATTACACTGAAAAAACTTTAGATTGGACGTATTTCTATTAAGTCAGTACTAAATGATTAACAGGTATAGTATACATCCATATAAAAGCAATGTGAGCGTGAACACATCCCAAACACAAATAAATACAATTATTGCAAAAATTCCAAGTCTCAACATACCAAGAAAAAGGATACTTCTCAAAAATGTTTCCACACATCAATATAATGACTGCAGCTCACATATGCAGGAAAAATTATAGCATAACCCTTCAAAGCCCAAAAACGCCTTCAACTCCTGTGTGCCAGCCAGATCTGAGCATATTTCCTTCTAACAACGCCCTTATATTCCCCTATTAGTTCCGTTCAAACTTTATTTAATTTTAACCTTATTCAGTTGAAAAACCCTTGTGGAAGGTGCAGGACGTCTGGTTGCAATTCCTCGTACGCTTTCGTGTATACTTATATACTCACACTCAGGCAAAATTTATTCTTCCAATTGGTCCTTACTTACTTACTTACTTACTTCCACATAGTCCAAAAAATTATTTATACTTACATCATCCTCCACATACAGATCAGAGCTTTAACTGACAACACATTCCCTGGAAATAGACCAAGTTCAGCTGTTGTCACGTCGGTCTGATCAAAAGCTGCTGTGTGAAGTGAAATATACGGTGTACTCTGTTTATAGAAGAGCCCCTCAAGTTCCAAATTTGGACTCCTACAATGAGATGCTCTTCTTACATATAAATAGGGGAAAAAACTAAATTGTGATAGATGAGAATGGGCTCAAAATTTTTTACTCTCTCAGTGAATCTCCTCCTGTAAATAAAAAATCTCTCAGAGCCAGAGCTCACTGTATGCCTGAATTCCGACGGGATTTTAAACTGCCCATTAAATTTACGGTTTGCAAAAAAAATAAACATTACACAGATCTTTCCGCTGCTCTTCCTTGGATGTTCATCTCTCTCTCTCTCTCTCATCTCTCTTGAGCATTCCAAAATTCTCAATTGCTCCCCTTCAAAAAGTTTTTTTTTCTTTTTACTGAAAGTGCCACCCACAATGGTTGTACTATATTTAATACAAATTTTACATCCAGCGTCTCAACCCTAGTATAGCAACTCTTCCAGTGGTTTTGATTTGCCCTCATTTAAATTTGGTAAGTTTTATTAATTTTACCTTTTTCAAATAAATAGGCTACCTCCCCAAAAACAATAATAAATTACTTATGTGAACTATATAGTAAAAGTGATATTTGAGCTATGTAGGGGGAATGCGAGAGTACAAACAAGGGAATTAAGTATACATACATATTATATTGCCTGCTTTACTTGCATACTTACAAATTATACATATACATATATTGGACCCATTGACTCTGTAAATAAATTTAGAAAAATACTTTTACTTTTAATCCTTAAATAGAATAAAATTACTGCTGTTACTTGAGAGAGTACCTCCGGAAGGTGAGTCCCCATCAATAAGTGAATGGAATTTTATTGTTCGACAGACAGGTGAAAGATTTCTGAAATGAAACGACAGTATTAGTTATAAACGAGAGTGCACGCTTAAAGACATCATTTTAATTTTTTTTAAATCAATTTTAATACAATACTCAAACCAAATTTTAATAATAGTACATACATACATAGTTGTGCTAGCGTGGTTTATTTTGCATGTATGAAATATATCCATAGGGGAGAGCTTTTATAAGTCTAATTTATTTTGTGATTGAAGTCTATGGAGCATGGCGTTAAATTATTATTAATAATAATAATAATTATTATTATTGTTTGATATATGTAGATAGCTGAAGAGATTTTTTTTGGTCTGCTTTCCGCTTTGCACTCGTGAGTGAGAGCGGGAGTGTTGCACTCATCCGGTGAGTCTAGAACCAGCAGTTCAACAAATCTCAACTTTTATTCATGATAAGGTTTTTTTTTTGTCGTGGTTTAATATTGCGGATCCTTTTTGTACATTAGACATTGCTTGTAATAGTAATCTGCGAGCACAGCCCTTCTTCCCTCGCAGTTTTAATTCCCTCGTTCCTGGGTCGTTCGTTGCGTGAGGATTGTCCCGTAAAGTCCTGTGTCCGGTAATTAAGCTATAACCCGTCCTATTGTAGCCCGTCTAGAATAATTCAAATTATTTTAATTTAGTATAATTATAAAATAATTATTATTTATATCCTCATCCCGCCAGGTCATATATTTAGTTTTTTAAATTAACGGATTATTTATTGCTTAAAGTAAGTGTTTTGTTGGGAGGGAAGGAAATGTTTGAACAGTTTTTAAAAAGGGGAACTTTGTTTATCACTTTCTTGTCGAAAGTCAATAATATTTTTTTGAGATGAAAAATAAAAATAATAGAAATTTTTTTGTCCTTGAAAAACCATTAAATAAAGACAACAAAAAAAGTAGAATGTGACCAGCATTGCTTGATAGGTTTAATATTGTTATCAGTTATAAAAATAGCGGAGGATTGGATTGACGTCGACCGACGACGATCGATTTCAGGAGAAACTCGATTTTAAGCTTTTTTTTCCTAATATAATTTTATATTTTAAAGCGTAGATCGGGTTGGATTTCGACTTGAGGTGTGTTGAGGATATTCATTATTTTTTAAAGGCTTGTACCTGACAATTTTGTGTATGTTTTTGTGGTCCGTAGCTCTTGACTGGATTAAGCACGTGGGACGGGATAGGAGACTAACGTTAACAATTAAAACAATGGAGAACATTACAATGCCGATGGTTGATCCCCCGTATCAAAAGAATTTTGAGTGGGAGAAATTCGACTATGTTTACTGGCGTCAATGGATGGGGCAGCGATGGTGGTGGAGCATTATTTTTGGGGGAGTGTACGTAGTCTTAATTTATTTTGGACAGCATTGGATGAAGAATCGAAGTCCGATGAAATTGAAGAAACCTCTTTTGTGGTGGAATCTGGCATTAGCAGCCTTCTCTATCTCAGCGTTCATGAGGACTTTGCCGGAAATGATTAGTATCCTGGGGAATAACAATGGATTTCATATTACTGTTTGCTCGAGGTTAGAGATTTTTTGGGTTTTGTTTTATAAGAGATTATGAGAGCATTATTTATAGCTTACTGGGACAATTTTTGAAAAGCTGGTGCGGTGCTGGTGCCTTTCGAACATGAATGCAACAATGGGTTGCTAGTTTTGAATGTTACAAGGGGAAATTTAAAATCTTATTATTGTTTATTTTTAATTTCTAGAGATCAAATGACCATTGCTCATGTGTTCTGGGAGTGGATGGGAACTTGGTCGAAGGTTGTGGAATTAGGGGATACTGCGTTTGTTGTGCTTCGGAAACAACCTCTGATATTCCTTCATTGGTATGTTAACAGGAAGTGTTAATGTTCTTTCGATATCTTTTGTAGAAAGATTAGTTCGGAGGTGTGCATCCACAAAATACAATACGGATGAGTAAAACTACGATATTGTTGTATTATTTCAGGTATCATCATGTGAGTGTACTCATCTACACTTGGTTTAGCATCGATGCCAACGACCCGATTCATCGATGGTACATGTCCATGAACAGCGGTATCCATTCGCTCATGTATAGCTACTATGCCCTCCGCGTGAGTCCTTTTTTGTGCATATATTTACTGATGCTTTAGATTAATGTACATGCAGAAATGGTTTGAGTATAATGTGGCTACTTTTGTAAATGCATGCCTACATTTTTTTATTTTCCTTGTTTATTACCAGATTCTCGGAGTTAAAATTCCCAGGAAGTGTGCTATTTGCGTAACGACTCTTCAAATTGTTCAGATGTTCATTGGATTTTCTCTCAACATTTACTCGGTTTATGCAAAACGTTAGTTTTTTATAGCTCAGTTTCCCCTCATTTACAGTAGCAGTGACATTATTAGTATGACAAGTACCAGCTTTTTTGGGGGGATCATTTCTAGTTTCGTCACTAAAAATTAATACCGTTTTGAATGCTTCGCAATACTTTGTGCATTTTTTTAACTATCAGTTCCTTTTTATGCGGTAGGTTCCGGATGGGACTGTCACGCCAGACCAGATTCGAACATAATGTTTGCTTTGGGCATGTACTCCAGCTACCTAGCCCTTTTCCTCCATTTCTTCTACAAGACGTACTTACGCCCGAGATCGCCATTGAAACCAAAATCCACTTAGGTGTAAGTTTGTTACAAGAATCTCAGTTTATTGTAAAAATGTGACCGGATTCAATAATTATTCAACTATTATTTACATAAGTATGCTTCCAAGTATGCCTCAACGAACACATATGTGCACCTGGAGTGCCTTCTATTGTAAATTAGTGCTTTCCTCAATAGTCATCAGATTCCAACCCCTCCAAAACCAATAAATGTTGACGTATAAACCTAGGTTTTGTATTTCTCTAGCGTTTTCTACATCTCCGTGATAAAATATTTAAGGAACTGATTAACTTGTATAAGGCTTTGTGGAGCCTGACTCGCCAAATGAGCAATAAAGTTCTCTTATATATAGTTTATCGTAATTCGTTATATACCCTTTAGTAATCCTTCAGGTATTAGGTATTATGTGTGTGTATCCTCCTAACTTTGATTTGGAACATTTCATAATGTTTTTTTTTATGTTTCTAAGCAACAAAAGCAGTAAACTTTGGCTGTATTAATGATTTCGTTCATTTTCAATCAAGGATAAACAATTTTTTAATTTAACCCAATAGGTATTTTGCATCCAAGTAAATAAATACCTAAATTCAACTTCAAATATCGTAATGATAATCGTCAAATACATACATTAAGTATAATTTTCCTGTTGTCCTGAATTGAACGTGTGTAGTCCATAGGTGGGCAATTGTTGTGGATTTGTATTCAACTCGCACTAAAATGTAAAGCTCTACCATTGAACTCCACTCGCACATACATTGGGGCGGTGAACCGGTGTTCACCCAACCTTTGTCTCTAACTATATTTCTTCCCCCTAGCACATGTAAGCCGATTTGGCAAAATATTTGAGTTGTCCATTTTAAAGCATATTTTGTAGAATTTCCAAAAATACAGGCATAAACCTAGATCAGCGTTTGATACAGGTATAAATGGTTACCTGTAATACTATACCAGATTAGCGTTACATGTTTTTAGAGTACAAATCTGTATACCGATTTTGGGTAACCGTGTTGAGCACTGACCTAGGTCCACCAGTTAGGTCACATCGATCAAGACAGTGGGACAAACTCAAAAAATTTTCGGGATGCTTTTATGTCTGTTTTCTTTAAAAAAAAATCATTACTCGTGTGATGTAAACATACACTTTAAAGACATAATGGAGATCCCTGCATTGGCAACGATCAACCTGGATACAGGCTTTCAAAGGTCTGTCTTGTTGGAAAGATGCTAGCTAACTTGAGCAATGGAGGTAATTTAACAGGAGTCATGGACCGGCATATTTTTAAGTTTTCCTCGAAATTCTACCAGTTGCAAGACTAACAATAATATTCCAACATGGCCGACCCATCATTTCACTAACAAACTTTCCAGTTCACCAGCAGATAAATTCAACCACACGGCGACCTGGCCAGTAAATTATTCCAAGCTGATCAAATGTAATTTTCATTCATGCTACGCCTTTTGAGTTACATTTAAACTCCACTGTTCCAGGTGCCCCTTATCTTTCGGGCATGCCTATTCTACACATACTCCTAATTTCTTTGATCCTTGTCGCAAATTTAAACATCCGGTGTCCAAATGGCGGAGCTCATTGTCAGTTATCTCTGTCATATTAAATTTTGATGTTCATACAATTTGCTTCAAACTAGCGCCCACCATATTTTTCACACTATATTTTGGAATTCAAAAATTGGGGTACAGTTTTCTGGAATAATGATAACTTTTTTTGGCATGACTATTGTGTGAAAGATTCTCATATATATCTCTAAGACTGCTGTGGGTATAAGAATACCAGACTGAGTGGGCATTGGGATTCTTCACGATAAACAATAAATTCCCTTTCACAATCTGTAATCTTAACCTCGTTTGCATATACACAATCTAACTTCCCAAATTGATAATAATTTAATATTCACAAATGTTTGGAAGGAGTACATGACAAGCTTTGTGATGACTGAGAATAAAAGCAGAGTCCAATAAGTAACATTTCCGTTTAAAAAAAATAGTGTTTACTCGATCGTGCACTCCCTCACAATTAGTCAGCCTCGTGTGTGCATATTGTTTAAAAATATTCTCTGCCTCATCTGGTATCAGAGAAGCGGTGGAACACAATTTACACTCGCACTCGGAGTTACTTTTAATTCGAATTAATGTGAGGGGAGTGTGTGCCTCGCGAGAAGGCCCAAGCATGGAGAGTGCACACTTATAAATATTTGTACAGTCGTTTACCACGACTCACCTCACCTCACCTACTGTATAAATATCTATACAGAGGATCTCTTGTAAATGTTATCCTTCCTGTAAAGCAAGTATTCTCCTAACGGTACTTTTCCCCCTCCGGCTCCTCCACACATTCTTACTACATCTTTGAGTCAGAGCGTTCCCAAGCCTTGTGCTCGTATCTCCGTGTGAAATCCCAATGCATATATCAGGAACAGTGCTCCACTTAATTTTTCATGCTGAAAATGATTTAATGTGAAACAACCGTAATATAACTTATTGTTAGCACAGATTTATTTTTACAAAGAGGTTTCCATGTCTTCACTGAACAGGAAATTTATAAATTAACTTTTAAATCCCCTTCAATGGATCCTCAGCTCCCCCGGATGTACTGGACACAGATGACATAAAAGTAGAGGAAGGCCACGAAGAGCATGCTCAAGTACCACACTGCGGGCTTCATTCTGAAATCAACCATAATGGGTTTCCCTTTAAATAAGTATCTTCAAGTTGATTAGTACTATGTGAGACACTGTCCCACTTCCACAAATCTCGCACTCTTTAAAATAGGGAATTTACCCCCAATATGAATAACTATACGGATCTAAGAAAAATATATAATTTTTTAACGTTATATCCACCTGTTCAAATCACGATCACTTTTGTAGATCCACAGTTAGTCCGAGTCCAGGTCAAGTCCAAGTCCAAGGCCAAGCGTCTGAACTTGTCAACTTGCGTCTGATGAGTTGCCAATGATGAAGGGAGGAGAGAGAGGATGATGAAACGTCTTTGAGCAAGTTCGGTCAGAGAGTGAGTGAAGAATGAGGACAATGTCTTCTCTTATTCTCACTCACTTGTTATTGTTGTGTATGAGCCACAGGGGATGATCCCCTTAGTATGTACATATGTGTATGTTAAGTACATACTACTCAAACCTTTTCTGAGAGACCATATAACCTGTCTGTGTACCCAATCCCTCACCATCAGGCTCAAGAGGATTTTTTATGTGCAGGGGAGATGACTCAATGTGACCAGAGTTCGAATACGTTCCTTAATTGAAAGAAGTTGCTAGAAATACCTCACTTTTGTAATCTCTGTACTTATATCCTATGAATCCTTACCAAAGGTTTGTTAATGCTCTCCTTTAATCAAGCTGTAGTGTGTATTTATTTTTATTTAAACCAACTTTCTTGTCATATAAACTGACCCTTGCCCTCGGTTATTACGGCAACCCTTCAGGGAAGAATTCTAAATAATACGTAACAATAATAATTACATAATGTTGCTCTACATAATTTGACAAGACATGAGAAATGTTTCCAGGTGGGATCCTTCCCGGAACTTCTATCACGTTTTTTGTGGAATTATTCTAGTCATGAAAGATTCCAGCTCCAGGTTCGTATAGAATGTTGTAACGGTAAATTGTTCATATTAACACTCCTTGACCTTCTTGGGTAGCAACCATAGAATCTCATTTTCCTAACCATTAGCCCAACTCTTGTTCCAGTTGTTATATCCATCTTGAGCCTGTCAGTACCGTTCACATTGCCACTTCTGCAAGCAAAACGTCGCCTCTGCAAGTATTTACTTGCAGCGCTGCAAGTTCTGTTCACATTGGTCGCCTCTGCAAGCATTTTACTTGCAGATGCGACTTGCAGAGGGTCGATTTTACTTGCAGAAGCGAAGTAGAACTCGCTTCTACTTTCCTCTGCAAGCTGATGAACATGCTTGCATTCCTCATTGAGTTCCTTCTTAACTTCTTCAACCAACTCCTATGCCGCGCAATGTTAAATTTCTGTCGATTTCTATTCTGCACCGTGTTAAATTTACGACGTATAGAAGAAGTCGCTAACCGTACGTTGCCAACAGACAAATTGCTTGCACTTGCAGCTGAAAACCAATGTGAACAAAACTTCCATACGTGCAAGTAAATCAACTTGCAGACCGTTCGGTCAGCAAGCTAGCTTGCTGACGAAAACATTTAGCTTGCAGAAGCGCAATGTGAACGTTACATCAGCCTCTGATGTCCCAGTTAATTTTTCCATGAGAATCGTTTAGTAATGCATGTACATATATGTAGGAATTTCCAGCATTTTCACGAATGGCATGGCATCTTCCCGAAAAGCTGAAGACTCTTTGACCATATTGGTTGGGTTTGGATCCTATCAACCTGTCGTCAACCGTGACCAGGGATGGGAATATTACAAATACGACCTGCAGGATTGGATTACGGGATTGAGGGAAAAAATTCCGATCACTTGGATTGGATTAACGGATTAAATGACAAAATTGTGATCACTTGGATTGGATTAACGGATTAAATGACAAAATTGTGATCACTTGGATTGGATTAACGGATTAAAGTAAAAAACTCTGATCACTTGGATTGGATTAAGGGATTGAGGAAAAAAATTGCGATCACTTGGATTGGATTAACGGATTAAAGTAAAAAATTCCGATCACTTGGATTGGATTAAGGGATTGAGGGGGAAATTCTGACAACTTGAATTGGATTAAGGGATTGACGGGGACAGTGGTCGTCATGGGTACAAAAAGTTTGTTCCCGTTCCCGTTCCTGTTCCCACTGAATGGGTACTCCCCTTAAGTGTTCCCGTACCCGGACTCATTCCCATTATGGTGGGAACAGTATTTTAGGTACCCGTTCCCATGAATTTAATAAAAATGCGTACCCGGACCCGTTCCTGTTCCCGTACCCAGAAATTTAAAATGTTGTGAACCCGTACCCGTTCCCACAGTTGGTGTTCCCGGACCCGTTCCCGGGTCCAAGTCCTATTGTACTTAGGTGTGGTAAAAATTATTATCAGGATTTCGGTAGCCACTAGGCCCTTCGTTTTGCAGATAGAAAACAGATAATATGCAGGGAGGCTAAACGCTTTCCCATAGCGAAACGTAACAGTGTAATAACTGATTGTTTAATTCTTCGGAGATTGTGTACCGATTAGACTGAATGTCAGCACTTTAAATGACATACTTAGAAAGGATGCAACAATGAATGGAGCATTGAAGTTGCTCTTCCAATAATAAATTGAATGTTGTTGAGGGTATCAAAGTGGTACCTAATATTTAAGA
Source organism: Allacma fusca (assembly GCA_947179485.1). Lineage (NCBI taxonomy): Eukaryota > Metazoa > Arthropoda > Collembola > Symphypleona > Sminthuridae > Allacma > Allacma fusca. Next base: position 61,508,667 of record OX359246.1, read on the forward strand.
TCAATTAATGGCCCAGTGATAATTATTCTACATATACAATATATATGAAAAATATATGCCAACACGGATTATTTCCCTTTGTTGGTCTTATTTGAAAAAAATATTAATTCGAGCAATGAATTTTTCAAGGGTAAAACTTGCAGCAAAAGTATAAACTAATAATAATTATATTAATATTTATTATAATAACTTGTTGAATTACTTCAGAAAATACCGTAATTGTACTGAAACGTGAAATGTTATCTTTAAGGCAAGGATATACTTATGTGTAAAAATTGAAGAAAAAAAGAATGGAGTGGAATATGTAAATTGAATTGTCTGCATAAATAATGTACTATCGAGTCTTCCAAGATGAATATTGAGTGCGTTTATAGAAGATGGTAAAAGTACCCACTCGATCCCGGGAACAACAGGTATGGGAACGGGATCATGCGTAGACTGTACCCGTTCCCGACAGGAACGGAAACAAAATGAAAATCTCGGTTCGTGTTCCCGCTCCTGTTCCTGTTCCCAGTGGTCGGGTCCACCTGAGTGTGTTCCTGTTCCCGCACCCAAACTGGCTGGGAACAAAATATTTGTTCCCGTACCCGTTCCTGTACTCGTTCCTGTTCCCAAGTACCCGGGTTTTGCCCGTTCCCGTGGCGACCACTGGACGGGGAAATGGTTGATGAATAAAAATTCGCAGATTTACATTGGGTTTCCAATAAAGATGTAGATATTAAGGATTGATGAAGAAAATCAAAAATTTTATAATGGATTAGCACATAGCAGACCAATTTAATTCTTACATAAGTCAGATTAACGGGTCAACATTTGTTAATACACACTTATATGGTTTGCGCTATTGGCCATCATAAATTCAGTAATTCAGATTGGGATAATGCGATGACGTGAATATCCTAATAGTTGGTTAAAATTACAAGGTTGGTCCTATTTATTCAAACACATCAGTATACAGTAAATTAGTATGGATAGAGTGGAACCATAATCCAATAATCTGCTTAAAATAGAGTTCGATTCACAATTCCAGCCTACACATTTACGATACACATTTCAATTATTATATTAAACTCTCGCATAAAAACGCTTCACATTTTTTGCTCGGGATTTGTTTGATCACAATTGTGCTGCTAATTTCCATGCGGGCTAAAATACTAGTAATCAAAATATGCACATATTTGAGGCAAGGGTAAAGAGAATTTGTTACTCCGTAATCAGTAAAAAAGCTTGAAGCTTCTGTGCTCCCACGTTCTTTGCTAAGATTAATATTTTTAACAAACCATAACGACGATTCCTGTTTGAAAACAGCCTAGGAATTGTGACATATGAACACAAGCTACAAGTTCATTACAAAGCTGCTACATGTTGAAAAATGTAGCAATGATATAGCAGCAGATATAATGCAATCCATACTACTGACAGCAGTGGATTTTGGGATTAGGATTGACCAAATAATCCATTAAGTATTGGATTAGGATTTGGGATTAATTCGTTGCCATACAAATAATCGAATTTAACTAGTAGATTAAAATGAAAGCATTGAGCCAGGATTGAGGATTAAGGATTAGATCCAGGTAGTGCTGCAAGTGTTTCAGTTTGTTTCAAAAACTTCGTGTCATGTCAGTTTGCATACTGGAATGGAACGAATTTCAGGTTTCGTTTCAGTTCGAAAAAATGTGTTTCATTTCGTTTCATTTTTTTCAATGAACTGAAACGGAACACAAAACGATTGTTTCAGGCGCACCCAATTATTAAAGTACTAATATTGTAAAAAAATGGGATAAATGTTTTAGCAGTGGTATACTTTACATCGTATCTCTTTAAGCTTTGTGAAATACTGATTAATTGTAATATCTTATAATTGATTAATAGTTCACGAAAAAAATCATATTATGTATGGATAATGATTTGCAGCTCTATACAGTATATCGTAACAAATTTTATCGGTACTTTTGTTGCCACTTGCCAAATACTGTAGATCAATCTGAAAAAAAGGTTGAAGCTCTTGCTAGAAACAAAATGTTGACGACTTTCTTTTAATCCTGTTCTTTAGGGACATGGATTTTGTTCTTCGCTTGGGGTGTTAAATACAAAATATTTAGCTTGGTTCATTTATTCACTCCATAAGGAACGAATTGAGTTTAAAATTATTTGTAGAAAATATATCCGACAAAATAAGAGCTTAAGAATTCGGAAGCATGCGGTTCTGTATTTATTGATAGCTAGCGATTGAATATGCGAAGCCAAAAATGCAATAGTATTACACAAATCCCACGATAAATTTTCTTTGAGAATATGCGATGACGTGTGCATTGAAACGCTTGAAACGCGTTTCATTAAGGCAGTTTTGTTTTGTTTTAGAAGCCGAACTGAAACGTTTGTTTCGGCCCAAACTGAAACTGAAATGAAATTTTGGCGAAACAAACTGAAACGAAATGAAACAAAACGAAAATTTTCGTTTCAGGAACGAAACGGTTGCAGCACTAGATCCAGGTTTACCCAACACCTGGATTGGGATTGGGATTAATTATTTCTTTTAAAAGTTGTAATCCGGGATTAAATTAATCCCGGATTAATAATCCATTCCCATCCCTGACCGTGACTTTAGCAGAGAAGGGAGTAAATCAGAGAAAATAAATAAATCCTACTCGCTACTTATATTCCTTGGAGAAAATAATCAAGCCTGTTACATTAGTGCAATTAATCAAGCTGAAAACTGCTAACGGTATATGGTGACAATCTATTAGGGGCGAAGGGAAGCTAACAGTTCCTATTGTGGATGTGTCCGGGTGTCTGGTTGTCTTCTTGTCTGCCAGGAGGGTATTCAAGGAACCAATGACACCCAACACCAAGCAAATCAAGTATTTTGCAGGGGCAGATTTGGCCAAAAGTAAGAAGGCAATATGCTTTGGAGAAAGTCGTGACATGCGTCTGATCTCTGGAAAGTGATTGAGGTTACGCATAATCACATGTAAATACATACGAATAGCAAGAGCAAGCCGCATTTGCACTTCCTAGTCTGATTTGTTGTTTTTTCGTTAAATTGACTTTTCCATCAACCGGCAGATGTGCATACGAGGTGAGCGGCGACGATAGTAAATTAAATTTTTTAGTTATAAATTAATATTTATTTTTCAAAATATTGACGAAGTAAAACTAAACAAATAATTGTGAATCGAAGGTGAGAGGTCCAAATTGGACCTCTCAAACCGACCGAAAATTTCGGATCGGATATAATATGTATCCGTATCCGACGGATACTTGCAACGAGAAATCCGATCCTATCCGCGGATATCCGAAGTCATCCGCGGATATGGTTCTAATTTGGAAATTATTCTTGCAAATTCATAAAAAGTATTTATTCAAATACAAAGTGTCGAAAAAGGTCCTCCGGTTTACGTGGAGTCAATATAGGATTACTTAGTATGAATATTACGCTTATCATTTATTCACCCCTGCAATAATCATTCTTCTCTTTGTAATATGAAATATACAATTACCGCAACTATAGGCGCAACTAGGGATGCCAATGATCTGGTCCAAACCATTATTAATGGTCTTGGATTGGTCTGGTCCGATCTGATCCCAGATTTGTATGGTCTGGTCCGGTCTGATTCAACGCTTGGACCAGACCAGATACAATTGGTCCAGATTCAGGACCAGACCAGACTACAGGACCATGGTCCCAAAAGTACGCAAAATAAAAATTTATGAATTAACGAAATCCTACGGAACAAATTAAAAATGTCATTTCTGGGGACAAAAGAAGAATTTGACTGGATAAAATGTGATTATTTAATTGCTATCAATGGTTTTCTGGACCACGGTCCGGGCCATAGTCTTTGGTCTGGTCTGGTCCGAAAAAATTGTTGGTTAACATTTCGACACTCAAATTTGAATTGGATAGTTTTAAACTTCCTGTATGACAGTTAATTTCCTTGGTAGGACTTAGATGATAAAGATGAGTAAATTTAGTAGCAATATACTGTGTGTTTTTGTGTTTGTTGAAATAGAAAAGCGTATTTTCGTCGTTTTGCTATCAATTACTTCATTCTACGACCGAAATTTGTTAGGCCGGTAAGCAACAGATGGCAGATAAAACTATCCGCGGATAACCGCAGATATCCGACGGATTATCCGAAGCTCAAGATTCTATTATCGTATCCGTGCGGATTACTTTAACCTTGTATCCTATCCTATCCGCATTATTTTAACGGATAGAATGTGCCTATCCGATCCGGGCGGATAAATGCGGATAGGATAAATTCATTAATTATCCAGGGGTCGGATTTTTGTAAATCTCCCTGGAAGATTTTTTTCATTTTCCCTGCTGGTCATGATGTCCCTGTTCGAAGCAAGTTTAAAACTCCCTGTTGCCAAAGCAATTTTCGTAATACACCCCAACAAATTAAAAAATCCCTGCTGAAAAAAGGTCAACAAATTTGAAAATCCCTGCTGACACAAAATCATTTTCGTAAACCACCTCAACAATTTGGAAAACCCTGTTGAAAAAAATCATTATCAATAAAACACCTCAACAATTTCAAAAATCCCTGCTGACAAAAATTGTTTTCCATAAAACACCTCAACAATTTCGAAAATCCCTGCCAAAAAAAAGGTCAACAGATTTGAAAATCCCTGTTTGCAATCCCGTTTGAAAATTTCCCTGCTGAAAAATGTTTTTCCCTGGGAAGATTCTTCCCGTCTTCCTACATAAATCCGACCCATGTAATTATCCTATCCGAAATTTATCCGATCCGCGGATATGCGGATATATCCGATCCGTTGAGGAACCTTAGGTCCAATTTAAGACCTCCAGAATGAATTTATGCCACGAGTTTCAATACTCCATCAAGGCGTCAAGAATTGGCTTTGCCTATGTATGTTGCTTGGAAATCCTCGTAAGTGAATAAACCGTAATAAATTATTTGGGAAAAACATACGTTTCAAGAAAATTTACAAATAATTTTATTTTAGGTCCAAGAATTTGATGGCGGCGTTCCATTCAGGAACTTCGACTATCCTCGCAGATTCTCAGTTTGTCCCCAACGTATGAATGGGCAGACACACTGGAGATGTGGTTAGTCGAATGGGACAGTTTTGTCCTGAAATTTAAGGTGTCTTTGCTGGTCGAGGATCTGACAATAAGTTTTGCTAATTCAACAGTTACTTTTATTTCAATAAAGGTTCAAGTTGGATTTTAAAAACATGACTTCTTTTTACTTGTTATAGCTAATACAACCAATTTGCACTGTAGTCAATGAAAACCTCAGTGCAGGCATTATTGTGGGTATACAGGGAAAATAAATTATGGACATTTCAGCAGAAATTCTTCGACGTATCGAAAATCAGGGTTTTTGTTTTCGATGACGCCGATGTAACGAAAGCGACTCCAGGCTATAAATATTCAAGTATCAAATTTCGCAGGTATCTCTAAAATATAAAACGCGCGTGATGGGGCGATAATTTCAAAACTTCCCTCCCTCTCCTAAGCGCGCTTTATAGGTTCGCGGATACAAATTACCATTTACCATAAAGGTTATATGGTTTAGCAAGTAGGAGCAAGGGCGGTGTGTCTGTCACGGTCTACATTTATAATGTCATAAACGGTGGCTATCCATTTATGTTAAAGAGAGGATACAGTTTCTGATTAGAGTACGCTTTGCAAAGACAGTAACTTAATAAATGTCGGGGTCAAAGTTTTGGTAAAGTTGGCATTCATTTTCACTAGACAACTGTATGTTGCTTTTTCGAGAGAAAATATCAAGGTCGGTAAAGGTACATACAAAAATAATTGTGTTTTAAAGAAGTTTTGTAATTTGTTGTAATTAAAAAGGATTTAGTAAGGCTACTGGCTTTCTTAATACTAGAATTTGACGATGAGGGGACATTTTTAAACCTTGACTCTCTCTCCTAAACGCGTTTTATAGGTTTGCGAGTACAAATTGTATATTTAAAGAAGTTCTGTAATGATAGATTATAATCATACGGAGTTGTATTTCAGAAGCAAAGGTCGTTTAAAAAATATTACATTAGAAACACACTATTTCGGCAATGGAATTTTAATACTGGCGGATCAAACTACTAGATTTCGTCGGTGTTGCTATTGGGAAATGGGGGTTATCCACCACTTTCCGTCCTGTGGTGGCTTGATCCGCTATCGGATAACATCTCCTATTGGTTTGCGATTGCGATTACGAATTACCTTAAAGGCTCACTACCCGGCTTAAATTTGTAGTATGTAATATGAATGTATTTACTGGGGTGTATTTCTGAATCATGTGCTATTCGACTGAACCAACAAGCTGTGAAGCCTTTCGAAGCCAGCAATAGCTGGCTGTGCAGTGCTAGTTACTTAGATAATTTGCAAAAACAAATTGAGTAATTACTTATCTTTTGGATAACTTTATAAACTTTAAAATAAATAAGGAAGTTACCAACAAATTGTACCCTGTTATTCGAAAATAACGTAGCGTTGTAATTTATAAAGGTACGTGTGATTCGTTATTACTATGCAGGCATCGACGTTGAACAACAATTAACTTTAGTTGTCAAATTCGACTTATTGAAGTGCATTTGAATCAGTCAATTTTAAAGATGGATGCAGGAAATGTTGCGAAGAGAATCTACTTAATTATTGCAAAATAATCCTCCTGCAGTTTTTGTCAAGCGACCAGAACGGGTATTTATTCTCACAAGCATCTACATTCTACGAGGAAAGTATGATGATCCCGGTGGAAACACACATTGCGTCTTTAACCTTTTCTTTTATATGCTAGATTTAGGTATTCATAATATACCTGGCTTTTTAGGCTGTTCTGAATATTTTGGGTACAGGTTTTATTATGTAATTAACTTTAACCATCGTATAATGAGTCCGTATGTACACATTTTTGGAAAACGTCAAAAACGTATGAGTTCCTGCGAAATCTACCGGTGCATGGAAACGACAATTTAAGATAAACGATAAATCGGATGGCGCAAGCTTAACATACCAGTTTCTGCACATATGTATTTGCATGTGTTTATACTTGACCTCTTTTAATTGTCGAGGTCAAACGGATGACTCGAACTCCTCTAAAAACAACAAGCCTCTTACTTTTGGCCTAATCTACTGCTTGGAAAAATTTGAATTGCCTGGTGCCATTGGGTCGGCAGCTAATATGGCGACGGAAAAGCAAGCACCTTGACATTTCCCAATCTGCAAAGTGTGTTGGCTAACAATTGGCCCATCATCCCCATGGTTGGGGAATCAAAACGTTGGTTAAAGAGCTCAACGCTACGTTGGTCTCTCGTTGGCCCGTCAATGTTTGTTGTATCACAATAATTGCTGGATTCATTTTAGTTCACAACATTGGGGTGACGTTGGCCTAATGTTGGCCCAATTTTGGTTGTTCACGATGAATTTGGCCAAATTTAATCGTAGTACCCGCCAATCCCAATGGCAGAAAAAGCGCTGTTTAGTGCACGGATTTAAATTTGGTTCATATCTACTGCATGGTCAGAATCATTTTCAATAAGTTGGGAATATTTGGTAGAAGAACAAAGTGAGCATTAATGGATCCTGCGGATTACTGTAGATTTCTCATACCTTCAATTATTTTTTCTTCAGCAAATATGAATCAAATAAAAAGTTTCTGTGTTGTGGATTTTACAGGTGAGGCGACAATTGAAGTTGTCCCAAAATTCTGGTTAGATTAAAACCGGATTAATAATTGTTTTTTCCTGTCAACACCCGAGAGAACATTTCAAAATTAAGGTCTACTAAAAATTCCAAGGCGGGGAATTTGTGGCCCGCTCACCCTGTCCGTATTCGTCACAGGTCAGGCAATAATTTGTTGTTCATATTTATGAACATTATACACATTTACATACAATTATGTCATTTTATGAAATAACTAAACTAATTCATTTTGGATATTGCAATTTTCAAAATTATTCTTATGTAAGCTGTTTTTATAGATGATTCATAAAGGCCAGATACGCAGCCGTGAAATTAGCGTACACGTACACTGTCGAATCTTCTGAAGATGCGGGAAGTGGGCATTTTGCCAAAAAACGAATCCGAAAGCCAAAAGCAATTTTTCTCCGTCCACCTCCAACGTGAAGCGATCTAAACGAGACACAATCACATCTGACTGTTCGGACGATGATGTGGATACAAATTATCAATTTTCACATCTGCATCCATTGTTTACAGGTATAGTATCTTATAATATATAAAACTTGGAGCAAGATGCGTTTATGTATTTATTCGTAACTATTGTAATTTAATTAAAATGTCTTTCTGTGTAATATTTCATTAAAAGCTTCCGAAGTTGGACTGGAATTAAATGATAACGTTTCAAATGCTAGTCAAACTGCCTATACGACGCAAATCCCCTAAATTATACCAGAAGGTACAGTGTAGTGATAAGACAATGAAAATTAATCAACATTACTTGAAAATTTACGTATGTGGAATGAACATGTATGTATATTGCAGTAAGCGATGGAATATCGGATGACAACGTAATCCCATCAGACTACCAGGACGAATTTGATCGTAAAAATTATTTGATAGCAAAGTGATTCTGTATTTTGGTAATTTAATACAATATACAATTTACCAATATATCGATTTTTCTACAGGTCCCTCATTACCGCCAGAGGATTTAAATAATACTGCTTCTAGCCGTGCAAGAAACGTAGAGAAATTTAGACCGGTTCCGCAGGTTTTCTTACAGGAGTTTAGAAGTAACAAGAAAAGCATTTAATTATTAATCAATAATCATGTAATTAGGATTATTTCTTAATGCAATTCTGTTGGCAGATTTTCAGGAAACAATTTTTAAGGAAATTCAAGGGATCCAAACTGATGTGAAAATCGTTCGTTCAGTAGTGTCTAGGGATCCAATGCCGTCCCAAATTGTCCATTTGATATTCCGATCAAATCTGAAAATGATCTCATTGCAGCTGAAGAAGCCTTCTAGCTCGAAAAGATATTGTAAGCCAATAATTAATGTGAAGTGTATCCTTTTACCTTGGCCAAAGACCGAAGAATCTTACTTTTGTATTCCGTTGGTACATTATAATAAAACCGAATGAAAATACTGATATTTATTATTAGTATATTGTATTTGATTGACAGTCATACGCCATCTATCGTGTTGTCCATTGAATGCTGGAACAATGTTGGCTAACATGTTACACATAGTTGGGCCATCGTTGGCAATATGTCTAGTTGCCATATTTGGGGCAAAGTTGTGCCAACGGACAAGCTATACTGGTGGGCCAACGTACGCGACCAACGTTGGGCCAAAATACGTTTGCAGATTGGGTTCAGACATGTCCAGCCATCCAAGGCTAGCCTTCAATGAAGGCTTCATTGAAGGCGAAATATAAATTTTCCAGAGAGTTAAGAAGGGAAGGCGGGAAGGCTGAATTAATTGGGGAAGGCTGAAGGAAGCCTTCCTAGTATTAACAGAAAACGGAAGGCGAAGGAAGGAAGTATGTAAAGTTGCCCTCTGCTACTTAGAAGGCTTCGCGCATGCAATGAGCTACAATCAGAGATGTTCAAATGATTTTTCCTTCCTTCAATCCTTCCAATGTTAAAAACTAGATCTATTTCCTTCCAGTGCTCTGCACGGGTACGAAGAATCGGTACCCGTACCCGTATCCGTACCCGAAGTGCGGGTATTGCAATGTCTGGTATCTATACTAGAGCATCTCGGGCGGTTAAAATTTACGGGTAAGCCCGCAAAAAAGCCCGGCCCGCACGGGCTTCGAGCGGGTACGGGTAAAAATTATTACGTTTGACGGGTTACGGGCGGGTACGGTCTTTTCATTGCGGTTAAAAAAGACCGTGAAAGCCCGTAAAAGCCCGTGAGAAATTCCATTATTTGTGAATGCAGGAGCAGCGGTTGTGAATGTACATAGACTTGAACGGATTTCAGACGTTTGCAATTTTAGCTTTCAAACAAACTAATACGTGGTGTACGATAAAGCATCACCCCGTGGGATATTTTAGGCCCGTGCCCGTCTGTACGACTGTTACTAAATAATAGGGCTTCTACTGGGGACAATTTTTTGTCCCGTCCCGAAATCGTCGGGACAAAAAAAATCGTCCCGATTCTGTCCCGAAATTACATGGGGACAAATATTTTGTCCCGAAACTGTCCCGATCCCGTCCCGAAAACCTCGGGACGTCCCGTCCCGGTTATAATACCAGTCTTATGAAATGCTCCAAATTCCTTCATTTCTATCAGAATACCTCCAATAATTTACTTTAAAAATATTTACATGTAGAACAAGAAATTCGAAAAAAAACGATTTCCATAAATATTCATTTTTACAGCAATAGTATACTGTATAGGTATTTTTGTCTGTCCCGACCTATTGTTCTGCCCCGTCCCGAAATCCTAGGGACAAAAAAATTCGTCCCAATTCAGTCCCGAAATAACATGGGGACAACAATTTTGTCCCGAAACTGTCCCGATCCCGGTCCCGTCCCGAAAACCTCGGGACGTCCCGTCCCGAATAGAAGCCCTACTAAATAACAAAGGCAGGTATGCAAGAAAAGTTTTCTTGCATACCTGCCTTTGTTATTTAGTAAGTTTCATTTCGCTCTTCATTACTGTGGAAAATTCCATTTAGTCTAGAAGATGAATCCTTCTAGTAGTTCAAGTATTTGTAATAAGAATCCAGAAGTTAACATTGTAATAAATTCAAGAACGCCACCAGAAGTGCTTACCAAAGCCGAAATAGCAGCATAAGCTCTTGTATTGCCTTCTTAATAAACAAGGTAGTTTAACGACTGTATGTAACATTCAAGAACACCAATATTTTAAAATACAGTTTTTCAGTATTTAAGATGCATGGTATTTGCGGGCGGGCTACGGGCTTTTTTTAATTTTGCGAGCCGGGCCGGGCTTTTTCGATAAACATTAATTTCGGGCCGGGCGGGTACGGGTAAAACGTTACGAGCCACGGGCGGGCACGGGCCTAAAATATCCCACGGGGTGATGCTCTAGTGTCAATGGTTCGGCAGGTATCGTGGCGACAGACAACCAGACACCACGACATTCGCAGTAGGGAATCTCAGCTTCGATTCCCCTCTAAAAACGTCAGACAATTTTTATTTACAAGTTCAGGCGAAAATAATTTACGTATAATTTTATTTATTAATTTAAATTAGTACATTCGGTCCATTTAAAAAAATACTCGGGTTTGAAGGCGCCATGCTCATGACCAGTAGTGATTAGTGATTGTAAACATATATTATTTTTTATAATTTGTCATAAAGACACTGAATATGAGAATTTTTTTATATTACCAGAAATTAAAAATAACAAATTGACTAATGATAGCTAACCAAAATGTTTTGAAATTCTTTCATTTTCCAATTTTATTATCATGCCGTTTATTCATCAAAAGATTTAATCATAATATCTTATAAGAGATTGCAAATAGAGCACACTCTATTTGCACTCTTTACTGCCGGTTCAATCATAAAATATTTTTTGAAGTATTTTAAATAATCTATCACAAGATTCACAAGGCCTAACATTATTACTCGGTTAGCATAAATATGTTTCCTATTAATATTTCATTTCATAACGTCACTTATAAACCTCCTGAAACATTACTCATTTCAACCATTCAGTCAATAATTTAGTATTCAGTCATGAATAATAATAATTAAAATATTCTAATTAATATACAACATTCACACATTGATATTACGAGATTACAATGAGGGGAAGATTAGAGCGGGATTTCTTCTGCCAAGCAGTTATTTTATGGACATTCCTCTTTACGATATTGTCAAGCAGATCATTTACCTCAGGATTCCCAGTCGTTACAAAAATGTGTCGTCCCTTTTTCCCAAATGTGAGACCATTAACGGAGGAGGAAATAAAACTATATGATTTATCCAAATGCTTCAAACTAGATGCTTATCCTGTGGGTAAACGGAACCATATGCACGTCTCCTTTCGACAATGGGTAATCCGATAATGAAGCATTTACATTTCATGACCGGTATATCTTCAATAATGTGCTTATTTTATTTGTCTCTAAAAAAGTAATGGAATGTCTTGAATGCAAATTATTTCAGCCTCTCGTGGGTACTGCGAGCTGCCAGAATTTTATAGCCACAAAAGTATCTTTCCAAGCTTTCAATAAATATTCATGGCCTTTCGGTCGTTGGCTTGCTTCATCTCACATGCAAGAATCCGACTACTGCACGCAAGAAGATGCGGAAATTGCGTCTGCGACCGGCTTCGCTCAAGACTGTGAGCGTCTGATGAAATTACCAGAAGTTACTGGAGACTACTTGCGGAGTATTTCACAGGTTTCCTCAATAATAATAATAATTAAACTTCAAACATATTTTTAAAACAAAGTTTTAAGAGTCCAGTAATAATTGAAAGTAATTTCCGTCCCAATACAGAACCCAAGAAGTGTTCGTAAAGTTAATTTGTTCAAATACGAACTCAACGATAGGAACGACAATAAAGGCGGGATTTGCATGACTTGGGGATACAGTTCCAAAAACATGAAAATATTGGCAGCCTCAGAATTGGGCGGTCTGGAGAATGCTCGGAAATATTTTTCTGGATTTACTGTTACTTTTAGGTATACACCAGAATAAAAATGGACCAATCGTTTTTAAATAAAATTGTAATAAAAAAGAATAATTCTTAATAACTTTAATCTATTAACTTAAACCTAATTCTCCAACGCAGGGCTGAGCTTCTTGTGACTCCGAAGGACACAAAAATCCCTCCGTTTACAATAGCCCTTCAAACCCGAACATTCAAATTTAATGGGAACTACTCCAAGGATCATCACACCTCAAAATGTCATCATTTTAGCAGCAAGAACATGAACTTCAAAGAAGAATTTTTTACAACAGAGATTGTTTTGCCAAAAGCATATGAAAACATGCTGTCAGACCTAATTGCCAAACAGAACATGGAGAAGAGGGGGGAAAATGGTTTAGTGTTAGCCACAAAAATGGAACAAAAACTCCTTCAATCTCAACAGGTGCTGGTGGTAAACATGAACAAAAAATGATCAATGATACAGTATACGTTGGAGTATAATAGTATAATTTAGATGATCATTCTTAAACTCCACAGAATATGTTACAGATAAAAAAGAGAGGTATTCCAATTTTAGTAATTGTTGAAGCGGAAGTTCCGCTCAGCCCTAATATTCTTAGTGTAAATAAATAATGATAAAGTCGTCTGTATATATATTCATATAATTTCTCTTGAAATCCAATGGAAAAAAATTACTCCATTTAATTCCTCAAGCGTGTGAAAATAATCTCAAATGTTACACTCGGGGAAATTATGAGGTAATGAATGGTAACTTTATTTTTCTGACAAAGCGCATTGTTGCTATTCGACAATGATGGGTGCGAAATAATAATATTAAATTAGTCAAGCTCTCTCCTGGTCCATTCTTTTCCTCAGCTCCCTCGGATATACTGAACAGCAATGACATAGAAGTAGAGGAAGGCCACGAAGAGCATGCTCATGTACCACACTGCCGGCTTCATCCTGTAATCAATCAAAGTTTCACTCCTCAAAATTTTAAGAATAATAAGATAATGCACTCGAAATACATTATTGTTCACAGTTGTCAGTTATCTTGTATTTGAAGTAGTTACACAATATTAACCCTTAATTATTAACCCCTTGAATTATTTACTTGTCACATATCTACATTATAAAATCACAAGCTGTTTCTCAAACCCTCTTTTAAAAAAAGCAGCTTCAAGGAGCACTTAAAAGAGGAAACCCTGGTCAAATCCTGCTCCTCTTACAATTAGCAGCAGCAATTTAATTACCTGAGTGAACAGTTTAGCTTTTGCTCATACACATTTGAAAACACTAATGAAAATTTTATAATAGTATTTTCTCTTGAGAAACAAAAATATTTAGAATTTTCTCACTTTACCCCAATTGTGTAGGTACTCAGAATTAAATATAATAATTTACCTACTGAAGTGCTTCCTACTATAATATTCTATTTTAACGGATTTCAGGGACTCTCTTCCAAACGTATAAAGATACACTTTAAAACTTACACGTTTTGGTTCGAAGACAATAGTAAAAGACTATATTTAAAATTGTTAATGTCACTTATTGTCAGAAATGCTGATTTTGCCGTTGGCTTGTGTGATAAATTGTTAAAGATCATATACTTATTGTAATGTTACCTGTTAAGGAATTTTGTGGAGGATCTGAGTAGTCCCGGACCCTACGTTTTAGTACAGGAATACTAGTCCTAAGCTTGACCCTGACTTTGAGCTTGAAGTTATCCAGGTCCAGGGAGGTATTTGAAAAACTGAAGGGAGTTGAACGTAAGCGTGTTGGAGTCAGCTCGGTCAGATAACGAATGAGGACAATGGTCTTGACTCACATGTTTGTTGTGGTTTAGGCAAAGATTCAATCCCCTTCCATCTCCTTTAAAGTAAATCTTCAAAGTTTCATTTACCTACACCCTTCCGAGCCTTTACATAATTATAGATACATATAGAAGCATTCCCCTCTTCCTTAAAATCTCAAGGTAGTTTCCATTCAAATCACACGCATCCCATCCGACTTAAATAACAAGCCAACTGAAGATGATCGTACGTGGATGAACCTTTGGAGGAGAGGGTGTAGAGTTTAGAGGGATGGAAAAGTACATTGCATTTTTTTTGTTAAAGTAAAGGGAGAGGAAGAGGTGACCGAATTCTATATCCCCGCGGGCTATGTGTCATTTTCTTCGTCAGTTGAGGTTGAGCGTCAGTGACTGTGACGGGACTTGATGCATGCTATGTTGGCTTGCAACTGTATTTAATTATAACTAAATATACATAATTACATTACTGTACAGTACCATACATAATGACAGCTACTGCAAATACCATTTAGTACCTTCAAGATGAGATGCTATTTCAATGTCTTGCTATTTATTATGTTTGTATGATATACTATATGTGTAGCTCTTAATACTGAACTACATATTTGCAAAATTACTACTTGGAGTCTGTTTACACGCTCCCCTAACTCTGCTCATAGCAGGGAACCAGCAGATGGGCTACAAATTGTTTGGTGTAATAAACTGCAATCCTTCAAGGGTTTTGTATGTATTGTATAGATACTGTAAGAATGAGCTGCGAAATGGAAATGCTAATTTCAATTTAAAAATACTTTTTGCATGGAATCTATGTAGAAACTGATTATAATAAAAGCACTACCTGCAGCGCTGCAACTTTTGACTTTGAGAACTTAAAAATATCTGTACACGTAAAATTTGTAGGGCATAAATTTTAATTACTTTACGGGTGTAAGATCACAAAATCTCAAGCATAAATTATGACATGTTGCTTTACGTAATTAAGCAAAACTTTGTTATAATCTTAGCAAGTGACCAGGGATTAAAGTGATTTATAAATGCCATACAATGCTTACTACTTACGCCAATAGCATGTTGAGAAGCTGGGAGAGAAAGTTAGTAGGGAATGATGGAAATTCCAAATTAGTTACAATTTTTTAAAAACAACTGAGGGAGAATCGTAGTGACATCTATACACAGGTAATTAGCGCAATACAAAGCGACATGTTTAAAACAAGGTTTTTAAAAACGTTTTTAGATAATTAATATATCTACGATATCTGTACGTACATTCTGGTATCTTTTTTTAGAGGAATAAAAAATTTTGACAGGATCAATTTATATGTCTTTTTTGAATTTACAAATAATTTCCCTGTTATTTAAAGTTTAGGACATGACATGCAATGACATTTCAAAGTATAATCCCAAATATTGTATTTCTAATAATTACTGTAACTAAAGATTAAAATATACTCACGTTCACGTCTCCTCATTTCTACGATAATTGCCGGAATCAACCCTTCAACTTTGTGGCATCACAAAAGAGCTGACAACAAAACGTGCGAAAAATGTCCACTTCAAAAGAAGCAAGAAAAATTATTTCGTAATGCTTAAAAATTACAACTTGACTTTCATTCCTGCCTCTTACTTCAGGATTGATGTACTTTCTTAATACAGATAGACTCTTGTTTCTTGTATGCTTTGCTTTGATTATTGTAAGTTCAGTTTAATTTTACTTGTTTGGCTTGAAGACAACGAAGTAAACACCAGGAATAAAAATGGCGACACGATTGAGGTCCCAGTGGATTACAAATTGGATTCTAATATTGCTTACCTTGGTGTACATTTTGGCCGTGCCAGTATTACTCACTCTTTGCATGCCAATTTATATCACAAGGGTCATCTTATACTTCCTTTGTTGCAATTTCAAAGCATTTGGCTTTGAGGGGATGTTGCCAGCTCGAAACTCCGTTTTTGCAACCGACGAGATTTACAAGTCGCCGAAAGGTACTCTGGTGCTCAGAGCTACATTTGCGGGTAAACTGACAATTCACCAGCTCAAAAATTTAATTCGTACGAAATTAGTGAATCGAAGAATGTCAGACGGGGAATTAAAATATCCGGAATTACAGCAAAGCGTGGAAAAGTTTCTGGGTTTTTATTTCTACAAGCAAGACAAGACATTTGATTTAAATCATCATGTCACGTGGATCGGTAAGCCTCAGGAAGTATTTAATTCCTCTGATGGAGCTGAAATTCATGAAATTCTTATCCACCGAGCCTTCCAATCCGAGAAAAGTCCCTGGGAATTTGTGGGAATGAATTTGGAGGGAAATCCAGCGGAAACTACTATTTACTTCCGGATTCATCATTGCCTTGCGGACGGGTACTCCATTGCACAAATTATAATATCAGATCTGGGTGAGAGACCAATGGGATTTATTAAAAGGGTGACTAAAAACGCCTCGCCAGATCGGACGAGATTATCGATTCTGGACCTCTGGAGAGTTCCGCATGAGCAAGTGAAGCAGCGCTATTTCTCTAAAGATATCAATGCTCTTCATAATTCCGGAATAAATCTATCTAAACGCTACCACTCTTTGGTAACGGATCGGATTGAGCTGGATTTGGTGAAAGGGATTAAGAATAACGAAAATTGTTCATTTACGGCAGTCATTCTTGCTTGCGTTACTGCCAGTTTTAGGAAACATTTCCTGAGGGTAGGGGGCGAAATACCTGATTGTATCCACACTATTTGTCCCCTTCCGATTCCCAACCATGGGGATAGATTAGGAAATGAATGGACATTTTGTTTTGTGCGCCTTCCAGTCGGAGCGACGTCTTGTCTGGAAATGTTGATCAGTATTCAGAAATCCCTGCGTAGTGTGAAGGAGTCCTCTGTGCCTAAGGTAAATTGGGCATTGATCCCATTTGTTGGATGGCTCACGCATGGATTGATTGAAACGTTCAGTCGAAATGTGTTCTCCACTGTTATTACTTCCATTTTTGCGGGGACACAAGAGACTGTGTATTTTGAAGGGATTCCAATGACCGGGAAGATATTTGCTGGAGGATTGCTGCATGGAGATCAAGGTTAATCTAGAAAACTGTTGGAATAGTTGTAATAAAATACTGAAATTAATGAAAATTTAAAAAAATGATTTGGTAGCCATTTATGTAACTGGGATTTCAAGTAAACGCTTGTAACTTATGCTACTAAAAGGAATCTGCGTGACGGTTTGCAGCAACCTTGACAAGTTCCAGATTTGTCTTATGATTGACCGAGCCCTCATGGACAGAGCCGCTGCCAAGGAAATTTTGGAGGAGGTTCATTTCCAAATGCTGGCTTTATATTCGAGAACATCAAAAAAACATAACCAAGAAGCTTTGAAGTAAATTGATATTTAATCTGGAAGCAGCAATACTTGACCCGGGTACTAGCTCCACTTGGACAATAACTGAAGCAAATTGTAAAACGTATTTTTTAAACTAGTTCAAATTGAATATAGTTTTTGTATTAATTTATTCAAATGAATAATTATTAATTATATATATTACAAATGACAAAATCAAAAACAATTTATTTACAACTTATTAGAAGCATAATAATATAAACATCAAGTACTGAGACACGTATGTACGTACAGATTATTTATATATATGTAGATATGTGCGTGTGTATATCTACTAATTACTATATACTACTAATGTTATTTTCAAAAGGAAATTTCTAAGAAACAAAGCGTTACAAAGTAGATTAAAGGCATGCTCAAAGTTTCCATCGTTTTAATATTATTTTCTAATATTTTCTGGAATTCTGTAGAATCACGTATAAAATGATTTAGCAATTGATGATTAGCAACGGATTTTTGAATCAACCAGGTAACAACTGATAAAGGTGAACGTTGTTGCAAAAATATGCCTCTAAGGTATTTGTTGCAGAAGACAGGAAGCACGTCATGTGAGGGAGGACTACTATGAGCATTTCCTTCCCTGACATGATCTTCCTGTTTGGTGTTATTGGAATTACAAGGATCGATTTTGAATTTTTGGCATCTTCTGCAAATAAATATGAAATATAGACATATGTATATTCGTGAATATAGTTATTGTTGGTGTAAGAGGAAAAATGGACTTGATGCATTCTCAATTATTACAGCATAGACAATAATGATCTATAGTTTTAAATATGATCCACTGCGCATATATATTTTCACGTAAAGGCGTTAAGTGAACTGGTTGGAAACATCCCTAAAAAAGGACGCCATCACGTTTTCATGGAAATAGGATGGCGTCCTTATTAATCCATAATGCACCTAGTTGTATTTATATTTTACGCAACTCAAAGGAAGCCATTGTATAGTTGCTAATCGATCCTATTTTCCGTTTTCACCATGTAAATAAATGTAGTTTCTCACGATGAGAATTCCTTTGTGGGTGTTATACGCTTTAAAACCCTACATTTAACTTCTACGCTCCGTTTCAAATTCAGTCTGTTATCTTGAAATATTGAATTAAAGATTTGTGATTAGTACAGGTATTTCTGGGGTTCCAACCGTTGATAGCCAAGCAATGAGCCAAATCCACAGAGACAGTAGATTGAGCTGAATATCTTTTCGTAGACAGAAACAAGCCTAATCATAATTACATTCACAACTAGAATACTCAATGAGTACAAGATTCTTAAAACCTTATGCACGAAAAGATATTTCCATAGGATATATCTCCGTTTCGAGCTCCGTTTCAATACAGCTTTGTTAGGTTTAGGGAATATTTGATACGGAATTAAGCCGAATATTGAAAGGATATCCAGAAATTGGAAATACCGTTGAAAATCTGCTGTCTTTAAACATTTTTATGTCTTTCAAGTCAGAGATTTGCTGCATTGAGAGAAAGTATCTATCTGGAAGATAAGTTTGCATGTCCTATGCACAACTATAGCCAGAGTACAGTCAACTCTCGTTATAAGGGAATCTCTGGGGACTGGGGTATTTTAAATGACTGCACCGGTTGCTGGATTACCATTACCACACTGCCAAATTGTTTTCAGATTTGAATCTATCGTCACATGAATTTCTAATTATTTTGCCTCGGATTTTCTAATACTATTCACATTTGAATTTGCCAAACTTAAAACCTGAATCTAAATGCCTACGTTGTTGCGCTCATCATGAAATATAAATAATTATTGCAAGTTGAAGTAATTAGATTTAATGATACACCGTACGAACATTCAAAATTACGGAATCTATGTATGGATTCCATATTCAAATCCATAATATGGATTTGAATGAACCGAGGAACGGTGCTGGATATAAACCATTAACAGCTAGGATTGCACAACATGAGCACAGAGTGCGGTTACATGATTTCAGCCCATTAAAATCCCTTATAGTCACTATTTATCATTCCATGGTACCCAATATATGTTCCACTATAGCGAGGTTTCCCTTATAGGAATGTCCCTTATAAGTACTTTTCTTAAGCATTGCATTAATGGAAAATCTGGGGGGGATGGACAAACTCGTCCCATATAGCAACTTTTCCCTTATAGAGCCATCCCTTATAACGAGAGTTGACTGTAATCTGAAAGTGTAAATTTAGCTGCGACTTACTATAATTCAATGATTTTTGAAGGTTATTTTGCTACGAAGTATATATGCTTACAATTATTAATCCAACAAGGGGCCCACAAGGGCGCATTTTATTCTTGCACTTGAGAGTACTCATCATGCCATACACAATTTTTCTAACTTGTGAAGTTACAACTGGGAAGCTTATACCGGCTCTCCACGGTTTATAGAGGGTTCGGAATCACATGTACAGGGTGTCGTACACGTTTCTTCCCCTTATGCACGTAGGCACAGAGGTAGACTAGTGGGACAAACTAACCACTGCAAGGCTATTGTTAATCCAACTGGAGCTTCTAAGGGGCAAGGGACGGTCCTGGGGACAAAAATATATATTGGCTCCGCACAAAATTGGCTCGGCACTGGGACCTCAAAATTTTGTAGACATTTATAATAAAATTGTAGAAACTCCATTCCTTCTGTCATCCCAGGTCAACTTCAGGTTGGTATTGATATATATGATTGACTACAGGTCCTTATTTCATAAACTTTATAATCCGACAAAAGTAAAACGTGACAAATTGTAAATTGTCATTTTAAATTTGGTTTCATAAACACCTCAGTCATATCTGAAATCATATACATGTGTTGATAGGTAACGAGGGCACATTTAGTGAGAAGAGTAGAAAAAGAAAAAATATGAAGGGCCTGAGAATGTGAATGCTAAAATGAGTTACTGTTTTGCTCACTGATTGCAACAAGTGTTACTATTGTAATAAAGCATAGCAAAAGAATTTTAGTAACAAAATTTGTAATATATGAGTTTACGTCGTAGCAAAGTGGAAGCAAAATGTTGCTTCCACTTTACCCTCAGTGGAATAGGTCTACCCATGAATACAATGCCGGGGTTTTTATTCGAAATGTACTGTACAACTAATATTCTTACCTTTCGATGCAATTTTGAGGCACGTCAGTCGGCGAAGTCAACTAGAATGGGGTTGCGGATTTTCCCTCCAATTTTGAGCCGTACGCGGGTGTTCTAAAATTAAGGCAAGCAAGAACGCATAAATGTTTTCTACGGTTTTTCGGTCAAATTACTAAATCCAACGTTTGTGCAGAAGGGTTTTGTTTTTTGATACAAAAATGAGTTTAACAGTTTACTTTTATATTTTACCTAATATGGGAATGATTCAGACTGAAATTATTTTAATTCACATATATGCGTTAATATCAGGGACGGGAAAATGCGGACTTGAATTCTAAATCGAATACTTTCTAATTTCGATTTTATTTATTTTATTAATACTTAAAAATTAGAATTCCGATACGGGTTCCAATGTATTTGAATATTTCCTGAATTTGGATTCCGATTCAAATACTTGAAATATTCTTACAAAATGTGAATTTATTCTAAAGAAGAATTTAATCGCAAAAACATAAGCAATACGTAACACCTAGGGTGGATTTACCGGGTGGCCCATCCTTGCCCTGAGTGCTACTTAATTATTGTAGCATTCCAATAGGGAGCCATGTGCTGCTGCATTTTATGCGTATTGACAATATATATGAGTTTACGTCGTCAGTGCTGGAATGCACGTACCGTGCAGGACAAAACCCTATACCTGTGACACAAATACATTCGTCCTGGTGTTCTTACGAAACAAAACTCCTGTTTGCAGGATTTTAGTTTCCATCATCGTACGATTGAACAGAATTCTCAAATCATACCTGTACCTGCTAAATTATTGACAATCACGTTGTTGTTACAGCTATTGTTCTACTCAAACTATGGAAGTAGCATTGACTGTAAGCAAATATTTCAGACCCTAGACGCCATAATAAACAAAAAGGTGTTTCTGAAACTATACATAATCGTGATGGACATCCAAGAGAGGAACGTAAGTTTTTACGTCCCAAAAAAATAGAATATATGTAGGATAGAAATCCCACCAACTCGGCACATATAATCTTAATCTTAAAAATCGTTTGTATATAAAAACTGAGTGGTGAAAACACTTGAATTTTGGGGATTACATTGTGTGTCCGTGGGTTGACGTTTCTGCTAAAAGACCGCAAGGTTCTTCCCGGAGAAAAACATTTGCCGAGAGGGTAAACATTCAGGAGAAAAATTTCATGGAGAAGAGGAAACTATCAAGCAGCAGGAATTTTGAATTTTGTTGACATTTTATTGGCAGGGATTTTGAAAAATGTTGCGTTTTTTAACGAAATTTGTTCTGTAAGAAGGGATTTCGAAATTCGTTGACGTTTTCTATCGGGTATATTTAAATAAACTGACTTCAGGTATTAAAGATACTTTATCAGCAGTATTATAAAGTTGATGAAGTTATCCTTTGAAAAGGAATAGTAAAAAGTGCAATTGATGATAAACACTGAAATTTATAATAAAATTTGATAGGATGTGGATGACATTTCGAGGAATCAAGTAATGTTACAGGCAATTGACTGAATGGTGAACGTTTCACAAAAGGGAACTAAAATCAAGAGAAAAAAGGAGTATATACAGCATGTTAGTGTGACATACTCCCTCAAGCGTAGTTCGATTTAATGTTTTTCCTTCCCCGTGCTTTAACGCTGAAATCATTGCAGAGTACATTGCATATGCTATCAGGATATATAATGAAACTCTGAATTCGCGTTACATTCCAAGCAGTCGTCATTTCACTATGTATACACTGTCGTATACATGCAAAATGGACATAAATGGTATTTAGTATTGTCACGTTCCTATTTGAGTCGACATTAATTGTCGTGAAAAGAATTGTGTTGCGTGCAGTTTGGTATTTGCGGCTGATCAGTTATTTTGACAGGGTCTATAAGTAAATACAAGTTGATAATTGGCGGCAATATAGAGTTACTTTGCTGGTAATTTTTGTCTCCAATATTCACCAAATTGTAGAATTCTGTGTTGCTATAGATGTGACGCGATCTGATTTTCTTGTGTATGATGTGCACTGCCATGCTTCATGATAGCACGCAATATTATATCCTGTGCGGGTTTCATGTTTACAACTTTGTGTTTGCGGATTTCATTATTGAATAGGAGTTTAATATTTTCAGTTTGCATGTATACCGAGGACTGTATTGCGTGCGCATAAAATAAGCATTGTGTATGGAGCTCTGAAGATTTTGTACAACGTAGAATGATTGGGGACTTTGAAGAGTGACCAGAATTCTTTGTTACAAGCCCATTGGACTGGAATTGGAAAGTGAAAAATCAATGGAAGTGAATTATTTCATCTATATACAGCATTTCGTATCATATAATGTACTTTTTATCATAGTGATCACATCTCTACCGTGATCGGTTCCACTTCTACATTGTAGAAGATTCTATTGTTCCCTAATTTGGATATTTGGGCTTTCAGCCATTGATATTTTGAAAATGGTTTGGAATATTGTTTATAAATGTTGAGATACTTTGATATGCTTAATTTATTCGATCACTTGGCGGTTTAATTGTTGTTCTGAGTGAAGAACTTTCCACCGGTTTTAAAACCTTTGGATTTAAAACCAAATGATTGCCACAGCTTAAAAACTACCCAACCCAAGTACTTTGCCAAATGCTATCATTACAAATATATGCTTTAAAGTTCGTCTTGACACTAGTGCTTTTATAGGGCCATTCATAATTCTCAATTTATAAGCTTACCAGGGCTAATAAAAAGTCCATAAAACCTTTCTACAAACTTAAGTCAAACGATGGTTAGTTTCAGTTGAAGAATGAAATATTTTAATTTACAAAATATATTTAATTGACTAGTGTCATTCAGTATGAGCCAAGGAAATATGCAACTAATTTTGGAAAATCTGCTACATATTAGTGAATGAGCAGAAAGTATCAATGACTATTAAATTATAAAGTCTAGAGGGGCGGGGCTATCTCTTTGTTTGTAGATAGTCCGGATTTCTATAATATGTTATCACTATAATTAGATTGACGAAGTGAGGTTGACGAAGGTTTGTAATTCGTTGTATTTAAAAAGGCTTTACTAAGGTTATTGGCTGTCCTATTACTAGAATTTGACGATGAGGGAACATTTTTAAATCTTCACTATCTCACCTAAATGCGCTTTACGGGTTCGCGAGTACGAATAGCAAATTGTGTATTTATAGAAGTTTTGTAATGTTCGCTTATAATCATACGAAATTGTATTTCAGGAGCAAACGATTATTTAAAAAAATTTCGATTAGAAAGAAATTTTATTTCGGCAATAAAATTTTATTACTGGCGGATCAAGGGACTAGACTTCGTCGGTGTTGTTATTGGGAAACGGGGGTTACCTATCGACGCAGGCGGTGGCTTTATTCATTAGCTAATAACATGATTTTACGGGGATGGAAATTTAATCTTCGCTCTCCCTATAAAAGCGTAAAAGCTCCTACTGGTTTGCGATTGCAATTACCAAAAACTCTAACTAACCGGCTTATTTGCGGTATGTAATATGCATGTATTTACAATTGTTTTGTATGTATTTTCCATTGGCGAACCCGATAGCTGTTTATTCATTTCATTATCAGCATCATTTGAAGAGATTTAAAGAATACTTTAGCACTAGCTGATTAAGCCATTAGCTCTAGTGCTGTCCATGGGAACGCCAAATTGGTACCCATACCTGTTCCTGCACCAGTACCCATTTTTTGAGGAACAAAAGCAATGGTCCTGTTCCTGTTCCCATAAAAATGGGTACCAATTCAAAGTTTCTGGACCTGTTCCTGCAGGAACAGGAATGTTCCTGTCCCTGTTCCCAAAAGTACTTAAAGACTAGCAGAAAAGTACAACTTAAACATTTATGCCACAGGTAACTCTATTTAAGAATCGATTTAAAGAACTAATATCAAATCGACTTTATTAAAAATAAATAACATCACACCATCTCCAATACTTTTAGCTACACGAATTTAAATAAGAATTCAGTAACAGTCAATTAATTAGTCATCGCAGCGCAAAGTACAGTATTAACTGAAATTAGCTAAGACAAGTAGCACTTTCAATATACTTTTGCTGAACTAACAAGGATAAGAGCACGCTGAAGTTTTCTGAGCTACAATTTTGGGCTTAAGTTCCAGAGAGTTCCATTTTTTCCACGTGTTAATAATTAAATAATAAATTATCATTTATTATTTTGTTAAATAATAACATGCGAAAGAGTGACTTATTTGACATGTTGCGACGTACTTTTAAAATAATATTTTATTTCTGAGGTATTTGTATATTATAAACGTCATGTGAAAACCAGGTGGGTACACGTTTTGTTCCTGTTCCCAAACCGTTCCCATATTTTGGGAACAATTTCTATGTTCTCAAACGTTCCCAAAGTGTTTTGGGAACAAAATTTGTGTTCCCGTACACACCCATTCCTGTTCCTGTTCCCAAACACCTGGGTGCCTCCTGTTCCTATGGACAACACTAATTAGCTCTTTCTCTGTATCGTGCGTTAATGTTTATATACATCTTCTAGCACTGCACAATCAGCTATTTCTGAGTAATGTGCTATGCGTCTGAACCACTGAACCACTGAACCAACTAATTATGAAGCCTTTCGAAGCCAGCAATAGCTGGCTGTGCAATAGGATAGACCAGGCTTAGACTGATGCAGAAGATCTGACTGCAACATTGAGTGACTGACTTATGACTGACTGATACTGCGACTGATAAATCTAACTACAGCTGAAGACTTTGACTGACTTAGACATATTTCTGGTTCAGTGGGACTGAAACTGAGACGAACGCTTAAACCAATGTAGGAATCAAGAAAATCATAAAGCACACGTACCGTATCTAGCGGAGCAAATATCTACATTTCATTTCTTCGATTACCTTATAAGCTTCGAAAAAATTATTACTGAGCGAGATATTTTAAAGCATCAAAGAGAAAATATTGAAGATTTTCGTAGTATTTTACAAAAGCAGATTCCAAATCATCAATCGTATTAAAATGCAGCACAAGTAAACCACAAAAAATTTACATTTTTGAAACTTTCAAACTGCCCTCTGAGACTGTGACTGATTCCAGTGACTCTGATAATGACTGGGACTGACTGGGACTCAAGACAAACAGACTTATAGACTGACTCACTGATCAGAAGCTTAAGATTGATTTTGACTTGGATTGAAAAAGGTAGGGACTGGTGGATCCTGTACTTGACCCGTGGTGTGAAGGCCCTTCTTTTCGTTGAAACAGCCTATTAGCCTATATAGGATGGCGGTTTTTTAAGAAAATAGGCAGGCTTTAGGCTTAGGCGCTTCATTTGCCCATATTTGTGCTAAAACAATGAAAGAGGTTTACTTTTGCAGATAATTTCATTTTGGACCTGAAATATAAAATAATTCAAAGAAATCGGTCAACAATCATTTTATTACAGAAGTAAGTCCAGGAATCAAACGAAACTTCAAAAAATATGTTTATTGTGTTGTTAGTTCTCCTTTAGCATTCTTAACTTTGTTCAGTTTTCGCGGTCAAAACAATCCTTGTCATTTTTCATATTTATGTTTTCCAGCATTTGGATTGTCGCTTCATGTAAATCACTCATGCTGTCTTAAAAAATGTCTTTATTATCATCAGAAGATATTCAACATTGGGTTTGAAGGTTGCTCCCGCAAGTGCTGACACGAATTTAAGTAAACCAAGTGTCGGGTCCGATCCGCTTCGGATTCTCAAAAAAAAATTCTCAACTCTGTTATTGTGAACTCTTGTTATATTGAATACCCTTATAAGGGATTTTTGGCTATAAGGGATCCGGAATTGCAGTCCCGATTCTCTTTTACACAATGTTTAAGACAATGCTTATAAGGGATTAAAGTTTAAATAGAACACATTTTGCTGGTCTCTTGAGCGTCCTTTCAGGCAAGTGTTGACTGTATCTAACAAAAGTTTTGGGTTAATACTTTTTATTTCATGCAAGGTGCATATTTTCATGCAAATGATATCTGATCCAATTGTGCAGCATACTCGGATCATGGAGGACGCCCAGGTAGGCAACAGTAACTGACATCAATGTATCATAGTGGCATCTCACTTTTTTAGCATGTGTTTTGCCCTCCATTGACTACCACTGATTGGAAATCGACTGTATATAATTATGACGATTTATTTTAAATTAGGTATACTGCTTTTTGAACCATTCGATGGGTTTTGATTAAAGAGGTAGATTTCGGTCATGATTTTATTGAAGCATAATTAATTTTAAATAACAATTGGTGTTGCTATCTAGTAGTAGTAATCTTTGTATGTATGTTCATCTTATATGTGGTATTACACTGGAGGAATTCATAGCTTTTACCGTTACTCCTTCTATATAGGCAATGAATATCAATCGAAATGAATAAGAAAATACCCGGAATTCAAGTTCATAATGTTGTTGAAACAAAGGGATGGCTGGCGTTTTGTGGACGAAGTGACAGTTCACAACAAACAATAGACAGTTTTGAATAAAGTTCTATCACTATAGGGCCTTGTCTTCAGTTCATAAATGCAAACGTGGATACAATAAAGGGATATAAATTAAAGCTCCTACTTCCCCAGCTTAACTCAGTTTGGACGGTAAAAAATTTTATTGAAAATATTGATTTTAGTAATTAGTGATTTCTTAAAATTTCCGGAATACAGTTTAGGATCCCAAAATCGGACTCCATTCATGTATTTATTAAACCATTATCTCACTAAATCTCATGTGTTGATTGAGACTAAATTAGGAAAGCAATTACTCGCAATTCTAATGAATTTGGGAATTGGATCAGGACTAAAAATGTTTCAAAATGGGCTACAATACAAATCGGGTTAAAATTCTAAAAGGGCTAAAATGTGCCAGAGTTAAAGTACAAACCAGATGGAAGTTTAAAATTGGTTTAGGTTGCAAAGTACATATCCACAACCAGTGCTCGGCACGGGTATGGGTAATACTCGGGTAAACGGGTACGGCTACGGGTATGGGTACTACCCGGGTACCGATTTTGTGTACTCGATCAATTTCGGGTACTACCCGGGTACACTTTGGCCGGCCCAAAATTTCGGGTACGGATACAGGTATGGGTACAGGTCCACGGATTTTAAAATGGGTATATACCCACCGGGTACGGGTATAATGGGGTCATTTACTCGTACCCACGACCATTGTACCCGAGTATTTGGACACGTTGAGAATTGAGACATTTTGATGAATTTTATACCATCATGCCGTACGTTGAAAACTTCTGTGCGTATTTTTAGTGTTTCTGAATACATATAGCTTATTTTAACCTTCAAACATTCAGTAAATGTATTTTAGACTGTGTAGCTAAAATATGTGCTTTTAGGGAAACAGATTTTAAAAAGTATAAATAAATAAACACAAACGAGGAATAATTACAAAATAGAAGTGGAGAAAATTATTCAGGTAAATTTTGTACGGTTGGTAATAATATTTTGATGAATCTGTAAGTATGCAAGTTAATTTTATTTCTAATCAAAAACGCTTCAAGTTTTTTTACTCTTCAATGAAAATATACACTATCAAATACCGCTCTAGCTAGTCAGAATTACATACTAATCTGTCATACATTATGATACATGACGTACTATGTACTACAGTTAGAGAAATCAGGATATAAAGTACCCGATTACGAGTACGGGTAGGACACTTAGATACCCGCTAATGGGTACAATTTTCGAGTATTTTTCGGGTACGGGTACAATTCGGGTACAGGTACATGGTTTAAGATTACATTGCGGGTACGGGTATGAAAAATTTGTACCCGGATACTCAGGTATGGGTACGGGTATAGATACCAGATATTGGAATACCCGCACTTCGGGTACGGTTACAGGTACGGGTACCGATTTTTCGTACCCGTGCCGAGCACTGTCCACAACACTTAAAGGGCTAAGATGGGTTGGGTTTCATTGAGAAATATAAAATTAATTTTGGTGCCATGAAGACTAAAGTCAAACACGATCTGAATCTAAATCCTCACGAGAAAATGCCCTCTGTTCGTTGTTTATCAAAAATTCCTATAAACAAGCAATTTTGTACATGTAACGTGAAAGCATTATTAAAATATTTTATGAGAATGAACGACTGTTAAATCGTTGACTCTATGCCTCAAAAAATGTAATTTAATTCTTGTAGATCAACTATCAATTTTCACAAATGCGCATGGACCTAATTGTAGTAAGTGTTGTGAGAATAATTATAACATGCAATAAATTTTGATAGTCAAGAATAATAACCAATGACGAGTATCAATGGATCATTTGAATTCTCCAGTAGTGCTTGAGCATTAGGTAATGAGCAAAGTAGCAATTGACTTTGCAACGAAGTCAATAAATATTGGAGTGGATTCTCTTTCCATGGTGTGAAAAATTCCCACTTTGATACCCACATTCGCCACTGATGCCACATTCTTTTCCAGATATTTTACATTGATACGTTCAATTTTGAGTACCTCTGCGGTTCTTACAACCTCAATTTTGAGGGTTTGCAGACTTTGCGGGACGGAAAATGCCCTTCCAAAAGTCATAACATAGTATACTGTCATGTATACACAACCAGCCAACAAAACTGTTGTGAATAACATACCGAATTTCGAGACATGACGGATACCCAAATATCCGCACAGTATTGCCACACCCATTGATAATAATTTCAATAGATGCACCACAGGAGCATAACCACTGTTGAAAATTATGATGAGAAGCTGTATTTGTCTGCAATTTTTGAATAGTGTTGTGTAACAGAACTCACTCCTGGACAAAAACCTAGTTAGCACATAAATAGTTTAATAGCGATTCCCAATTTTGTCAATATGTAAGAATAATAAAATCAAATATTTTATGAGTAAATCATACGGCGACAAATTTATTCCGTCAACCTGGACATATTTGTTTTTTTGACGCTTACCTCAAAGACCCAATTTCCACTGACAACCTCTCACTAATATTCTCAAAGAACATTAGTAATTGGCTTAATGTCATTAGCAAACAAACAGATATGGATTGGAAGAATATGTGCTCATGAATCCAAAGTAGGAAGAAAGTCATAGGATTTTGGTAGCGTCTCGGGAGGAACTGGTAAATATGACCATTCGTACATATAACGCCGATTAGAGCAACATAAGTAAACACAAGTGGAATAAAAACTGGCGTTAAATATATAGTTGCGATTTCCTGCAGTGACAACTTCATCCAGGGCTGTTTGGTGTCCTGATGCGGAGCTGCAAGTTCAATCAAATTATTTTTTATAAACTACCAAATTCAGTGTAAACGTCCTGTAGATCGTTTTTCCCGGTCTCTTTTTTCGTATTTTTAAAGCTCTGTACATTTAAAGTTATTATTTTAAAACTTTAAAAAAGTACGCGAGGAAGTTTTAAAAACAATTTCCCCAAAAAGGGGCGAAAGCGAGAAAATCTGCCTCGACTCTTGTGTGTGCTACATACATAAATTAATGTGTCGTCACCCGATCTACACAGATATAACTAATACTCAAATCTAGACTCACCTGAAAACAAATAATTAAATATAGGCATGATTACATGTGGTGCCTTTATGAAACACAAAAATTGCATTAGTACGTGGAATAGTAAGCAAAACGAATTTAAGGTTTGAATTAGAACTTCGTGGAGAGGAAATTGGTCAAAACTGAAGACAGTCATGACGATGAAGAAATAAAAACTATGCATCATCCTAAAAACGCTGTAAGCATAAAAAAGTATCCAAATAACTCTTGTTTTGGCATTTCCATTGACTAGAGTCGGCTGACCTTTCGTGTTAAAATGTAGACCAAAGGGAAACAAATTCCATTTGGAAAAGAAATTTAGATACTTTATGTAGAAACCCAAGTCTGCCTTGCCAAGCATATTGAATTTAAAAACACAAAACCTAAATCGTATGCACAAAAATAAAATTCTCCTGGATAGACTTCATGTGTACAGTACCGACGTATCTGTATAAATGTTTAACGTAAAAACGAAAAGGTGGCAAAATTCGGATACTTTTACAAGCCCAATCACTTGAATATTTGTAAGTCAAGCTTTAAGAACATCCACTATGCTGCTGATTCAAAATCGAAAATAATAATTGGTACGCAAAACAAAAGACGTATAATTAGTTAAGCCAAATTTTCCAACCATTAAACTTGCAAACTAATTGAAGCTAAACATTTTTGAAGCATTCTCGTGCAGGCACTTTGGAACGTCCTACAAATGCGGGGGATATTTATTCTCAGTATCTTACCCGGGGATACAAACGTACATGAAAGATTGTACATATACACTTATAATTAATGTATATAGGATCGGATAAGAAGAATTGCGGCATTGATCCCGTTTTTGAAGAAGAATTTTGGAAATAAATGAGTAAAAATAGTAATTAAATGTGCTACGATATTTGGAGTTTATGTGATTCTTTGAGAATTATTTCCTGAGCTTTGTCTCTAACACTCGCAGAGAAACAACAATTAATAATTATAAAATACAATCGCTTCTCTACGACTATTGGAATCGAAGTTACGGCAAGTCAACTGGGTTGGGGTACATCGTGACGAATAATTTTCCCACTAACTGGTTCTTTGTGAACACGAGCGAGTAATAAATTTAAGACTTGTTATAGAGAGTTTAAGACGTTACAGGCTTACTACATAGCAGCCTAAAGTGATTAGAGCAATTTTTCTAATGGCAGTAATCACGACAATTAAATCTATTAAAACGTTGGAGCATGTTGTATAATGTAAACACTAAAAAGTCTACCATTGCCATTCCCAAATTCAAACATCCTCAGCGACTTCATCCAGAGCCAGGCCAAAACACTCATGGTGTTCGCTGCAACTTTTATGTAAACAGGGTGACAAGTTATATGCCTCCGATTAGACACACGAGTACAACAATAATTATGCAATCTGCCCATTTTCTTGAGCAGTGCTGGGCCTTCTGCTCTACCCACAATAGAAGTAGAGGAAAAAATAGAGTAGAAGTCAAAATAATAAGTCCAAAAGAGTAGAAATAGAATAGAGGTAACACTAATATTTAACCAGTTGAATTAAGCGAGTAGGGTATCAGTAACTGTCAAGTCAGCATCCTGTGGTAGCATTAGAAATAGAATAGACATGCAATACAAGAGCCGATGGTAGAAGTAGCATAGCATATAATTATACATATAATCAGGGGTGGATTAATAAAATAATTTTTACCCTGGCCCTAACCCCCAAAATAGATTTGTGGGCCTTTGCATGTGCATGTATGTAATCTGAGGGCCTTAGTCAAAATTTTTTTACCCTGGCCCTATTTTTTTTTACCCTGGCCGGGCCAGGGTGGGCCACCCCGTAAATCCACCCCTGCATATAATTATCACATAATATATACTATACTACTATACTATACTATATAATTATATATACACATAATTGTGCTCTTACAGCTAGGTTCCATTGTCCTTTCATGTGCACTCAAAGATAATGTCAAAATATAATTTATTATAATAATAACAAAATAAATCATTTCATTTAAACTTTCAGCACAAAATTACTATTGCTCATTTCATGAATACAACAGCAAATGGTAATCTTTTAATGTATTTTCAATAGAAGTCCACAAATTCCGAGCCTCATCCAGGCGATCAAATGGAACGCAGAGCTCAAAGAAGGGTTGCACGCATTCAAAATACGAACGAACGCACCTATAACAAGTTTTTATAGAAACAAATGCTTAATTTCAACCATCGATGAAAATTGTGTACTTTTTTGAATAAAATTATTTTGGAAGACATTGAGCCCTATTACTCTTCAAAGGGTAGCATTAAAGGAAGCAGGGTTTCCTTCTTGCACTTGAATTTTTGGCAGGAATTAAACAGAGTTCGTAAAGATTTGCTCTCCTTATAGCATTCGACTAGACCTTGGTTAACTGCATCTGCACAAAATTAAAAATTTTAAAACGAGCTTCTAGTATAAGAGAATTTATTATAGAACACTTATTTTGAAACATAAGTCAATTATTACCTTTAATATACCCTCGAACAATTTGACGAATATTTTTATCATTGTGACAAACCAATTCTGTAAACAGAAGGGATTTCCCAGTGGCGGGTGAAATCATGATATCATTAATATCCCCGTGGCTGCAGTTTTGATTAACAAAGTCGTAAAAGCATTTGCTACTGTTGGACCAATTAGGACAATATCTGGCAGTTAAGTTATCAAAATGTTCCAGGTAACTAACATTCGTTGTATGGAGCTCTGGGAAGAGCTGACTTAGAGTTAGAGGTTCGAAACAATTTTTTAGCTAGGAAAATTGAAAAAATATGTTTTACATATCTGGCATAATTATTATTAAATGAAAATTTAGATTTATATCCTTGAAATTTCAAGGAATTACGTCAAGTTGAAGAACGTCTTTCAAATTTGTTTCCACGAGGGAAAGTTTGGAGTAAGCATGTCGATCTTGAAAGCACCTCTGATAATTTGTGTACCGGTCCCCATGCGTTAATTCGGATTTGTCTTGTGTGACTGAACCAGTATCTGTGAAGATGATGCAATACAGGAACCAAATTGGGAAACATTTCTTTATTAACATTCTCAGTTTATAACAGTTTCTTGAGGGAAAGATTTTACGAACCACATACTTTCTCACTGACGTGTGTCGAGCTATTAACTGTGGCCCGTATCAATTGGTTTCAATATGGTAATGAATTATTGTTTGCTAATTTTTCTGCATCCCGGCCAACCCTGTCAATGCATTACTTTTTATAATAGTTGAGCAACATCTGTTGGATATTTTGCTTTGATTAATCGGAATAGATATTTAAGCAGTAGTGCATTGTCGTGTTTATTTTCCATCAACGACACAATAATTATTTCTTTTGTCGTCTTCCTACTACGTACTCGGCTATGACACATGTTTGAATACAATAGTGACATAAACTCTACCAACACAGTGAAATCTTTAAAAGACCATGTGGCAGTACCAAGTTTTTAATTCAAAAGTTTTGAGGGAGTTTCTCACTAACTTTATGTTCTCCAAAGACCTATGTACATGGGATGCCTTTAGGTTTTTTTAGAAACCTTTTCCCAACACCGGTTTTGGTCTCTTTCGAAAAGCCACCATTTCGTAAAGTGAAGGTGAACGCTCAGATCCAATCCAATTCGCCTTTTCCCTGAAATTATCCTGACGTTAATGGGGGTAATTAATTTTGAGTGGAATTGTGGCATTGTGTGGAAAGGCATATATACAGTACTTCATTGACTTCGTTTGGTTGAACATTTCCTTAAAAGGAGGAGATAACTTGACGAGGATTATAATTATAGGCGAATAGGGAGGCGCATTATATTAGTTTAATTATAGGAAGGAGATAGGCTAGGTGAATTAAAAGGCCCATCTTTGGCATTGGCTACATTGTTCAAACTAAATATGGGTCAAGAACCTAGACCTTTGATTCAGGGATGTTTGCACGGGAATTTTGGTATTCTCCAATGTTTCAGAAGATAATGTAGTTTTATAAATATGATACGACTTGTAGCAAGGGATTTTTTAGCTGCAATGTTCTTCTAGTAACTGGAAATATCCAGAATTATACATATGGTTGGGATGCATGGATGCAAAAGTTTCACAGTATCATTGGTTGATTGTGAGCCTCTATGACTTTTTTAAATTTAATTTTGAATAATGTTTTAATAAACAGGTATTTTTTCACGTGTAATCTAAGTCTGCATATGGTTTTAAATTAATTTCAAACTTTGCATAGTCGCTACACTCACTTCACTTACTTCTACAGGAGGAAGCAGCTGAACATTTAAAGGTACTGAATTCCATTGAGGTGAAAGGAAGAACACTGCAAATATGGCAATACACAAACCCTATAACGCAAGTCAAGCTTATGCATGTCCCCCCATTTATCCCAAATGAAACATTATGCAAAGAACTTTCCAAATACGGTACTATCAAAACAAGCATAAAGACAGCCATTATACCTTCCCAGTGGAAGACAGACTGCCATAAAAAGCTTCACCAGAACCATAGGCATGTCCTTCCGACGTGATCAATTGCTCAAAGAAAAATTGGATATCACCTTTGAAAATGAACCGTATTCCATCACTACACAAGTTGGAAAAAGGAAATGTTTTATTTGTCGCAGCACCCGCCATGTTAGCAAAGAATGCCCAGCACGAATTCAAGCAACAATAACATCTCAATCCTCTCAAGAGAAACCTACCGTTGAACCATAGTATGCTCTTGTAGCGGGTGGTAGCAAAAATAATGAGAATTCATATGTACCATTTTCCTTTAATGCAACCGCATCTAACGAAAACCAAGAAATGTCATTGCTAGACTTTGGGAATAATGAAAATTCTCATGTAGTAATGCATTGCGACTCGTCAGAATCTACTCCAAGGTCCACTCCAGTTATCAAAAGGACTTTAGATAAAATCCCATCCTTTACCATTAAGCCCTCCAAGAAATTTCAAAACGCACCGATCTGCCCGCCTAATGAGAGAAAACATGAGAACTGGAATTTTGAGGACTGGAAAGAGATCAAGTTTAGCGACGGCCGTGCTCCTTTGTCCAGCAAAGAGCTTTTGAAAGTTCTTCAAGACTATGATCAAGACCAAAGCGTCACAATAATTTGTGATAAAAATGCTTTCCGTGACCAACTATTTGAATTAAAGAATTCACTCAGAGATTTGCATCTAAAACACAAGCTCACGGAAATCATGAACGCCATCCCACTCGCTTAATGACATTCAAAGTTCACACAAATAATATCCAAGGGTTAATTAACCCTAAGAAAAGAAAGGAATTAACTAGATACCTTGCAGTGATGAAGCCAGAAATCATGTACATTCAAGAAACAAACTTTGATGTGAGAATACATAAAATTGAGAACATAAAAAATTACTCGACACACTTTAATTCTAAAATCCAAGCGTTTAGTGGGACGTGTATTTTAATTCGTAAAGACCTAGTAGTGAAATGCCATAAAATACTACAACCAGGCCGATTTCAAGTTCTAAGCATCGTATACAACAATAGTATCATTCATATTTATAATTTGCACCTATCCCATAATGACAACGACGCAATAATCGCAATGGATATAGTAAATAAACATATAGCTACACATAACCTTATAGATACAAAAATAGTCTGTGGAGATTGGAACTTTATTGAAAACCCACTTTTAGACAGAAGAAATTCCTTTGAGAGAAGGAAAAAAATCCAAGCAGCGTGGGAAAAAATCGTAATAAAGTACAATCTTATTGGCACTTATAGAAGCCTTAAATCAGATGGACAAGACATGACTCACTCGGGCACTCATTGTCATCACCCACAAGCAAGATTAGACAGAATCTACATCAATTTGAATCTGCAATGCAAAATAATGAATGTGCAAATAATCCCTTTCCAAAGTTATCACGCAATTTATCAGGTTATACTAAACTTGATAGGCATAGAATCCAAATCACACCTATGGAAGTTTGATTGCAGCTTACTAAAAAATAAAGATTTCACAAACAATATAAATAATTTGCTTGATAATTTCATATCGAAAAATATTAAATCTACGAATGATTATGAAATCCTCAAAAGTGATATTAAGGAATGTTCCATATCATTTAAAAATTATCAGAAAAGACAATTCAAATCGTCTCTACAAAGAATATGTAACATATATCAGAACTCTATGCAAACGTGTGCGGCTGATCTTAAACTAATCTATAAAAACTTTGCGGACACTATACTTATGAAGGAAACAATGACTGATCAGATCTACAAAATTCCGCAACAGAAGTTTGAGACAACCATAGAATTAGCCTTGTCTGATTTAAATTTAAATTGCCGACTTGAAACAGTGAGGAAATTTTTTGACAATAAATACTCACATACCAACAGTTTACCATTTGGCATTGAAAATTATATTTCCAATACAACGAGTGTAGATCCTGAAAGGCAAGAAAAACTTTCTGCAGGTTTCACAAGCGAAGATTTTAAAACAGCATTACTTTCATTACAAAGCAACAAGAGTCCTGGTTCGGATGGACTAACGTCTGAATTTTATAAAACCTTTAATCAAAAATTATGTATTATTCTATGTTGGTTGTATGATGAAAGCATAGCCGAAAATCAACTGCCAAGATCAACATGTAACATCCCGAATGGAACTATTTTCGATAATTTAGCATTTATACGAGATGCTTTTGATGAAGCCACAGAGGGCGCTGTTCTATCCTTAGATCAGGAAGCGGCCTTCGATAATGTGAACCGTGAACACATGTTTCTTATTTGTTAAATATAGATTGTAAAATAAATACACTCGCAATCAGTAGATCGGGCTAATAATAAACGAAGGATTTCCTGGCTTATTCGCCTTCGCATTAAGTTATACAGTATAAGGAATTACCCCTTCCAATCACATTTTCCCCAACTCAATCACAGTTAAAGCTCACGTAGTTTACTTTCACAAGGCGAAGCCAGTTAGTGAGATTTTCTGTAGTTACATTACTATTTTCACATTGAGCCAGTCTCTCATTTGATTCCTCATCTTCACAAGCAATATTTACATACTTTTGTGCGGAATAAAGAACCACACATACCTTGGCGTCTTCTACCCTTGGTCTCATATCACTTTAATTTAGATATGAATTTACAGCTTGACATACATATGTATATGACCAGGAAAATGCTTGCTTCAATTTTGATGTAATTTAAATCTAGACGGGTTTGCAAGTTACTTGAGACTCCCGTCTGACCGTAGCCGTTATCAATTAAGCCTTTTGGATCAAAGACAAATGATTCCAAGGTTCCAACAATTTCCTGCTCCTAATAATCATCCTCATATTGGCAGTCGTTACATTTAGTCACATATCGGATTATCAATTCGCTACCTTTTAGTAAAATACTAAAGAATCTAAAATAACTCACTGCTTTGGATAGTGCTTATGAATGATCCTGCTTGCTTTTACTGTAGTACTCAAAAGAAACGTAATCCTGTTTATAAAAAAACCTTTGATTGGTACTTTCAGAATGATATTTGAAACGAAACTTTTCATTTCCTACATAAAAATTGTAAATACAAAGTAAAATGTTGTGTTCAAATCTTTTATATTCATTAATTTAATCCTGCTTGTTTCCTCAAATGCACCCCTCAAATTAAAATCAAATGACCCTTAGAAGACTGTCAGAATTAACTGTCTCTGAGCTACTATCTGCATCGATATTTAACCCAGCAGATTCAGAAACGGGATAAAGAACAACATATATTTCTCCCAGCCAGAAAATCAACTAGATAACTTTACCAAAAATAAAAATCAGTCTAGGAAAACTGGTGAGAGCAGCATGGGAAGATGTAACTTAATGGTTGAGGTAGAAACTATGTAATTTGTACCTACATTAAATGTATTCCTGTACAGTACCTGCCCTTTAAATCAATGGCGTTGTATCCCACCATACTATAAGAAATCAAGGGAATGAATCTTCACTTTTGAAGCAGTCAGTGAGCCGTCGTAGCTCTAGCATGCAGTTTCGCTCTTCCGTTCTCAAGTGAACCTGTAATAATTATAGATACTGACATACACACAATATACATCTCGGCACTTCAGGAATTTATTATTGTCTTCAATAATGTTCCATCAAGGGATAATCTTCCTCCTAGCATCATTCACATGTGTATTTGGTGACATAGGAAGCAGCTCCAAATTAGCTACTCCTCATGTACTTCCAAATGCTACTGTGCAAAATAAAAATACAAATTCATTTTCCGAAGCTGATTACCGGAAAATTTTTAGCTTCACGAAGAAGACAAAAATATATCAACATTTTTCCTATGAGGTGAGTTCAGTTTTTCAAGAATCTTCCCTCAATTTGTTCCTGACTAAATGAGACTAATTATTACAAAATTACTTTGAAGATCCTTTTTTTTTGTCTTGTTTAATTAATTTAATTTGATTAATTTAATTGTCTGCATTCAACAACTTGATTTTTATTTATAAGAAATTCTGGCGTAGAGTGAACTCTCCTTTTCAAAGTATCTCTAATAAAAGGAACATAAAAGTTTGTTCTCACGAGGGAACGCTCCCATGAGTATACAAATTAATAGTGGGGCAGAGTGAGACTCAAAATTTTTATTTCCCGTTGTAGTGAAAGTGATTTTATGAGAGAGTCTCCGGTAGGACTTGAAAACAGTAATTTGTGTATATTTTTAATTAATGTAACTGCAACTTTAAAATACAAGCTTAATATGATCCTGCTTGTACAGATAGAAGATCACAACAAGTTTAATTTTATGGAATGTTCAAGTTCCTTAAGATCTTAAAATATGATATGAGTATATGTAATTATATATATATCTATATATACAGTTATATATATGCAATCTTAACCCTTTGCAATGGGAAACATTTCAATGTCGAATTTGATTTGCTTTTACTTGTGGGAAGGAAATGAGAGCAAGGATAATTAATGTGACTACCTGGGAAGTTCCATTGGACATAAAAAACAGTTTCCCACTCTACCTGGCAGGTTATGACTACGACAAAAGGCCAGGTAATACTAATATCATAAAAAAACTACATTTACTATTGAAATGTTAAAATAGGTCAAGTATGACCTCTTGAGGTAAACTCTTGTCTCCCTTCCCCAATGCATTTAATCAATGTCTTCCACATCTATATCCTATACAGTTTGGGTATTTGAGGTTGGGAAGGTGGACTTTCGGACCATCATTGCACAAGGAGAAGAAAAAGTAGCCCAAGCTAGGCGCTATCTCTTCAGGGTTGTCTCGAATATAATCAAAAGGTAAAGGTCACAGAGTTCTTTCCTCAATTTCTGTAATAATTATTACTTGAAAGGGAAATTTTGTTTACATTTTTTTATCCTATTTGTCATCTCAGCTTCGTAGTGATGGACACTCCAGAGGAAGAAATTAGGGAGGCTGTTTTTATCTTTGACATGGAGGGAGCCAGCTTAGGACAAGTGGATTACGCACCCTGTGCGTGAGATTATTACAACTCTTATCACTATTTTTTTTAAACTTAATGTCGACCTTCAACTTGACTTTTGTCCCTTCTTCTCCTTATTATTATCTCAATCAATTGATTCTCTTGAACTTTCAATAGCATGGGCGGAATTTGCGAGACTCATTAGGAAGTACTGGGACTTCAC
This sequence comes from Allacma fusca, assembly GCA_947179485.1. Lineage (NCBI taxonomy): Eukaryota > Metazoa > Arthropoda > Collembola > Symphypleona > Sminthuridae > Allacma > Allacma fusca. The sequence continues at coordinate 61,548,753 of OX359246.1, forward strand.
GATCCAGTTTGTGGGGGGAGTCATTGTATTAAACGGTATGAGAAAAATTCAACAGATTTCTATTTCCAAATTATTTTTTATCGTTTACTCAATTTGTCCAAATTATTAATTGTAATTAAAAATTTGATTGCAGCAAATTATGTGGCCAAGTTAGCAGTGGACGTGGCTCGTCCGGTTGTTGGAGCGCTCCTGGAAAGAGTTGAGATTTACGGAAGTAATAAAAACTTTTATCTCCCAAAATTGCTCAAACGGATGTCCATCAAGAATATCCCTCCATGGTACGGCGGAAGTAAAGATTTCAAGCCCCTGATTGTTTTAAGCTGAATTTTGTCTCCAGGATAGATTCCAAGCCTTATTTTAAGAAAGAACGCTCTACGCTCTATACGCACCAAAATAGCATTAATTACACAGTCCAGTTACAATATCCTGATTTTGCCTTCAAACATTTTACTGTAATCTGCTCACTAAATTCCATTATAAGTTTATTTATTTAGGAGATGCTCTTATCTATAAAGCTATACGGAAGGAAAAGGAGTTGTAAAATTTTCAAAAAATATTTATATAATAAACTAAGGTCGAATTACTTTTTCGGTTATATCTGTATATCGGACCATATTACATTTTAATAACAATACGCAGGTTTCTGTATGAAATAATTCTATTTCTGTCCTGAACAAAAGATAATAAATACATTGTGTACTTTCAGGCGTAATCAACTATAATTTTGTATAACCGGTATTTTAATTTAATCATAATGCGTATACGGCCCGTAGAATAAGGGAACTCATAAAGGATAAATATATACATGTGTACATACATGTTAAGACATACGAAAGCTGTTTTCGAACAGTAATTACTTGACACAAGTACGTAGCTACTTATATGGTCGTAATTAAACTGGTTTACTGATTTCTGACAACAATTATTGCAGTCAAGTTCACACTTAATTAAAACATTTAAGGCATTATGCTCACAAGCAGCAAGCATTTAATTTCTTATGCACAATGATATCATTGCATTTGAATCCCTGGAACTAATAATAATTTTTTTTAAGGACAGAGCATCTCACCCAAATTCGCTGATTAAAAGTGTTCGACATATATAAAAAACGCTTACGTGACCGGTAATGATGAGTAATGAGTATTGGAGGGAAGCCCAGGTTTCGGAAAAAATATCCAAAGAAAATACAAATGCGTGAGCACTTATTACTCAATTCTCACATAAAAAGCATAACATACTACATTATTTTTGACTTCTACTTGACTTTGACCTTAAAGTTTTTTATACGTTACGTACATATATGAGTTTAAAAAAAATAGTTTATTGTACTTCAATATAAGAGAGCAGGTGTGAGGGATACGTGAGCTCTAACATGACGATGAGCTGGGCATTAAGTTTTAAGTTTCAACAAAACCTGAGTTCCGGTAAAGGATTTTTTTGCCCTATATCGTCAGATCATTAGGGGAGGATGATAAATGATTGCAAGTGCATCCCAATTCTCTTAATGCCATGAGGAAGATGTGCAAGTTCCCACGTACGCATTTGTAATGGATTTTTATGTATTTATGTACATAAAGTAAGATGCACTACCCTGGGACAATTCAATCCAGATTAACCGGAATGAGTGCAATCGAAATTATTCCTAACTACGACAGCCTGGTCTTTGTAATGGTACGTGTGGATTGGCACGGAGATAGTGTATACTATGAGCTTGGATATTGTTTCATTTCAATATGGTGTACTTAAGGCAGACCCAGTCACCCAGTTCCTTGCGATCTTCGTCTGTTGTAAAACTTGTTGAGTTTCGTCCCAATTCCGTTCACCAATTATTATTATGTAAACGAGTCAGGACTTAAATAGGTATAAGTTGTTATTACACGCAGCCAAGAAAAAGTATTTTTGCTCATACTAGCACGTTCCAACTGCACCGTAATTAACTACAGTAAATATTTTTTATTGTTCAATACCTAAATAAAACATCCCAGTAAAGTTATTTCATGGTTCGCTTTTTGAGACATGCTCACAAAACTGGAGATGTTAGAATATCGTAAATATGACTCAATTTTAGCACCAATTTAAAATTTTCCTGAATTCGTAATTTTTAAAATTAGTTTAGCGCAGTACCTGTAACTTTATCAGAGCTATTTCATTTCGGTTTTATTGTATGGAAATATTAATTAATTAATTATAAATAATATCAATGATTAATTTAATGTATCTGGCTAGACTTTAGGCTGTACAGTAAAAATCTCTGGATATAAAAAGGGAGTATGACAAGTGAGGAGAGCTTAAATAAAATTTATATCCCTTTTTAAAGGAATTTCTGTTTTTATCCTGCATACCTGTAATGCTATTATGATGTGAATTGAAGAGAATTCTATGTGAACAATAAATTTGTGTATACAATTCATCCTCACCCCCACTGAAAATCTGGGTGGTCCCTTAGGCTCAGTGGTTTTTAGCTTGCATTCCGAAGTCCAAAGATATTACAATTATTTGAGGTGTTGTACACGAAAGACGTCCATGAAAACAACTTAATTCAATGGAAGAATCTAGCATGGTGTACATAATAGGATCTCTGTAATGCACATTAGAACAACGTATGTGTACAAAGTCAAGCTGGGCTAGTAAAAAATTGCCAGGTGAATGGGAAGCCTGAACGAATCTTACAACTACAAACTAATATAATGTATGAACTTGAATGAATGATTTTTCTAGTGGATCTGAATCATTTTAACTCAAATAGCGTTTAATGAGTCAGTACACTGGAATCGTTGGTGGAGATCAGCGAAATTATTTCCAGCTATATTTCGCAGTTGTTATATACAAATTAGACAAGTTTTGCTTTCCTTTTGAAACCTACTCCTCGAGAGTTGATTTCTTATTATAAGCATCCCTAATTCTTATATGTATATTAAATCTACGTATTGAGTGTGCTCAGAATCAATAATGATTCGTATCTTAATTGTTATCCTCCTCACCGGAACTGCCAGCATAGAAGCAGGTCAAACTGAAATAATTGAAGGGTCAGATAAACTACATTTGAGGAATTCAATTGAGTCTGAACCTCGACAAGATGCGGGTCTTTCTGAGGCAGCCTACAAAAAAGTCTACAGCTACACCAGAAATACAAATGCCTTTAAAGATTTCTCGTATGAGGTGAGTCAGAAACTATAAACGAAAAAATACTTCAAATGTATTTATTTTCAATAATAATTATTATTAATTCATTGAATTTTGAATTTAAAATGGACTATTTTTTAACAAATGCAAGTATTTTGGATGAAAAGCAAATCTGAGAATAAATTATAGTTCATGAAAAGACTGTATCATCTAAGAATTTTTAATCTGCGAAACCTTTCCATTAAAAATTTTGAATGTTGATCAAATTTGTTTTGGTTTTATTGAAATTTCCTGCATTTAAAATTTTGGATGGCACTGTAGCAAATGAAAGCAAGAATTTTGAACACATCTTCATGGGTTCCCCCGGCAGAGCTCCAGAAATCATTTCCATACTATCATGCAGGCTATGATTATGAGAAAAGACCAGGTAAATCTTGATAGAATTCAAAATAGAACATCTCCCAGCTATTTTTTAAAATTAAAATGGCAGTCAAAGTTTCGTTTCATTTATTTTTGGTACAGTGTGGGTAGCAGAAATTGGGAAATTCGACTTCCGAGATATTGTGGCAAAAGGGGACAAAAGCATTGCTGAGGCCAAACGCTATCTTTTCCAGGCCGTCCTCAATGGTATTTTCAGGTAAGGATATTTCCATGATGTTTGTAACTACAGATAAAATTAATTACTTTATAAATCATTTTACAACATTCCGCACCTTATTGTTAGTTTCACGGCTAAATTTGTTTTAGCATTGCTGCCATGGACACAGAAGAGCAGGAAATCAAAGATACATTCGTCATTTTTGATATGGAAGGCGCTAGTATAAAACAGCTCAACTTTTTACCATGTAAGGAACATTGTACATAGCTGAAATTTGAGGTCGAAATGACTAGATCAGGATAGTAATACAATTATTATTGTCTTCCTGTGAATTGTAGTAGCAATTATTTTATTTTCTTTAAAACACCATCAGCGTGGGTACAGTTTGCGGAACTATTTGGAAAGTATTGGGATTTAGTATTTCAACTACTGGGACGCCTAGTGATCATCAATGGTAATTTTTAAAATTGTTTTCAAGCTCGCAATAAAATACTTGTAATATCCGGTGAGTTAGCTTTACTAGTGGGATTAATTTTTATTGTACAGCAAACTACGTTACCAAATTAGCAACTGACATTGCACGTCCTGTGGTTGGCCAACTGATGGAACGTGTTGAGGTTTACGGGGTTAACAGGAATGTTTGGCTACCGAGACTACTGAAACATATGCCCATTGAAGTGATACCATCTTGGTACGGCGGGAAAAAAAATTTCAAACCGATTAGCATCCATGGGTGACATAATAACTTCAATATCAAGACCAATTTGTATTATAGCAGCTGATCTCTTTGAAATTGGGAAAAGCAAATAAGTCGTGTATAATTGTTTATTTAAATAAATGCTTCACTTCTCTTCATGTTGTTATCATCTGAAAGTACAATCAAATTTCACCAAAAAAGTAGCTTTCCATGCTATTTCTGTCGTTGTCATTTGTTCCACCTCTAGACCATATTCGGATTTTCTATGTTTGTAGGAAATTTAGTTTCAAATTTTAAAATTTATTTCATTTACCTGGGTCAATACTTGAGGTCACAGCGGCCAAAATCGTGGTGTCAGGTCGGGATTTTAGGGTGGCATCAAACCCCTAGTAAAATAGCCTTGTCCGCACGTCCATTTGTCCTTCCGCACGATATCTCAAAAACTACTGGACTGATTTCAATGAAATATTTTACTGATATACTTGTGTCAAAAGTAAGCCTGAGTTTGTATTTGGTTGAAATCGGCCGGATAGTTTTCAAAACAAAATCTGAAATTTCGAGCTTCATGTCAAATGACAGTTTTCTCTAAAGCTACTGAATATATTTCAATGAAATTTTTTTGTGAATATTGCTTATGTAAATATTAATCGTTATTTCTTGTTTGGTTGAAATCGGCCCGATAGTTTTTGATAGTTAAGAAACACTAGAAACAATGACATCTGGTGGTTTTGACGTGCGGAAAGTCCATTTTGTAGTGTACTTATTTGAGTATATGTGAGTACTGTAAAAACCCCAAAGATGGCCCCCGGCCAACTTCCAAACATTAACCTATACCCAGGCTATCTTTAGCGGCCCGGCTACCTTTAGGGGCCGGCCATCTCTACTAAATATAAAAGCGTAAATTACAAAATATGATTTTTTAATGAAAAAATGTTTTTTAATATTTAGTTCTATTCCATAAAAATGAATGTAGCATAATTCGGATTCAGATGAATAGTCCAGATTGTCCGTAGAGTAAATAACAGCTTCAATATTTAAACTGCATATATAGAAAAAAACTATTGCATAAAAAACCAGGCCATCTTTGGGGGCCCGGCTATCTCTATATGTATGGGGTAAAACCCAGGCGATCTTTAGGGTCCAGGCCACCTTTGGAGGCCCGGCCATGTTTAGGGTTTGTACGGTAGTTCCTTATTTTTACGGAGTCAAAGCAAAACAAGATGTGCAACTTCCCACATCTACCCGTGGATAATGTAAGATCCAGTAGCCTTAAACAGTTCAATCCAGATTAATCTGAATCAGTGGAATATAAATTAATTCACAGCTACCGTGCACCTACTCATTGTACAGGTATGTGTCAGTTAACACGGGGATAGTATATAATATAAGGTGAGCATATAATGCTCCATATAAATAATTGTATTACGAAGCAAATCCAGTTCGTTGCAGTCTCCGTCTGCTGCAGAACTTGTCGTGGTATTTCTTCTGAATTTTTCTTTCACCAATTAAATGAATCAAACAGAATGAGAATATCCGTATTTATGTGTAGATCTAGTATTTATAATCAAATGTTTTACCTAATTTTCTGTAGCTAAATTATAATAGTTAATAGTAATTATCTGTAATTATTAATGTACTACAACTTTGGAAATTAAGCATGACATTTGTAATCCTTAAATAACACAAATGTCCCAATTTTGACAAGTAACATTTTTGAGCCAGAACTTAAAACAAATATTATAGCCAGACGTTAAGTGACTACTTCCTGTACCAGGTTCCTCAAAAGTCCTTCCTAATTAGCGTATCCTATAATTAGGAACCAATAAATTTCCTTGATTTTTTAATACAAATTTGTTTCCCACATTTCCAAATCTTGACTTCATTGACCTAATTCTTGACTGTAAAGACCAAATTTGTGGAAGCATATAATAATAATGGAGATAAAAACAAAAGGATTAGGATCAACGGTATAAACGTAAATTATTCCCAGCTTTTAAATGTGCCCATAAAAACTTGATGCGCTCAAGGAAAAATGTTCACATTAAAATGATTATTAAATATTGACTTGAATGTTGAACTTGTAGCATTGATCCTTTAGTAATTATAACTCATTTTCCTTCGACTTTTTGCAAGGACTGGAAAATGTTTGGCTCCCACACATATTCTAGGCAATTATACATAAACTGCTAAACCTGTAGTACACAGTCCAGACTCACAATGTTCCTAAAATTACAGTCTGGAAAGGGTTTTCAAGCCAGTTTATTTTATTTCTTTCGTCATAAAATCCCCCTTACATTCCATACACTGTCAAGGTTACAGTACCGAAAGACGTCCATGAAAACAAGTTAATTCAATGAGAAACTCCAACAGGGCATATGTACATTTTGGCTCTATAAAGGACATATACACAATTGACCACCATATACATAACTTTTATCTGTACTACTAAAAACAAAATTACAAGTCAATGGAAAGACTGAACAAATCTGAGAGGCTTGTAAGTAATTATGTACTTGACAATACCAAATAGAGATTTTTCTTATTGTTTTGAGTGACTTGAACGCAATCAGATCCCAACGAAACAGTCCACTGGAATCGTTGGAGGAGATTAGGAAAATTATTTCTAGCTGTGCAAATTCACAGTTAATACAAATTAAACAGGTTTTACTTGCTCTTTTAGAACCTACTGCTCGACACGCCGTTTATTTTTATTAGCACCTCACATTCTGAGGTAAAAATTATTTAATTTCTTATACAGTGTGATACTCTAGCATCAAGAATGAATCGTATTTTTATTGTTATCCTCGTCACCGGAACTGCCTGCATAAAAGGTCAAATAATTAAAGGGTCAAATAAACTTCATTTGAGCAACTCAATTGATAATGAGCAAGAATTGGACCTTTCCGAGGCAGCCTTCAAAAAAGTGTACAGCTACACTAAAAATACAAACGCATTTAAAGATATCTCGTATGAGGTGAGTCTGAGATTATAAACTAATAAAAATTGAAAATTGTTTGTTTTCAATGTTTTTTAAAATGAAACATTTTTTACCTCATTCCTACAAGTTACTTTGAGTTGAAACAGGTGACAGGAACACATTTGAGATTTTTATAGTTCAGCAATAAAAATACCACCTCGTAATTTTTACCCTGAGACACGTTTCCATTGAAATTTTGAATCTGGGTGAAGTTTATTATGAGAATTAAAATTTAACATTTTATATTTCTGGTATGACGGTAGCGAATAAAAGCGGGAGTTATAAACACTACTTCATGGGATCCCCCTGCAGAGTTAAAGAAATCATTTCCCTACTACCACGCTGGCTATGATTATGACAAAAGACCAGGTACCATATATTTGATACATTCAAAACTCAATATATGTTCGTTTCATAAAATTCCAGCTGTTTAAAAAAATCTTCCAGCTGTTTAAAAAAAATCTTCCTGCTGTTTAAAAAAAATCTTCCAGCTGCATTTTTTGAAAAACATTTTTTGCAATTGAGTGCTTGGCTGACAGTACAAGTGAAGTTTTATTTACTTTGATCCAGTTTGGATAGCAGAAATTGGGAAATTCGACTTCCGAGAAATTGTGGAAAAAGGAGACAAAAGCATTGCTGAGGCAAAACGTTATCTTTTCCAGGCCGTCATCAATGGCATTTTAAGGTAAGGACAGGTCCATGGTACCTTGTAATCATTCCGTGCAGGATTAATTCCGTTATAAACAATTTTATAATATTCCGTAAATTATTTACTTCTTAATAATATTTTTTAAGCATTGCTGCCATGGACACAGAAGATCAGGAAATCAAAGACGCGTTCGTCATTTTTGATATGGATGGCTCTAGCATCAAACAGCTCAACTATTTACCATGTAAGGAATCCATTACTACAATTTCGGGAGCGGGGGGGGGGACAATTAATAAATCAAGATAATAATCATTCAAATAGTGTTTGCCACTAAATTTTAAAAACAATGTTTCATTTGATTTTAAATACCATCAGCTTGGGTGCAATTTGCGGAACTATTTGGAAAGTATTGGGATTTAGTATTTCAACTACTGGGACGTCTAGTGGTCATCAATGGTAATTTTTAAAATTGTTTTCAAGCTCGCAATAAAATACCTGTAATATCATCTGGGTTAACTGTACTAGTGGGATTATTTTTTATTGTACAGCAAACTACGTTACCAAACTAGCAGCCGATATTGCTCGTCCTGTGGTTGGCCAATTGATGGAACGGGTTGAAGTTTACGGGGTTAGTAGGAATGTTTGGCTACCGAGACTACTGAAACATATGCCGATTGAAGCGATACCATCTTGGTACGGCGGGAAAAAAAATTTCAAACCGATTAGCATCCATGGATGACATGATAACTTCAACTTCAAAAGCAATTTGTATTATAAAGTATTAAAGTTTTCACGTAAATGGAAGATTGTGTTATAATTTATAATTTCACCACTGACACGAGTTTCATGAGAAAAATCGCCGGAAGTCTAATAAACTGGAGATACCAATCTTGCTTACTATTCAATTTTGACTCTTTTTTGAACACCTCCGTAAATTCCTGAAGACTTACCATAGAACCAAAGGCAATACCCCATTTTGAACTGTCGTAGTAACCACGCGTCACAAATGGGTTTTATTATTGTCAATGTGACAAGCTAACAATAAATAAATGCTCTATAGCCGGGTTTATAGTTTCACTTTTGCGTGCCTTTCCCTTACTTCTGCTGCGGGGGAAAAAATGAGATTCCTTCGATGTATTTATACTTTCATCTGATCAAGAAGTAATTTTTGCGTTTCGTTTGCCTTTTCGTTCCCGCTTTAATAATTGAATGAAAGTATAAACTGATTACCTGTTCTAGTCAACATAAATTTTGATCAAGGTTTTTTTAAAAAGGTTCTCGCATATTACTTTTATAAATTAAAAAATAGTGGATTACGGTTCATGCGCTAATATTAGTGAATCGATTTTAACAAACTATTGAGGTCTTGAGAATTTCGAGTATCATCATAAATATTTAGGCAGGTACACATTATGATGTAAAAATACATGTAAAAATAATTAAAGTATATTGCAGAATTAACAAGTAACACTTCGAATACTTACATCTTAAAAAAGAGTGAGAACAAAATATTCCATTAAATTACTCATACTCGTTTAATAACTCCTCCTGACCGTTTGTCCATTACATTAAGGTATGAAAAATTTCGGGATAATTAATTTGTAATTAATTTGATGTATATAATAATTAGACACTGCAATTATGCCTAAAAATTAATATTTTTATACGTATTTAGCTACAGGATACAAACAGGTATATTTAGAACTGAACTACAGTATTTAATTTGTTTTATAAGTACTTATAACTGTGTATTCACTAGTTCCTTATTTTTTCCTTTGCCATAAAGTTGAACTGGTTCAACTTGTAGGAAAAGGAAGAAAAAAGGAAACTTTCGCGCCCGAACTGAAAGTATAAATTGCTTCGCGCATGAAAGGAAAAGCACGTGAGCATCACATTATTTGCGAGGGATCACTCGGAGCAAACGAAAAGTATAAATGCACGAAAAGGGAAAATTTCATGAAAAGTAAAGGAAAATGAAGGGAAAGGGAAACTATAAACCCAGCTTATGACTAGAACTACGTTGCAAAGTCAACAGGAGACGGTGATATTTGCGCGACTCCTATCGGTCAATAATGTAACAATGTAAGTCGAAGGGTCCCTGTTGGAGTCATGTGTATTAGCAGGTGTTGAAATGTGACCCATTTTGATTTCATGAGGTCAAATCCTATATTCTCCAAAATCAATCTCGACCTGACTCTATTCAGCTAACGTGAAAGAAGAAGCAAATAGAACCATGACTTTGCTGTACTCATCCATAAGGTTGGTACGAAATGTTAGCCGAAAGGAAGTGCTCGCTCTTCAGCCCTTTGATAGCCTTTCTAAAAGGTACCAACCTTATGGGTGGGTACGAGGTTAGGAGAAAAGTTAGAAATGGGGCCGTTGAAGGGCTGAATAGCGGAAATTGAGATCCACGACCTGGACGCAAAAATGCCTGACATATGTATAGCGTGACTACACAATAAACATAATTACTTCTCGAGTAAAGGCCAGTACGAGTATCCAAAAGATGTGTAGGTTTTTAATGGCCCTTGTGATAACTGGGAACCTTTTTACCTACTCCAATATTACTGAGCTACTACTTTATACTGAAAGAACTTAAATGTTACATTACACTAATGATATTGAAGAATACTTTAACTCGATCATGTCCCCAATTAACGAAATGTTTTGTAACTCCATAATTTATATTTTTACTTAGAATCTCACTTACTAAATTCTCTCTAAATGATCATAATATTATTAATTTTGTAAATGCAATTGAGCGGTGCAGGTTGTAAGGGCTAAGGCCAAATCGACCAATAAATTATCTATCTATCTATCTATTCAGCTAACGTGAGAGAACTGAAACTGAAAAAAAACGTTTGTTTTCAATATTTTAATTTTCCACAAAACGCTAACTTATGTGATTTTGAAATGTTGTACACACTTTCCGAATTCAAAATATTAGTAACTTATTACATGCATAGTAGTATAGTTAATATTGCAGAATATCTCTACTATTGTTATAATTTAATGTTTTGAAGTTTTAGTACTGATTTCTAGACGCCAGTTGTACAAACTGCTTAAAATAACCGGATTTGATTCGCATTGTATATTTAGGTATGACTGTGTGTTGTCCTCATTAATGATATTACGATTATTCAAATGACAACAGCATTATTCTGATAACTGCCATATCCTTCTCTGACGTAATCATGGCAAATTCTGTTAAGCTTTTAAATTCTTTTTAAATTAAAAATTTGAAAATCAAATTTACACATCTGGGGAATAAGCCAACGCTCCAGGCCCGGCGCTTGTTGGGGACATTGGTTCGGCCGAAGATATTACATTACAATCCTTATCTTGTACGAAAGCTAAGGTGCACAGAATCGGTCAGAGCAAATACAAGTTTTTTGTAAACACGCCATAATGTTTCCCAAATTATAAGTTTCTATTGTTAGTTTCTGACGAACTAAAAGATTTCTCCGAGATCCTACGTGACTTATGGAACCGAAAATAATCTGGAGCTTTCTCCCTTGTATGAATTAGGTGTAATAAGGGATTGCTAATTATTTCTTTTTCCTGATACCCTGCACATAAATTGTAAAGAATTGGTGTAGTGGAGCTGGCAAGATGTAATCATAAAAAATGGGGTTTTAAAAAAACCAAAACGAAGATGCTTTCACGGCTCTAAAATGTGAAAAACTAGCATTTGATATGAGAAAAATTAGAGCAATAATGAACGAAACAAAGCATCTCAGGTGCTATCGAGTAATATATTATGTTTATGTATGTGTTAGCACCCGAGATGCTTTGTTTCGTTCATTATTGCTCTAATTTTTCTCATATCAAATGCTAGTTTTTCACATTTTAGAGCCGTGAAAGCATCTTCGTTTTGGTTTTTTTAAAACCCCATTTTTTATTCAATTGTTTTCAAAACTTTCTTGATAATAATATATTATGAGACCATTATAATAGTAATAAATTATTAAAATTTTCATGAAGTTCAAATAATTTAATTAGTTGTTAATATTGGAAAGACTTCAAGTTACGTCTAGAATATTGAAGGTTATGATTATGACAACCGTAATTCGTATTTTTAAACAATTAATTTTTAAGGGCCCAAGCCCTTGGTCGCACATCATAAGATTTTGCACACTAACTTGCAATAATTAGGCAGACATATGTGCAAATTCTTATCAAAGTTGTTGTGGGGGAAGGCCTTTAAAAAAACTGCAATGTATTAGGATAGGCAATTCCGTAGACTCAAGGAAAAACTTAGGTATAAACAGCTTCAGATCTCGTTAACTATAAATTCTGAAGATGTACGTTAAGCATTGGACGTTGTACAAATTCTGTCATTGACTTTAAGCCCTTAATATTCGGATTTGGTCAAAGGGTGTAGAAGTTATCCTCAAATCTTTTTTTTTCAAGGGGGGGTAAGTGCATATCTACGCTTTGCGTTTTTTACGAAAACGAATTTTTTTCAAAAGTTGAAAATTCTAATTTTTGCGAATCAGTAAAAAAAGCATCTTCGTAAAAAGTGCAGTGCGGGAAACCAATAAACTGCTATATGTAGATTTCACAAGGTAGGAATAAGTATTTGGGCTGTGACTATCTGCATGATACGTAAACTCATGTTCATATTAGCTTCTGCCCCATAAATGAGATACGATTGCAAAAAACACGCGTTCTTTGCAACTGACCTAGGAATGCGTCGACAATTTATTAGCTGCAAAATATTAGCTGCAATATGGATCCGGCTGCAGATATTCTAGTCACTTTTTTCAACGAAGACTTTTTCAAAGAGCCCAAAACCTTGAGTTCATGCATATTTATTTTAGTAATGCATATTACATCATTCAACAAATGAGGGGTACTGCTGGAATATTATTTCCTTACTTTTATTACAATTGAACAGCGTGTCTCCCAACAAATTTCTATACAAGAGGTAATCAAGCTTCTGAAAAAATAAGTAGTACCACATCCACTTGCAATCAAAACTTGTATAGTAAGACTACACTTACTGCGTGTGCTGCAAGGGTCGGGGCATATTAAAACAAAGTCGGTAAAGTATTCTATATGTGGATGTGAAAATTAGTCTATAATATTCAGTCTCCACCCAATTAATTATATTTTATGAAAGCCATTTCCCAAACAGGTTTTCAATTGATTCAAAATAGTTTCCAAGGGTCGAACCAGAATGAGATTTTTTGCGCAAACTTTTGACAATATACATATCAATGCGTCTTTGTAGCTTCATACTGACACATTTTTGTAGTTGTGACGCATTCCCTTGGCATTCAGCTTGACTTGTTAATGTGCAGGTCAGTTGGAATATCCAAAATTAGCCTGCGTATAACTTACACTATTTCCCTTGGCCTTTACAACAATTATGCCAAAAGTTATAGGTAACAATGCTCATTGTCAGCTAACGTCATTTAGATATACATACATACCATTTCCAGGGAGTTACAAATAGTGCTGGTAATGTTCCGGTCTGTTCCAATATTTCTGGTCAGGGCTGGTCCAACGGCCGGAGTGTTCCAAACGGTCTGCTCCACACATTTTGGGACCAAGGAAGAAGCCACAACAGACATATGTACATATATCTCCTGTTTACGTATGTCTGCAAGACGTTAGGAGGTTAATCTTGAGTGAAAATAATTAAGATCCAAAGTATCAGTGACAAGATCACAAGATACAAGCTTTAACTTGCTTACATTGCTGTAATGATTTACAGAATATATTTAATTTAATTAAAAGGCTTGTTGCGAGTCCTATCACTAACTGTAATCATTAGAACATTATGATAGTGATGATTTTTATTGTACGCCCAGGTAGAAATATTGTCTTCCAATTATTAAACTTACGTGTTAATAAAATCAAACCATTGTCTTTGTGTCATGCCTGAACTCACTACACCAGATTATTGCTTTGGAACACAGTAGTTTCTGAATCTGTGGACATTCGATTGCACTGCGCACACGCTATTTTCATTGTTAAAAAGCTGGATTGCGTCGCTATTTTTCCCATTCGAACTGGCTTTACTCACAGTACTCCTAATTATCCTTTGCTGTGACGCTAAAACCAACGTTTTCCTGAGAAATTTCTGAATTCATTGGTTATTGTTTTACCATCCCGATATAGTTAATAATCTTGGTCCTGCATGGTCCTCATAAAGGAACGTTACTAATGGGCTGGTTCAAAATCCTGGTGCACAATTACTGGCCCGGCATAAAGGAACAGACCATTTCAAATGGTCAAAACGTTTGAACCAGTCCGGTAAAGTTTAAAGACCAGATCGGCTAGGAATTTTGGTTCGGACCGTAACAGTCCCAGCACTATAGTTACAAAAACGACCTACGAATACAGGTTCAGGAAAACAGTTGATCTCCCAGTAAGACAGGCGTTTTGTATAGTTCAAGTAAAACATTTGAAGAGAGCATATGTTAGAGGAAGAAAAACACCTGACTATACGTATATTCAGTTATTTTTATAACTGAGAAGTTAAATTATTACAGTTGATGCTGCTCGGAAGCTGTTCTACCTTTAGTGCTTTTCAGTCTGTTGAATGCCATGAAACATGGCGGTGCTCATGAAATACACCTTCGCATTTCTTATTGTGATCCTCACAGGATCAAACTGCTCAGGGACTCTGGATGAAAACGTAGGTGAATTACACGTCCACGGGAATTCAATATCGGCTCAAAACCAAGATCCAGTGTACCTTGAAAAACTGTTCAGAAAAGTGTATAGCATTGTAAAGCATACCAATGCCTATAAACAATTCACTTATGAGGTAAGTTGTGTTTGTACTAAACTAAATCCCAATTTCACATATACATAGATATGCAATGAGACCATAATCGTATTCACTGTTCCAAGTCTACATTTAAGGAATTACAATGGAATATCAACTCTTTCAGTTTGTAGGAAATCTTCTTTAAATTTTTTGAAATCGGATAATTGACCTAGGACATTATTTCCAATCAGCGG
This sequence comes from Allacma fusca, assembly GCA_947179485.1. Taxonomy (NCBI): domain Eukaryota; kingdom Metazoa; phylum Arthropoda; class Collembola; order Symphypleona; family Sminthuridae; genus Allacma; species Allacma fusca. Next base: position 61,563,775 of record OX359246.1, read on the forward strand.
TTACAGACATAAACCAAAGATTCACATATGCCGTGTTTAGCTGGCTCTGAAAAATGTTTCTGATGGTATATATTTATTATTAGTTTGTGAATTCTTAAGTGTCAAATACCTTGTGACAAACGTAAAACTTTTGCACGATTTCTGAGATAACGTTTCTGCTCGTAGAGTATTCGGAAAAAGTAACTTAACTCAAATTATATTTCATTCCGATCCCATGCACCCGGAAATTGACGCAGGGTTTCTAATTATTGGAGGAACATAGAATGTATTTAAGTAGTCTGTGGTTAGCGAAAGGCATATTAGATGAGAAATGTAGAAAGGGTGTAGAATAAATTGAACTATTTTGGCAACAAATGTAATACCTTAAACATCGGCTAGGCCCTCCCAATATACAAGAAGGATGTAGGACAAGTTGATCAATTCGGCCGTTGAAATCTAGACATATTTTTTTGTAGACTCGGTTCAAATTTTAAAATTAATTGTTAATAGTTCAAATTAAGTGTAAGGAGGGCATAGACTAGGCTGAGTCATTTTTTTACCTTTATAAACGATAACGAAACAAATGCGAAATAAGAGTATGCCAATTCAGGTTATACTTGTTTTTCAGGATAACAGTTCAAATTCCGATTGATTCTGAAACTTGGTAAAAAATCCAATCTTTAGTTTGAATACCTACTTGTAGAAAATATTTTTTCTGCCAAAACATACTGTGTCCTACTAAACCTCATAGAGTATGTAGATATATGATTTTCACTGAAACTTTAACAACTCGATTCTTTCTGTATGAGTAACCCACGCGAATATTCCTGCCCTGAAAGCGTAATCTAAAAAAAATAATGATTTCAGAAACACAAACAATTACCTACTCGCATTGCCTCGTATGTGCAGACCTGCTTCCAACGAGAGCCAAAGCACAAGTCCCACAAAACAAAACCCTAATCATAAAAATTGGTAGTGTAAGCTTAATATCCAAAATAAACGCGCCAACTTTTCAACACCATCGATTTTTTCAATACCTCATGTGTATCGTATTATACATCTGAAAAAAAAATTTTAATTGCAATAATCAGGGGTGGATTTACGGGGTGGCCCACCCTGGCCCCGCCAGGGTAAAAAAATTTAGGGCCAGGGTAAAAAAAATGTTGACTAAGGCCCTCAGATTGCAGATATCATGTGTGAAGGCCCACAAATCTATTTTGAGGGTTAGGGCCAGGGTAAAAAATATTTTATTAATCCACCCCTGGCAATAATTATATGGATATCTTAACGGAACAATGCAAACACTTTTGAAACATCATAAATGAAATTTTAAACAACTTAATTGTCTGTTAATTATTCTAAAAATCTGACAAAATTCCAACAAAATGCTTCCTGATCATTCCGCCTTGACCGGAAATATTTGAACCCTTTTCGAAATTTGCCTGCAAAAGTTTTGGATACTTCCTGATATGAGGGTCTACAATTACAAAATTATGCTACTTTGTTAAAGATTTTATGACAAAATTTAAAACCAATACTATTTGTTAAGGAAATAAAAGCCAAGATGATTAACCTGACCACATGGGATGCTCCATCAGAGCTAAAAGCCTTATTCCCATACTACCTGGCGGGCTTTGATTACGACCAACGACCTGGTACGGTTCAAAATTTATAGTAATTATAGTATATAACCAAAAGACATCCTTTCTTACAGCAAAACCCGGAAGCTAAACGTAACCTGCCCTTGTTGGCGTTGTAAATCAAAACATTATTATTTATGTGATATTTTTTAATATTTATAGTATGGGTACTAGAAGCTGGGAAGCTGGACTTTCGGCGTGTGGTTGAGCCAGGTGAAGAGAGTTTGGCCACTGCAAAGCGATACCTTTTCCAGGCTATATTTAACATCATTAGAAGGTGTAGGCTTATAGTATAAAATTATAAAATTTCCGTAAATGTTGGTCACCATAACATAAAATTTCTTCTAAGGAATTAGAAAATTTCATACAATTATAACTTTTAGTTTTCTAGAAGCAGATTCTGGAGACAAGGAGGTACGAAAAGCCCTAATTATTTTGGATATGGAGGGGTTCAACCTGAAGCAAGTTAACTCTGCACCAAGTAAGGGTTAAGGCTTACAGGGTGGCTAGTCTCATTTCCACCGCTTTATATAAAGTACACACCTCGAGGGGTATTTGAAGCAACTGAAGTCAATAACCAACAAATGCTCTGGAAAAAACTAGTTGTTTTCCCTTTATTTGTCAAATTTTGTACACGATTTTTCGTCCCTGGTATGATTTGTTTTAATTAATTGTAGCAATACACGGAATGATGTGTTTGAAATTCTCTCATAATTCCGGCGCTAACTAAAAATTCAGAAGCAAGATTTCACACTAGTTAATCTAAACAGGATTGGAAATTCGAATAACCACCCTGTAATGGATTGAATTTACATATAATACTTCCATATTTAACTCCATAATGTTCAATGAGTGAATTTTTTTGGTTGACCCGTTGGATTTTCTTCTAAAAGAAACATTTCTCTTGATTTTTTTTAAGCGTTTGCTGTTTTTACGGAATTATTTGCAAAATATTGGGACCTTCTATTAGCGATTATTGACAATATCGTCGTTTTAAATGGTGAGATTATAAGATTTAATAATTATAATTGATCAAATAAAATTAGTGTAAATCGGAAACTGACACATGTAATTATTTACAAAAATTCTAGCAAATTACGTGACCAAAATAGCCTACGACATCCTCCGTCCAGTTTTAGGTCAGCTTTTGGAAAGAGTGGACCTTTACGGAAGTAATAAGAATACGTGGGTCCCGAGGCTCATTAAACTAATGCCCGTCGAGATCATTCCACCATGGTATGGAGGGAGGGAGGATTTCAAGCCTTTAAGAGTGTTTGGTTAATGTTCAAGACAAAATGAAAAAATGTCTGATGGAACGTTTCTTCACACTTTGCTTAATGTCAGGTTTTAACGGGTCATTTCGTGTAATTTTCAGGATACCAACATACATACATACAATTAAAGACCAAAACATATAAAAAGTAATTTGAGCCACACACAAATTTTGTTCAAATATACTGCAACTTCATTGTCAACTATGTATGTTTGATGATAACGGGTATAGTAAATACTAAGCAGTAAATTTCCAGCAATAAGAAATCTTATCTTACAAAATATAGACATTCATTGTAGTTCTTATCATCCTAACATTCACATTAGCTATGGGTTGTCTTTTGTCCAACTCGGAGCGAATTATAATGTGTGACTCGTCAACTTCGGGAGTGAAGAATAGACAAGATATCTGCCCCGGAGGTTTTGAAATGAGAATGTATTGCTATACGGCCAAGACTCATCCCGTCATCCAGAATTTAGGTTGAGAGTATACATCAGTTACATTATTATTAACTCTCCCTTTCCTTTCATTTATTTCAGTCAAAAAATGCCCGTTGGATTAAAAAAAAACCAGAATCCAACAAGTACTAATTTTTAATTGATTACTAGAGTCTCCATGGAGTTTATGTTTTTATTGGTGAAAAAATTGCACCAGTTTCAACACTGACCGCTAGATCGATCACGCTTGCAATAGAAAGCAGCACTGTCAGGAAGGGAACACAAGATATGCATTTATAATTAGTGCGAGATTGGTAGAAGA